>JAOTOM010004543.1:200000-307500 GCA_034440615.1 Ashinkailepas kermadecensis | reverse complement strand
CATTTTATCACTTACTTGCCCTTAGGAAAACATCATATTATTATGGAATATGTAGGCTGCTTTATCAATGCAAGGCAATGTAAAATCCCATTGTTTGTAATGCAATCACAAAATCTTGTCAGAATTACACTAGTGACTGGTTACCAACAAAGATTTTTGTGAAATGTGATTTAGCACAGTTTGTGATTTGCATCACACTGTTTGCTTGCATGGAAAATTTCCAAACAATTTGTTTGTAAAAAATTCAAACTAAAAACCTAACCTAGCCTAACATAGGCTGAATGGTTTTTGAAGAATAAAAACTTTTTTAAAAAGATTTCCAAATAAAAAAATATACTTACAACAAAAGCCTAACCTAATCTAGCTTAACTAAGCCCCTTTGTATGCTAAATGAAGGTAAAATGTGTATACAACTTGCCTTGTGGTTATCTTAAACTGCAATAATACTGGATTTTCATCATGGGAGAGGAAATTTGATTTGGACAGATACCAACCTTTGCTTGCCACTATTTTAAGTCACAAAGTTTTGTCCACTATTTTTATAAATGGGCTCATATTTTCTCAAACTAAAATAAATCAAAGCATAATTTTCTGTGGAGGGGCCCAGCCTACAACCACTATATCTAAGTTGCCATTATTAAAGCCCTCCCCTTGTCCAATGTTTTTCTTCTGCTGTCTATTGATCGGTCGGTTTGCACTGCTAAGCTTACATCCATGGAAATAACTTTTGAATGTTGAAATGCTGAAGTTTAAGTTTTCCAATTTCATTCATTGCAGTTAATAATGCCTAGTCATCACCACATCAACATTTGTGCACATGTGCACCTGCCTTGCTGATTCATCACATTGCCACACTTGGTGTGTTTCTGCAGTTTCTGCTAGGTCCCCTCACATTTTGAAAATTGCTGCAATATGATGGTCTTGTGCCATACTTCATGTCATAGAATGCTCATATCATGGTTCATATCATCATCACCTTTACTTCTTTATTTGTGTGGACTCCCTGTGTTTTTGAGAGACTAGCATACTTTAAAGACCCCAATGTGCTTATTTGCTGCCCTGGTGCATTTTTCTGACCATGTCACTATTTGCAGGCTCCCACCTGTTTCTAGGTCCTCAAGCTGTCTTTGTTGCCATGGTATGTTTTGAGGGTCTCCAATGTGTTTCTGAGGGCTCTCACCGTGTGTGTTTTTGATGGACCTGGCACATATTGTAAAGCACAGTTTTTTTTCTGAAACCCATTGGGCTTCTGAGGGTTCCAGTAGGTTTTCGAGTTCCCGGTTGCTTTGAAGGCATCGCTGATTACATTTTTAACCGCCATTTGGAATTTGTTGGGCCCTCTAAGGATGTTTTGTGGCCGCAGTGCCATTTTAGGCTCCGTTGAGATTATTCAGGCCCAGGGACGAGTTTACAAATCCTCGAAGCGAGTTGTTGGGGTTATGATGAGAGTGTGTGGGGTCTCAACGAGAGTTATCTCGGTTCGATACGATTTTTTCGAGACCTCTTCTGAATTGTATGAGCCCGGATCACTTTTCCGGGTTCCGACGCGATTTTTGGGTCGCAATGCAATTTTTTCGGGGCCCGGAACGATTTTTTTCGGAACCCTATGCAATTTTCGGGGACCCTGGCGCGGTTTTTGGGGCTCCAAATCGATTGCCTAGCCCCAGTTTGATTTCTTTAGATGTGCGTGTTTCACTGCACTATAGTTAGTAACAATATCTGGAAAAGAAAAGTATTATCAGTTGTGTGTGCTTCATCATCCATAATAGTGAGCATGTGCATGATAGCTTTTAATTTACAAACACAACACTGTCTTATACACGAAATACAGACCGTCTAAATATGCTCCTATAAGCAGGATGTCAAAATTCAGTGGAAAACCAGAGGTTTGAACAACCATCACAAGTAAGCATATTCCTAAATCCTAAATCCTAAATCCTAGAGTATTTTCTGGGGTCAGGTGATATAAAACGTGTGAAATGGAATGAACTGAAGCTTGTGCTGTGACTGTGGATTTTTCAAGAGCATGTCTGCAGCTGAAAGAAAACAATGTATGTCATGGTTCCAGATACCAGCATTCACAGTGCATGTCAGCTCGTCTTGGAGATTGACAAGACTTGAGTGGACTGATACTCACCATGGCAGACACTGGAGACGATATATCTCTGACGGCCCTTGAACTTCAGGCCCTCTCAGAACTGGATAGGTAAGTGGTCATCATTTTCAGTAGGTGGCATATAGCCAAGGTGGTGTGTGCTACTGTGCATCATCATCGAAGCTCGGGATAATTGTCCGTTACTGATAAGTCTGATGGGGTATCCTTTCAGACCCAAAGGAACGTTGAAGCCACATCCACATGTGTTGAATGGGATCGAGTGAATAGGGCTGGGTAGGTAAGGTAGATAGACATTGATGAGTATGTGGGATGTTGGTGGATGGATTCTTTGGAATTAGGGATGTGGTATTGGTTGGGGTGATAAGTGTCTTTGCCAGGGTTATGGTATCTTACCTTTACAGACTTAACCTGGATGGGCCCCTGTGGCTCTCATTCAGTCTGATCTCTTTATGACTCTATGACTAAGTGAAGCAATATGACGCTCTTTCTCGGGCAGGTGTATATCTCACCACATGGCCACTAGCAGTGTGTGGCCTGTCCTTGCTGACAGTTGCATAAGCCATGGGGATGTTCTAGTTTCTTTCCTGCATCGGGATCCACCAATAATTTTCGAACTTCTCCACCCATGCTTTCTTCTAACTGCATTATGCATTACATTCGGCCTATGAAGTAGAAAGTAAGTACATAAAATAAAGAGCAAAACTTTGGGAAAGATGGTGTGTATTTTCAGTACAATGACATTTGGCCATCAGAATACAGTTCTAAAAATTGAATATCTAGCAATGGCAAGTTAATTACTATTTCTTTCTATTCCACAGTCAGCAATTCGGCTTTATGAAGCTGAATGAGCCAGAGAATGCAGGGAAGAAGCTGGTTGTTCAAAAGGTAAGTTCACGTTACAAATATAATATCCAGCTTCATTATTGAATGTGATAATATAATTGCATGTATATTTCCAACTGAAATCCTGTCGCGCTACGCCCTCTGTCGCAAAGCATTGGTTTTACGTCATGCTCGTGAGTGTGGTCCTACTACTATTTGTGTTTCGTGCTTCCGCTTAGTGTTGTTCGTTCAGCAGCCTTTCGCGGCAGTGTGTGCGTGTAGCGGAGGCGGGCGCACACGAAATCCAGACTGCATTTTTGACACATGCTAGCTGTAGCGGATCTCGACTGTGATCGGCGATACCGGCGCGGTCAATATCGCCAATATTCTCATGTTGTCGATGAGACTGTAACAGCAGGAAACGGGGCGACACACGTTCCGTCCGTTAGCTCACTGCTTTCGGCGTAATATTCGTGTGCGACCCTGGATCAGAACGACGCGGTCCGCCGTACCGTTCAACTGGCGTCTGCCCAAGCAGAGCCGTCTGGCCCAGCTGGGTGGGCTATCCTCCCCAGAAAGGGAGGGAGAGGGGCGCTGTCCCTCAGTGCAGTCAATCACCACCGACAGCCGTCACATCACTGCCGGCCAATCACCACCGACAGCCGTCACATCACTGCCGGCCAATCACCACCGACAGCCGTCACATCACTGTCGGCTAATCACCACCGACAGCCGTCACATCACTGCCGACCAATCACCGCCGACAGCCGTCACATCACTGCCGACCACTCACCACCGACAGCCGTCACATCACTGCCGACCAATCACCACCGACAGCCGTCACATCACTGCCGACCAATCACCACCGACAGCCGTCACATCACTGCCGGCCAATCACCACCGACAGCCGTCACATCACTGCCGACCAATCACCACCGACAGCCGTCACATCACTGCCGACCAATCACCGCCGACAGCCGTCACATCACTGCCGACCAATCACCACCGACAGCCGTCACATCACTGCCGGCCAATCACCACCGACAGCCGTCACATCACTGCCGGCCACTCACCACCGACAGCCGTCACATCACTGCCGATCAATCACCACCGACAGCCGTCACATCACTGCCGACCAATCACCACCGACAGCCGTCACATCACTGCCGACCAATCACCACCGACAGCCGTCACATCACTGTCGGCTAATCACCACCGACAGCCGTCACATCACTGCCGACCAATCACCACCGACAGCCGTCACATCACTGCCGGCCAATCACCACCGACAGCCGTCACATCACTGCCGACCAATCACCACCGACAGCCGTGACGTCAGACGGTCACGGACGGCCAGGCACCATCGACAGTCATAGCATCACGGGCAGCCAATCACAATCGGCAGCCGTGACATCACGGGCGGCCAATCATCATCGGCAGCCGTGACGTCACGGGCGGCCAATCATCATCGGCAGCCGTGACATCACGGGCGGCCAATCATCATCGGCAGCCGTGACGTCACGGGCGGCCAATCATCATCGGCAGCCGTGACATCACGGGCGGCCAATCACAATCGGCAGCCGTGACATCACGGGCGGCCAATCATCATCGGCAGCCGTGACATCACGGGCGGCCAATCACAATCGGCAGCCGTGACATCACGGGCAGCCAATCATCATCGGCAGCCGTGACATCACGGGCGGCCAATCATCATCGGCAGCCGTGACATCACGGGCAGCCAATCATCATCGGCAGCCGTGACATCACGGGCAGCCAATCGTCATCGACAGCCGTGACGTCACGTTCACGCGATCCTCCGGCTGCCGGCGGTGGTCAGCCGCTGGCTGCGTCACTGCTCAGGGGTCTGACCCGGGCGGCAGAGCGACGTGATAAATAACGTCACTGTCTCACGACGCAGACTGGCATGGGTCATGACATGACATGGTGTGCATCACAGCTCCAGTTTGTGGCAGACTGCCCACGGAGGGGGTGATGGCTTGCCACGTCACGGAGACGGCTCACTGCATTGCCAGCGGGCCCAGGACGGCAGCCCAAATCGGACTCGTGTTGTAAATGCAGATTTTGTTTTAACCTAACGTTGCTCCGTCACGTGCGTCTTGTGTTCCCAATGAAATTGAATCGCCTGTGTTCTGTTGCGCCTGTGCATCTCATTGTTATTCATAGTTCACACTCATCCGTGGATAATCGCGTCCATAGTTTTCTATTGCGCAATCCATTGTTTATTTATGCCATTATTTATGTATGTATATGTTTATGTGTGTAAATATATATATGCATACATACATATAGATATTCAATATGTATGCTGTTGCATTATTATTTTCTTGTGATGTGCTCTGTGCTCCTTTAGTCCAGCAGATTAAAATTATCACTGGAGGTTAGTGTTGCCCGAATTATCAAATTATCACGTGTTGCCCGAAGTTGTACAGTTGCTATTTAAAAAAAAACGTGTCCAAATGTGAGAACATTGGAAACACCCAGCGAATCAACCTTCTACTGTACTATAAGCATTGTAGTGTATCCTGTACTATGCACTACACCATGTTCTGGTGCATAGATAAGCACAACCAAGCCTATCGTCACGCCAGAGATTTTGAGAAAAATAAACTTCTTCGTTAGCTCGGTATTATGACCGCGCCCGTCCGGACATCTGGTAATCCGTATTGTGAAGCTATGCTGTGTAGATATCGCCCCGGCAGCTGACCACACGCCAACCTATCAACCGTCAGGCGGTGCGCAATCTGGAGCAAGTGCTGATCCAGGCTCAGAAGCAGCGCGAGAAGAACCGCGCCCGCGCCGACCGCCACACGGATGCGACGCGGCCGGCGGCGGAGGCGGGCGGCGCCACTGCTGACGCCGGCGACGACAGCGACGTCGCCGACCGACTGACGGCTCTGACTGTCAGCCCGCCGCCGGTCAGCCGCCACCACATGTCCCGCACAGTCGGTCAGCCGCCCTCGCAGGTCTCCTGCCGCCCTCACATGTCCCGCACAGTCGGTCAGCCGCCCTCGCATGTCCCCTGCCGCCCTCACAGGTCCCCTACCGCCCTCACAGGTCCCCTCCGACCTCACAGGTCCCCTGCCGCCCTCACATGTCCCGCACAGTCGGTCAGCCGCCCTCGCAGGTCTCCTGCCGCCCTCGCAGGTCCCCTACCGCCCTCACAGGTCCCCTACCGCCCTCACAGGTCCCCTGACAGCTCTGACTGTCAGCCCGCCGCCGGTCAGCCGCCACCACATGTCCCACACAGTCGGTCAGCCGCCCTCCCAGGTCTCCTGCCGCCCTCGCAGGTCCCCTACCGCCCTCACAGGTCCCCTGACAGCTCTGACTGTCAGCCCGCCGCCGGTCAGCCGCCACCACATGTCCCACACAGTCGGTCAGCCGCCCTCGCAGGTCTCCTGCCGCCCTCGCAGGTCCCCTACCGCCCTCACAGGTCCCCTGACAGCTCTGACTGTCAGCCCGCCGCCGGTCAGCCGCCACCACATGTCCCACACAGTCGGTCAGCCGCCCTCGCAGGTCCCCTACCGCCCTCACAGGTCCCCTACCGCCCTCACAGGTCCCCTGACAGCTCTGACTGTCAGCCCGCCGCCGGTCAGCCGCCACCACATGTCCCACACAGTCGGTCAGCCGCCCTCCCAGGTCTCCTGCCGCCCTCGCAGGTCCCCTACCGCCCTCACAGGTCCCCTGACAGCTCTGACTGTCAGCCCGCCGCCGGTCAGCCGCCACCACATGTCCCACACAGTCGGTCAGCCGCCCTCGCAGGTCTCCTGCCGCCCTCGCAGGTCCCCTACCGCCCTCACAGGTCCCCTGACAGCTCTGACTGTCAGCCCGCCGCCGGTCAGCCGCCACCACATGTCCCACACAGTCGGTCAGCCGCCCTCGCAGGTCTCCTGCCGCCCTCGCAGGTCCCCTACCGCCCTCGCAGGTCCCCTACCGCCCTCACAGGTCCCCTGACAGCTCTGACTGTCAGCCCGCCGCCGGTCAGCCGCCACCACATGTCCCACACAGTCGGTCAGCCGCCCTCGCAGGTCTCCTGCCGCCCTCACATGTCCTGCACAGTCGGTCAGCCGCCCTCGCATGTCCCCTGCCGCCCTCACAGGTCCCCTACCGCCCTCACAGGTCCCCTCCGACCTCACAGGTCCCCTGCCGCCCTCACAGGTCCCCTGCCGCCCTCACAGGACCCCTCCGCCCTCACAAATCCCCTCCACCCTCACAGGTCCCTTGTCGCCCTCACAGATCCCCTGCCGCCCTCACAGGTCCCCTCCGCCCCCACAGGTCCCCTCCGCCCCCACAGGTCCCCTGCCGCCGGCCAGCCGCCCTCACATGTCCTCTGCCGCCCTCACAGGTCCCCTGTCGCCCTCACAGGTCCCCTCCGCCCTCATGGGTCCCCTGCCGCCGGTCAGCCGCCCTCATATGTCCTCTATTGTTAGTCGTCAGCCATTGTAACCTGTCCCAAGGCCATTATTGATTGATTTATTTATTTATTGCAATAAATGACATCCAATGACATGTCCAGGTCGGACATCGGAGCCTGCATTGACATCGACATATGCATAAATATAGCGGATATAATACAATGTTACAATTGGAGAACTAGACCTCGTTGACAGAATGTTGTTGACATTGTTGGTATGACATTATCAAGAAGGATGAACTTGTTAGCTATGCAGTCGGATGGGATCCTGCCATGTATCATGCAATTAGTTCATGAATGAGGTCAGTCCGCCGTTGGTCCGCTGCCCTTACACACCGCTCCCCGTCCTCACCCTCAGCCTGACTCATACCCATTGTCATGTCAACCCATCTCGCTGCCGCTGTCAGTCCGCTGTCCTTACACACCCGCTACCCGTCTCCACCCTCGTCGTGACCCGCCCACACCCTCAGCCTGACCCATCCCCATTGTCGTCATGCCAGCTCGCTCCTTCCGTCAGTTCGCTATATCTCAACAGTCTGAGATGTCTTTCCCACCCTCCCCCTCAACAACAGCCAGCCGGCCCTGCTCCCACCTGCGGCCTCAGTGTGAATGAATCGTTCCGGTGTTTCCTGAATATACGAAGCCTTTCCTCCCGATATGTGAGTATTGGTCGACACCGAGACACGTGTTGCTATTTCCGGGACACATTGAGCGTCATGTAGTATAGTTGCTGACGCCGCCCTACCCCGTGTCCGACAGTCGACGGTCGTGGTGAAGCAGGAGGCGCGGGAGCCGGCCGCCGAGCCGAAGGCGGCCTCCGGCGCCGAGTCGCGCGTCAAGCAGGAGCCGATGGAGTCCGAGTGGGCGGCGGCGCGGCCGTCGGACGAGGCCGAGCCCGACTCGGGCGGCGAGGAGTCGCGCGCCGAGATCAACGTCGACCCGCGCACCTACTGCAAACTCGGCCACTTCCGACTGCTGCTGGAGGACTACGAGAAAGGTGCGCCCGACACGGCAGGCGCCCATGGCGGCATTGTAGCTGAGTTCAGACATATTGTGGGAAAATGGCGTGCAGCGAGAAAAATGGTTACGTTTGAAAATAGCGAGAAAATGGTTACGTTTGATGCTAGACATTTTACTTTTAAGGTGCATCGTTGAAGGCTTATGACAGGCTTCATCCTGGAGATTCATGTTATGTAAGATTGGCATGACATGAACTTGTTTCAGTTGCATATCTGTGTACTGCTGCTTGGCATTACGCAGGCATGATAGTGCATTATGTAATGCTGTTCAATTGACAGCTATCTGCATTTTCCAGCCTTATTTGCATCTTTGATATCACAACCAGAACTATTTTTGTTCACATCCAATGCCCCACTGAAAACTAATTTGGGCGCACTGCGTGGCTGGGATTCCTAGTCAGTGTGCCAGGGCCAGGTCAGCATGGGCAGTGGTGGTAGGGATCATTGTCTTGTGTATCAGGACCTGGTCAGCAGGGACAGTGGTGGTAGGGATCACTGTCTTGTGTATCAGGACCTGGTCAGCAGGGGCAGTGGTGGTAGGGATCATTGTCTTGTGTATCAGGACCTGGTCAGCAGGGGCAGTGGTGGTAGGGATCATTGTCTTGTGTATCAGGACCTGGTCAGCAGGGGCAGTGGTGGTAGGGATCACTGTCTTGTGTATCAGGACCTGGTCAGCAGGGGCAGTGGTGGTAGGGATCATTGTCTTGTGTATCAGGACCGGGTCAGCAGGGACAGTGGTGGTAGGGATCACTGTCTTGTGTATCAGGACCTGGTCAGCAGGGGCAGTGGTGGTAGGGATCATTGTCTTGTGTATCAGGACCTGGTCAGCAGGGGCAGTGGTGGTAGGGATCATTGTCTTGTGTATCAGGACCGGGTCAGCAGGGACAGTGGTGGTAGGGATCTCTAGTCAGTGTGTCAGGACCGGGTCAGCAGGGACAGTGGTGGTAGGGATCCCCAGTCAATGTGTCAGGACCAGGTCAGCAGGGACAGTGGTGGTAGGGACCCCTGGTCAGTGTATTAGGATCGGGTCGGCATGGGCATTGATGGTAGGGATCTCTGGTCACTGTGCCAGGACCTAGTCAGCAGGTGCAGTGGTGGTGGTAGGGATCCCTGGTCAGCACGGACAGTGGTGGTAGGGATCCCTGGTCAGTGTCAGGACCTGGTCAGCAGGTGCAGTGGTGGCAGGGGTCCCTGGCCAGTACGCGTTGCGAAGGTAATTGATTCGCCTGTAGGGTAAGTGAATGCTTACAGTGTTTGAGCTTTTTTCTTAGCTATGTTATTCTTTTAAAACGGGTTAGCTACCACCTCGTGGCGTGCATTCTCCGCGTTTTCTCCACAGTCCATCTTTTGTGTCTGAGGTTGTACCTAATGTCACAATGCGTATCGGCGAGCGATTTTCAGAAAGCTTGTGGCGGTGATTGCAGTCTATTGCAATATATGGTGCCAACATAGAAGCTGGTTGGATTTTTGTATTTGGCTCGCCTACTGTCCTCGTGGCATGGCTTTGTATGTTTTTTTTAAAAACATCTTTTGACAATCACGCTGCCGTCCAAACCATGCGATTGCGAAACCCCAGCGCCCCAGTGGTGTCCAGTGACACTAGAGAGTTTAGGGACCGCCGCCGGATGGCGCTGGCGGCGCAAGCCCACGGGTCAGCCAGGTATCGTGACTTGAGCCGGGTAGTGCGACCCGCCATCAGGCGCAACACCGGCTGTGATATAAAGCGGCGCATCCGGGGGGACGGTAGCCGGTCCGTGTGGAGGCACATCAGTTCCATCGTCGGCAGCGGCAAGGCCAGCCGCAAGCTGCCAGGTGCCAGCCGCTGGACCAGTTAAATGATTACCTTGTCGGTATGGGGCCGCGCGTGGAGGGCGATGCCAGGGATATGGGAGAGACGCCGGACCTTGCCTACGTCTGCCGCGCGTGGGCCACTTGCTCGCTGATGCTTGGTTGGTTGGTTGGTTGGTTGGTTATTGGTTTTACGACACGTCGACCGTTGAGTCAAATAGCGTCGCCAATCTCTCACGCCGATTGGTCGCGGGCGAAGAGTAGCGACAGGTGAGATTGAAACCCACAACCTTTCGATTGCGAGACGAGCATCTTACCCCTAGACCACTCGTCCCCGCTCGCTGATGCTGGTGCCGTTAGCATTGTCGGGGCTGCGGGTCATCATCTTCGGAGTGAGTAGCTGGTCGGCCTGCGGTGAGGACGGCACAAGTATCCGCATGATGTCCGGTTATGCTTTAACGCGGTCGGCGCGGTGCTCCTGCATTTGGTTAACTTCAGGGCTACCCACTCAGATGTTCCTGCATTCTGGAAGCACTCCCTCGTCTACCCCATCCGGTGATCTTACCAATCCATTCAACTATCGTCCTATTTCCATTGTCCTTGTCATTGGCAATATTGTGGTTCACTCCGTCCACCAGCAGCTCTACAAACGCGTGACCAGAAACCATCTCTGTCCCCCACTCATCACGGTCGCTGCCACGTCACTCGATGGAAACTGCCCTCATTTTCACTTCCAATCAAAGCCTTTCCGCCAACGACCGAGGGAAGGTGTCCCTTCTTTGCCTGCTGGATTTCAGCAAATGTTTTGATGTGATAGACCACTTGAAGCTCCTCAAAATTAAGCCTCTATATCAACATTTCCTGGTCTTCAGCCTACCTCCATAATATCACCCAGATTGTCATCAGTGACAATCTGGGGCCCAATAAAAAAGTCAGTTTCATTGCCCAACAGCATTGGAGGTTTTCAAGGATCAGCTCTCGGTCCCTTGCTCTACTCCATGTCGCTACTCTTCGCCCGCGACCAATCGGCGTGAGAGATTGGCGACGCTATATGACTCAACAGTCGACGTGTCGTAAAAACCAATAACCAACCATGTTCTCCAACGACATCAGTTTGTTCGCAAAAGGCGCAGCAATAGTCCAATACGGAGACTACATTCTAATTTTAGTCGGTAGCGAGCGAATCAAAACGTCGTGACTCGGATGGAACAGGCGGAAGGAACAAGTTCCGGCTTATCTTGACGTTTGGTTCCGTGTGAACGGTCTCAATGTAAATACAGTAAAGACGCAGCTGATATTGTTGTTCAGTCAGGAAAATATTCGTCACGCGCCAAACTTCTCGGGAAAGTTTAGCGATCGTGATCTCTTCCCCGTCTCTGAAGCCAAAAATATCGGCTATGCTTTCGATAGCTCTCTCAGCTGGGACTCTCACGTCTCGTGTCCGTCACCACTAGGCACTTTTAATGGTCTGTCGCACCTGAGGGACTGGCTACCTGCCATCCGCGCCATCTCCACCCTGGTCATCGCCCTGACGCGAATGATCAAATCTGGTCGAAGCGCCCAGTTTTGGCGCTTCAAAACCGGATCTGTCGCAGATCCGGTACTGCATTTCGTGTACGGAAACGAAACTAAAAACATCTTGACTGCAAAACAATTATCACCTCAGCAGCAAACATTATCGGCTGTACAAAAATACATAATGTCCCGGATATGCTCGCGAGGCTGGGATGGCTGGGTGCAGGGATCTAGTGTCTGATCAGACGCTGTACCTGGTGCACAAGGTTCCGAAACACGGTAAACCTGTAGCCCTGGCCAGCTGGTCCTCACTAGTGGCTGAGACTCGTGACCGGCCTACGAGGCTGGACAACGACTTGTATGTCCCCTGGTCATGAAGAGAAATGGGAAAATAACGATTTTGCTGCCGCGGTGCGGCAGTACAACGGCCTGTCGCCTAACGTTCTCTGGCTTTATGTCCAATTGTCGGACCCCCATGTGAAGTGCTACCTGCGCAGGGATCCGAACTGACACCCAGCGTTATTCCGCACATTACTACGCTATAATTGTGGTGAATGTGCTGCCTGTGTGTATTCTTCAACCACTGACCTCTTTGTATACCATTGACGTGTAACCGTAATAGCCACAAGTCGTTTGTGGATGGTTCTAATATATAGTTGATGTCCGACGAATGTGACGGCCGCTATCCTGTCGGCAGCGCTGTCCGCCTACCAGAAATACAAGCAGTTGAACCCAAACCATTGGAAGGACGCTCCGTTTCTGTACGGCTACGGTCTGGTGCTCTACCACTTCAACGCCTACAAGTGGTGAGTACCACACGGCTGATATCTGCCTGCTGCCTTTCTGTGCATAGGCAGAGGTGCAGCAGGACCGCGGTGAGTACCACACGGCTCACCTCCGCGCGGTGCTGCTGCCTCTCCGCGCATGGGCAGAGGTACAGCAGGCTCTCGCCATGCCTGGCACAACACCTCTGCAGGTGTGTTGGCCTGCGGTGGTAGGTGTGTTGGCCTGCGGTGGTAGGCGTGTTGGCCTGCGGTGGTAGGCGTGTTGATGGCTGTGCCGTCGCGCCATGGAGGACGTGACTGGACGGCGGCCGCTGCGGTGTGTGGTGGGTGTAGTCACTTGCCATATGCTTATGAAATGAGGGCAATACGTGGAGTGGCTACGTGGCTCCCCATCTTTGAAGGGGGAAAGGCGCAACTCCAATGGCCCATTTTACATCCGGAAGACCTGACGGGTGAATCAGTCGTTTGACAGGTATGACCCACCCATACGCACACAACACGATCGCGGTACGGAGTGAAAATAGCGCTTTCCGAAAGTGTTCGGCTCAACTGCCCGTACACGCGGTCCGTAAATTTAAGCGTGCACTCAAATTTCGGTGCGACCTGACCTGACCTGACCACTGCCGTTATGGACGCCTGTACTATGAGGGGACGAGTGGTCTAGGGGTAAGATGCTCGTCTCGCAATCGAAAGATTGTGGGTTCGAATCTCACCTGTCGCTACTCTTCGCCCGCGACCAATCGGCGTGAGGGATTGGCGACGCTATATGACTCAACGGTCGACGTGTCGTAAAAAACCAATAACCACCGCCTGTACTATGAACGTCCGCCGAGCTGCCGTGAGCAGGTCTCTGTCGGCTGCTGGGGACGTGTCAGTCTGTCGCGGTGCTGCTCGGCGGCGGCCGGCGCCGGGCGCCGGGTGGCGCGCATGTCTGCTGGCAGCACACGCCGCTCGAGATTCACAACTCTAGATGAGCAGGTGGCTATGCATGGATTGTCGGTGAAGATTGGAGGAATGAAATGTCTTGTTTGATGCTGGTGTGGTTGATGGAAAGTCCGTGGAATCACTAGATGTTGGCTGCACCTATAGTAAATTTGACCAGCAGCCATGACACAATTGTTCGCTATCCTCGATCCACAACTGTATTATTTGCCTCTTGAGCTTCCGGCAGGTTCTGCTTGTACGTGGACATGCTTTCAGTTCCCATGGCATTTAACACGGATATGTGAACGTATCATGTCTGCTTCACCAAGGAACCACAGAAAAGCATGATTTCTGGTGTAAATAGGCCGCAAATGCGGAGCGTGTACACTATGGGCTCCATAAGCACGATTCCCGGTGTAAACAGGCAGCAAATATGGAACGTGTACACTATGGGCTCCATAAGCACGATTCCTGGTGTAAACAAGCAGCAAATACAAAGCGTGTACACTATGGGCTCCATGAGCACGATTCCTCTGTGACGTATCAATGTGAGAAGATGTGTATCGAACACCTTGTGACATATCAATGTGGAACCACCATGCCATGTCTGGGTACCATCTTGAGCCCGTTAAGCAGATGGAGAGCAGTTTCACCACCCTGAGCCCGTTACCCAGATGGAGAGCGTTTTCACCACCCTGAGCCCGTTACCCAGATGAAGAGCAGTTCCACCACCCTGCGCCCGTTATCGAGACGGAGCGCGTTTTCACCACCCTGAGCCCGGTAAACAGCTGGAGAGCAGTTTCACCATCCTGAACCCGTTATCCAGATGTAGAGCGGTTTCATCACCCTGAGCCCGCTACAGTACTAATCTTGCCGAATATGGGACGAATGTGGGACGAATATGGAGTTTCAACGTGTGGATGCCAAGTGTACCGGCGGCGTCCCGTGCAGCGCCACCATGCCAAGTGTACCGGCGGCGTCTCGTGCAGCGCCACCATGCCAAGTGTACCGGCGGCGTCTCGTGCAGCGCCACCACGCCAAGTGTACCGGCGGCGTCCCGTGCAGCACCACCATGCCAATTGTACCGGCGGCGTCCCGTGCAGCGCCACCATGCCAAGTGTACCGGCGGCGTCCCGTGCAGCGCCACCATGCCAAGTGTACCGGCGGCGTCTCGTGCAGCGCCACCATGCCAAGTGTACCGGCGGCGTCTCGTGCAGCGCCACCACGCCAAGTGTACCGGCAGCGTCCCGTGCAGCACCACCATGCCAATTGTACCGGCGGCGTCCCGTGCAGCGCCACCACGCCAAGTGTACCGGCGGCGTCCCGTGCAGCGCCACCATGCCAATTGTACCGGCGGCGTCCCGTGCAGCGCCACCACGCCAAGTGTACCGGCGGGGTCCCGTGCAGCACCACCATGCCAATTGTACCGGCGGCGTCCCGTGCAGCGCCACCACGCCAAGTGTACCGGCGGCGTCCCGTGCAGCGCCACCACGCCAAGTGTACCGGCGGCGTCCCGTGCAGCACCACCATGCCAATTGTACCGGCGGCGTCCCGTGCAGCGCCACCATGCCAAGTGTACCGGCGGCGTCCCGTGCAGCACCACCATGCCAATTGTACCGGCGGCGTCCCGTGCAGCGCCACCATGCCAAGTGTACCGGCGGCGTCCCGTGCAGCGCCACCATGCCAAGTGTACCGGCGGCGTCCCGTGCAGCACCACCATGCCAAGTGTACCGGCGGCGTCCCGTGCAGCGCTACCGCTGGCGGTAACTGCAGATCGCACTGTTTCTGCGGTTCGCCAGAGGCAGAGTGATCGACGTCCTGATGTGTGATGTGCCGGCAGTCTATTGTAATTTCCTGATGTGCCAGCAATCTGTCGATTAGTGTCAAACACTCGGCCAACGCGGCCGAGAGTGCCACTCTCGGCCACCGCGGCGCGGTGTACGCGGGCAGTGCCAATTCAGACCGGCAGTGCTGACGATGTCGGTGCACGTTCACCGTTCAGGCCCCAGTGGGATCCCAACAGTCACATCTGCGTGTGGAGGTTCTCGTTTTGACGATCACGAACGTGGCTGTGCGTATGACAGGCGGTAAGCTTGCATGCTTGCCAATTCGGTGTTGAGTTCCTTGTCGCCACACGTCGTAGACTTGTGAAATACCGGGCGTTGCGTCAGCAGCGAAGACAGCGAACATTGCTGGCAGTGCTGGCCGTGCAGGTCAGGCTTAGCACTCGGCTGTAGCGGGTGTTTCACGCTTCGCGACATTTACAACCGGTTTGTGAATCAGATTTGCCAGTCATCACGTATGTATGTTTCAGGCGTTTCGTACCAAGCTGTGGCACTTGCTATTGATCCCTTGCCCTCACAGGCTATTTTGCCCAGTGGCACTTGATATTGATCCTGTGCCCTGACTGTGGCTATTTTGTCCAGTGAACCTCTGGAGAGCACGCAATAGCAAACACAGCTCAGGGCCACTGACAGCGGTCAATATCTCCAAATTATAGGGGGAGGTTTCAGGTCCAGCGCCGGTAAGAGCCGGGGTGGTAAAGTACGACTACTTTGCCGTCTACCCCCCACAAAGGAAACAAAGTACCTTACTTTTACAATTACCTGAAGTAATTGTTAACCTTCAAGTTCATTTCAAGAATTTGTCAAAATTATATGCAACGTACTGCTTCCGAATGCCTAGGAAGACCCTTCCCTTTCCCTTCCTGGCAATGGACAGATTGGAAGGCCAGCCACGAGCCCACTCAAGCGAAACGTATGAAAATATTGTTTTCTTGCCAAATTTTAAAAAATCGTGGGAAGATGGATGGGATGAGCTTCGCATGACCAATGCTAGGACCTTGCGAGAAGAATGACATTCGAGCCGTTTTGTAAGTTCAGGTGAGTGAGATGAGCACATGTTTTGAGCAATTTTAAATGCCACCAAAATTCCTAATTTATGCTTATGGTTTTGTTTTGCTGCGCAGGAACATCAAATCAAAGCCATTGATGAGCTTTCGATCAAATAACTAACAGACCGATGAGCTTTCGATGTTCGCGGGTGTTTGAGCGTCACATAGGGGTGGCGGAGCACCAAACACTTTTCGAAACATAACATTAGTGCCTGTGGGGATGCATGGAAATCACCACCTAGAAACCGCAAGGCCATACAACAGCACCACCTTAAATTTCAGGAACACGCTGGAGAACTCCACTGGTTTTTCAGAGTTACCAAGCACCTATATATCGTTGACGTTGCATTGCTGTTGCATTTTTTCATAAAACATTGCGCACTTTCCTGAATCCCCCTCCCCCTCCCCTGGAACGGTCGATCCAGATTTCAGGGCGCTCCTGACCCCCCTCAGAATCTCCACCTCTGACGACCGATCGTATACGACATGTGAAACCACCTGTACACCAAAAGATCGTTTTTGTGATACATTTCACGAATGACTAACGACAAGGCAAGAAATCATACGCATTCAAATAACGAAACCACCATCAATTATGTCCTTTTTGGTGGAAGGCCGTTGCCCCTCCGGGCACCATCTGTCCTCCCCTCATATCTTCTAAATGTGCATGGAGTCTCCCCAGTGGGTCGGAGCATCAGCCAATGCATAAGTCGTCCATCGATTCCACAAAATGTCATCCGCGTGACTGTTCAGTGCGCATGAAACTTAGCTGAATGCATTGCGAAGCTTCGTATTTCTTTGGAAGAATGGCTTGATTGCCTGCAGTGCTCCATCGGGGCCCTCAAATTATTGCTTATCTTAAAATGACACGCTGAACACAACTTCTGTAATTTATTTTCTATATACGTCCGACTCAGTATTGCTGGCCGTCGCAATATTCGGTCCGAATGTGAACTTCTGGGTGTTTATTTGAAGCGAAGCCAGGTGTTATGCGACACGAAACAGTCGACAGTTCCTCAGACTGACACGACACAGTCGACAGTGCCTCGGACTGACACGAGACAGTCGACAGTGCCTCAGACTGACACGAGACAGTCGACAGTGCCTCAGACTGACACGATACAGTCGGCAGTTCCTCAGACTGACTCAGACTGACACGAGACAGTCGACAGTTCCTCAGACTGACACGAGACAGTCGGCAGTGTCTCAGACTGACACGAGACAGTCGACAGTGCCTCAGACTGACACGATGCAGTCGGCAGTTCCTCAGACTGACACGAGACAGTCGACAGTTCCTCAGACTGACACGAGACAGTCGGCAGTTCCTCAGACTGACACGAGACAGTCGACAGTTCCTCAGACTGACACGAGACAGTCGACAGTGTCTCAGACTGACACGAGACAGTCGGCAGTTCCTCAGACTGACACGAGACAGTCGACAGTTCCTCAGACTGACACGAGACAGTCGACAGTTCCTCAGACTGACACGAGACAGTCGACAGTGCCTCAGACTGTACCTCGGAGATGCTCAGCGCGCCTGTCGCCATGGGTGACGCGACTCAAAACCAGTGGCACAGCCAGGATTTTCTTAAGGAAGCGACACAAAAAATTGCCAGGAAACAGAGATCGCTTTCGGCGCGCGAGGCGCCCGAACATTTTTCGTTTCCCGTGGTGAAAGTGCATTTTTGGTGGGGGGGAGGTTGGCTGCACCTCTGCTCAAAGCGAACTGAAATTTAACATTGCGCCTGTGGAATTCACGGAAAAATCAACCTAAGCACCGTCGTACTCTGGGAATGGTACGTTTTCAAGGTCCTTGGATTGGGGAATTGATGAGTTTTATGATCCCAAAGCGTGACTGGACTTCAAGTGTTTTCTTGTTCTTTCGAACAAAAAGTGGCCAGGTAAAGTTGCCATCAAAAATGTTTAGGGTGTAATACGGAGGCTTTATTTTACAATAATTTTGAGTAGAACTCCTGAGCTCGGAAGTAATGTATTTTTTGCCGGGGTTTACGACAAAAAAAAGTTTGTTCTTTAACACGCGCCATGGAGGTCCTCTGAAAATTACGCGCACTGGAGGGGGAGGATTCCGCCCCCCCCCTAAGATCTCGGCTCCTATTAAAGCTGGAGTAACGAAATTTGCAGGGTGGATGGGTACGGTAGTAAACTCTATTGTGTGAAAATTGCATGACCTTGGGTCAATATCTTCAAAGTCAAATGAGGTCACATGTCAAAATGTTCTTGTTTTGCATGGCTTGGCTTGTCATTGCTACGGATCGCTGTGATTGTGTTTAAATGCTCCAAAGTGGGCACCAATGATGTTTTGGACATTACTAATGATGCGATATAGATGCTAGACCCGGCATTTGACCTCAGGTCACCTATATAGCAGCAATTTATCAGGTCAGTTACCTGTTCCAGTTACCGGAACCGGACCGCCGGCCCGACTTCTCCGTCGGGAAGCTCGGCGCAATCGGCTTCGCGAAGAAAGGAGTGAAGTACATGAATAATGTATGGAAACGCTTAGGTACACAATGACAAACAGTAGTTTTCAGAATGTGTAGGGAGTAACATGCAAAGCGACATCAATCGCATGACAGTCATTTGCATTTATGACAACATTCCAGTTGACCAAGTTTGGTTCCATTAACCTGTCATGAACTTGACCTGACTTGACCTCGGTGACCTAACATAATTTCGAAACTATATAGCATAGCAATATACATCAAACAAGTCGCTAGTGTTGCCAAGAACACTTCCCTTTTGCCAATATACTGGAAGCTCATCAGCGCCGATTTTTGTGGTCTGGCGCTACGAAATGTTTTGACCAAGCTTTTCTTGCTTTAAGCGACACGCCGGACACTTCTAGGCAGGTACGCAAAAAATTACGTATATCGACCGGTAAAATCTGGAGTTATCTAGGAAAAACCGGAGGGGTGGGCGGATTCCCCCCCCCACCTCCAGTGCGCGTGTTAACCAACCTGGGGTTCTGCAACTAATGCCTGCCTTACGTGTTCCTACCCAGCGAAAAATGTGTGGCGACCATCGCGGCAATCAAAATTATTGTTCAGAAAGTTTGCATGGAGGTACAACACGTGGCTGCACGGAGTACTACGGACATGGTGTACTAGGTCAATACAATTATAATTAGAGCTGCTTTCACAACAGCTTCAGTTTTGAGCCCGTAGGCTTTGCATCCCAGCTTTATCACTACCCGCTCCTAACCCTTACGAAAATATTGCGCCTTTACCGCCTTAATAATGCGTCGCGGTACCGCCGGACATCACGCTCTGCGCGACTTGGATGTCGACCGGCGTCGGCGTCACGAGCCGGCCGATCGCCGTCTGAGAGGCCTCCCCCCGGGTGCGTGACGGTGGACTCGCCGGCGCCTCGCAGCGCCCGGCGTCGGAACTGAACAAAGCTGGCGGCGCGGCGCCGGGCCCGGCCGGGCCCAGTCCGGTGGTGGCCGTCGGGGCGGCGGCGTGTCGCATCCCGGCGCGCCGGCTGTGTGTGTGTGTGCGCCGCTGTGTGTGTGTGCCTGTGCGCGTGCGCGAGCTCACGAGTGTGACTGCCCGTCCGCCGCCGGCAGCCGTCTGTGTGAGCCAAGCTCGTCTCACTGCCTGTAACCAACACTGCCACTGTGCATTGGTCGCTGCGTGCCAGCGCGGCAGCCGTCGGAGCCCAGCCAGGTACGTGGGCCAGCCGGTGGTCGGCCCACGATTCGATACCCCTCCCCTCCCCCCGGTTGCAGACGCGCGTGGCAAAACGTCCGCCAGATGCGGCCGTGTTTATTTTGCTATCACGTCTAATCGCTCGCCGGAAGATTGCGCGATAGTATTCGACGTGCTGTGAGCTGTGCAGGATCTGCATCTTTCCTCAGCGTCCGTGGGCGCTCGCCTTGTTCCAGCCGCATCTCCGGGGTTATGTAGCATGCAAGTTGTTTCCACGAAAATAGGGCTATTCTGCAATTGCCGACGTGCATTTGAAGCAAGACTCCACAGCAGCCCGATACCCAAACAGCAACACGTGCAGTCGTCCTGACGACTCGACCAGCCAACCGGTCCGGCCCCAGCATAATACTGTCTGGTGGGGCTGGTGTGCGGCTGCCTAACCCGGGCCTGGCCTCGAGTGCGTCGGCCGACGGCCAACATAGCGACCCTTTTCACCCGCGCACACAAACACACACACACACACACTCTCTCCCTCCCTCCCTCCCTCTCTCCCTCGGTCGCCGTGAGGCTTCCCGGTGGCGGTTACCATCCGCGTGTGGAGGGAAGGTACCTGGCGGCGTGTTCCGGGCGGAAAGCTAATCCCTCTTCCCCTCCCCTCCCCTCCCCCCCGAGGTGAGAGAGCGGCGGCACCCTCCTGGGTCTACATGAGCGGCTGTATCTGTCCTTATGGAGGTGAGATAGGGGTCGCTCTGGTGGGCTGCGTCTGCCTCCCATGTCGAGATGAAGGAGCAGCTGCGATGGATTGTTAGGCGCCGAGCGGAGATGGAGGTGGACTCAGCCATCGACGTGATTCATTACATTGGACGTGGAGCAATGCTGGCTGGCATTGGCGCAGATGAGCCTGTGAGAGCCAAAGAACCCCGTGGGAGGATTAGTAGCGCTAGGCAACTTCGGGAGGTACTCCAAGGCCCTCCCCACCCGGAAAAGGCTGCTGGCGTCCGACATTTATCAGAGGCGTTCCAGGAGAGCAGCGCACAGGGCCATTCATAGCTGAGACTCACCGGAAGGGACCGGAGTGTGGCGGCAATGCCACGCTACTGGCTGCGCGTCTCTGATACCCGATCAGGGACCGATCTGCGCCTCTGAGAGCTGACCAGGGACCGATCTGCGCCTCTGAGAGCCGATCAGGGACCGATCTGCGCCTCTGAGAGCTGACCAGGGACCGATCTGCGCCTCTGAGAGCCGATCAGGGACCGATCTGCGCCTCTGAGAGCTGACCAGGGACCGATCTGCGCCTCTGAGAGCTGACCAGGGACCGGTCTGCGCCTCTGAGAGCTGACCAGGGACCGGTCTGCGCCTCTGAGAGCTGACCAGGGACCGATCTGCGCCTCTGAGAGCTGACCAGGGACCGATCTGCGCCTCTGAGAGCTGACCAGGGACCGGTCTGTGTCGGCTGTGATCACCACGCTGATAGGCAGTCGGCCAGCTGACGCACGTGTCGTCACAGTCGGTCATCAGGTGTGACGTCACCGGGCCGGGCCAGGCCCTGGCGCCGGCGGCCGATTGGGAAGCGGCGGTGACTGGTCCGTGCCGGCCGTGGGCACCTGCCACTCGGCACGGCCGACCACCGCTTCCGGCCGACGCAACTTCCGTCCGGCCGGCCCGCAGGTCAATCGGAAACGGCCCGACCAACTGTGGCTGGGTCTCGCCACCTACTCGGTCATGACGTCATATCGCCAGACGTCGACACCGGCGGGAGAGGAGGCGGCCGGTGGGGCCGGCGGCCGCCGTCCGACTGGCTGCTTGTGGTCAGCGGTCCAATACCGTGGCCAGAGGTCCACTACCGTGGTCAGCGGTCCAATACCGTGGCCAGCGGTTCACTACCGTGGTCAGCGGTCCACTACCGTGGTCAGGGGTCCACTACCGTGATCAGTGGTCCACTGCCGTGGTCAGTGGTCCACTACCGTGGTCAGCGGTCCACTACCGTGGTCAGCGGTCCACTATCGTGGTCAGCGGTCCACTACCGTGGTCAGCGGTCCACTACCGTGGTCAGGGGTCCACTACCGTGGTCAGCGGTCCACTACCGTGGTCAGGGGTCCACTACCGTGGTCGTTAGCGAGTGCGCGAGGTCCGAGCCGCCGCCGCATGTCTGCCCGTTTAAATGGCTTGCGCAACACCGAGCACGGGAGGCGAGGTTTTTGTGTGCGCCGCTCAAGGCTGCCGGACCACTTATTTACTGCAATAACAAGCCGGCGCAAAAGGTCACAGCGCGTCAAAACTCGACTGGGCCGTCACGCAGCTCCCCACCGTGTCCGTCTCTTTGTGACGTGCGTGCAGTTGTCAGTTGCCAGCTGATGCGTGTGTGTGCGTGGCCGCAACATGTGTCGGTTGGTCGGTGTCACTGAACTGGGTCGGTGAGGTGTCCGGGTACGAGTGGGACTGCTCGCCCCGGCCGCCTCCGAGTGGACGGGCTGCGTGGTGACTGGTGGCTGGTGCGACTCGGCAGCACGCCCTCCGGCGCCCCGCTCTGGGAGCCGGCTCCGGCAGTCGGCTCTGGAAACACGGTGCCCACGCAGTGGAGATCCTGCCGTCAGGGCCGTACGTCCGAGCCGCACGCACGCCGTGCACGCTGTAGCCGACAGGCAGTCGGAGTCGGCCTCTGGAGCGACGCGGCGCTGGTTGGAGCCGGCGCTCGGTCGCGAGGCCGAGGCGCCAAGACGTGGTGCCGCCACTGACAAAAACCTGCCGGTCCGGTATCGGAAGTCACGTGTCGTCCACGCACCGCTGCACCCACCAGGCGGTGTCCGGTGGACACCGTCCCTCTCTCGGAGACGCTGCCGAACGGACGCCCTGCGATATTGGGATTATCGACTGCAGTTGATCAAGCAAGCAATCAAGCAAGCAAGCTTGATCAAGCAAACCAGGCCAGTTGACCGCTGTTGAGATTGTTTCCACCATTTCCGTGTGGAGTGTCAACATCAGAGTTCGAGCCTGGATGCATCCTCATGTTTTGATCATTGCATAGGTACAGCCGGCTTGATGGTCACGGTGCGGGCGACCCAGTGGTTGCGTGAAGCAGGAAACGTCACAACCGCCTCGATGGCGCAGTTGTGTTCGTGTGTGTGTGCGAGGTCCGTGGTTCAAGTCTGGCCACGAGCAGACTATTCATGGGTTACTTGGTCCCAGACATTGCTTAGGACAGACAGACAGACAGACTCTTAGGACTTCACAGCGTCTTGAGACCAGATGTACACAGGCTCCCTCTTCTACCCCAATATAGAGGTATCAAATTCGGGCAGGTATTTTAGACCATGCATGTTTTGCTCCCAATCAGGTTCAAAACACTTTAAAATCCCATTTGGTCTAGCCGAACTCAACCGAACCTAGCCTCGGCAGATCTGATCTGATCTGATGTGCCATAGCCCATCCCAGCCTAACCAAGCCTGACTTGACCTGACCTCATCTCATTTACCTCACATCACCTGACCTCATCTCACCTCACCGAGCATAACATAAGCTAACCTTGCTCAGTCCAAATTTGAGAAACCAAAATATACGGATGTACGGATATTGGTTTGCCTAAAGCCCATGAATACACATCACCTATGGGTGATGAGCATCCATTTTCTGAGTCTTCACAATAAGCGAGCCGATCTTGAAAAAGGTAGAAATGTCTGCCTTGTACATGTGCAGTATGCCTTTCCACGTATGTGCAGGGAGTCGTTTGGCCGGTGACGGGGCGGTAGGGTCCCTCCATTACCGTGTCTCGGTGTACTGACACGGTCAGGGCAGTCGTCTGGCCGGTGACGGGGTGGTAGGGTCCCTCCATTACCGTGTCTCGGTGTACTGACACGGTCGGTGAAGTCGTCTGGCCGGTGACCAGGCGGTACCCTCCATGGCCGCCGCGCGCTGTTCTGATGCTGTTTGGCAGCGGAGCAGTGGTCAGCCGACTGTCTGCCGCGCCTGTCAGTAGCCCCCTGGTCGTCTTCCTATCGTCAGTCACGTGCACGGTCGGCCGCGGCACGGCGGGCACCACGTGACTGGCGGCGGCGCTCCGGCGGCAGGGTCGTGGCGCGGGAGTCAACGACCGCGAGGCCGCGGGCCGGCGCTCCGCACTGCCGCCGCTGAGACGCCGCCGCCGCCGCCGGCTGTCCGAGTCTGCTGAGACGCTGGCGCCCCCGCCGCTGGAACTCTGCTGTCCGCTGTGTCCGCTGCCGCGTCCGGCGGCGGTGTGCGGACATCGTGCCCGGGCTGTCGTGTGGTGCTGCCGCGTCCACTGCGATGTCGTGTGGTCCACCGCCGTACTCGCTTCCGAGTCCTGCTGTGAGAGCCGCGGTCGTGTCCCGTCGTGAGTCGGTCGTCGTGTCCGCGGTCGCGCCGCGCCATGTCCCGCCATCGTGTCGGCTGCCTTGTGCCGCTGTTGTGTCCAGGTGCCGTGGTCTGGATGTCTGGCCGTGGCACGTCATCGCGTTCGTCGTCGTGTCGAGATGGGCTGTCTCACCACGTCCCATGGCGCGTTCAGAAATCGCCATTGCTGGTGGGGGAAGTTGCACATTCGGCTGTGCACCGACGGGATTTTCGTTTTGTTTTGACTTTCACTGCCTGGAGGAGATGTAAGTGTTGGCTGTTGGGTCAGCGGCAATGCCGAGGCGGCTGGAGACGTGGCAGGTGGGCCGTCCCGCCGTGTGGTGCCGCTGCCGTGCTTTTGGAAAAGCCAGCGTCTCGCCCACCTGGCCGGGTCGGCAGCCGGCCTGTTTGCACTCACGTGAGACGAGCCCGGCCCGGCACGGCCCAGTCGGCCAAACCCGAGGCTGACGCAATCGGCTGTCAGCTGAGCACGCACTGCCCCGGCCGGCCGCCCGTCCCTCTCCCCTCCCCTCCCCCTCTCCCTCCCTTTCCCCGTCTGCCCGAACAGTCGATCGCCCCGCGTGGGCCCGCGGCCCGTCCCAACCGCGCCCCAGAAAACCATACTGTTGTTCGTCTAGGTGGATCGGCCGAGACTACCTTGCGGCTGCCTGTCCCCCCCCCCCCATGGATCGGCCGAAACTACATTGCGACTGCCTGCCCCCTCATGGATCGGCCGAGACAACATTGCGGCTGCCTACCCCCCATGGATCGGCCGAAACTACATTGCGACTGCCTGCCCCTTCATGGATCGGCAGAGACGCATTTTGCCGTTGAACGGCATTTCCCATGCTCTTCCCGCGCATGACTCAAATAGTATCCTCCCGTATCGAAGTCCCAGGTGGAGGAGCTGGCCAGCTAACTCTAGCCTGGTTATGGCAGTCACTCGTGGGTGGGCACGCATACCTTTGTATTCCCGTGGTCTGGCCATGCACACCGCTTCTCCCGGTGTCGCGTGACCAGGCCGTGCGGGAAGGGGCTGGGAACTGGCGGCGCGCATCTATGCACCATGTATTGGTCTGGTGCTTGTCGCGCTGACGCGCCAAGCGCCGTAAATAGTGAGGTTTTGGCGCGTTCAGCGGGATCATCGGCTGTCGTCCAGGGTGCGCTTCACTGGTGAACCGAGCCGCATGTAACTGGAATCCGGAAGTCTAATCGATGTGAACCGTCTTTGATTGGAATCACGTGGTCTAATCGATGTTAGCCGTCTTTAGCTGGAAATGTTGGTCTAATCGGCGTGGGCCGTCTTGAATTGGAATCCGTTGGTCTAATCCATGTGAGCTGTCTTTAATTAGAATCAATTGGTCTAATCGATGTAAGCCGTCTTTAGCTGGAATTGTTCTGTCTAATTAATATGAATCGTCTTTAATTGGAACTAGTCTCGAACGCACAACCTGTAGGTGGTGGACGCACAACCTTAGCGCAATATGGCCGTAGTTGTCGACGCGCACTAAAGCCCAAATAACTAACTGACTCGAACGCACAACCAATCGCTTACTGGACCGACGGTCTAACCACAGCACTACAGAGGCCCACCACCACCCCGCGCATTTTGTCCGGGTTACTCACGGCGGCCCGTTCAGCGGACGCACATTCACTCTCGGCATGGCTTGTGAGCCTTTGAAATGCTGCATTTCCCTTTAAATGGTCATTGATTCTGGCGATGGTTTTCCCTGTCTTTTTAGGGATACAAATATGAGTACGCTTTAATTCCAACTAACTCGAACGCACAACCAATCGCGTGCTAGACCGACGCTCTAACCATTACACTACAGAGGCCCGGCAGCTCAACGGACGCACATTCACTCTTGGCATGGCTTGTGAGCCCTTGATCAGTTGATCTAAGCGATGTGAGCAGTCTTGGCATGGCTTGTGAGCCCTTGATCAGTTGATCTAAGCGATGTGAGCAGTCTTTAGCTGGAATCCGTTGGTCTTATTGATGCATTCCAAGTTCCTCAATGTATCAATGTTGTATTGGTTGGTTGGTTATTGGTTTTACGACACGTCGACCGTTGAGTCATGTAGCGTCGCAAATCTCTCACGCCGATTGGTCGCGGGCGAAGAGTAGCGACAGGTGAGACTCGAACCCACAACCTTTCGATTGTGAGACGAGCATCTTACCCCTAGACCACTCGTCCCCAATGTTGTATTGGTGACATGCAGCACAGGTACAGTTGTAGCATTTGCAGGGTTTTTTTTTCAGTCTTTATTGAAGCAAAATTTTCAGATGTTTAAAATGTCGTAATTGTCAACGTGCACACTTATCATCGACTGTGAACTAGCATAAATGAATGCCTTCTAAGCAGTTCTGAATGCATCCCGGCCCTATATCAGCGTGCTTTTATCACCCTTTCAGTCGCGGAAGACGTCGAATGCACAGATGTTCTTCACAGTAAACATGGCCCCTGTCTTTGTATTAATGCAGTGAGCTCCTGAAGCAGGGATTTTGATCAGAAGCTGAACCCCGAATCATGTTCTTGGTTAGTTTTTTCTGCTATTATTTCTTAACGTTGCCGAAGCAGAAAACCGACAGCATAAGCGAAAGCTGTTGAGAATGACAATGCTATTTAACAAGTATGCCTTGGGGAAAAGTGCATACATGGGTGTGTATCCGACTTCGTACCAATTTGACTTACGCTTACACATTTTTTTGTAACTGGTGTCGGTCCTAGTGGTCTATAGTGAGTATGTCCGACCCGCTGGTCCAGACGGTGTGTGAGGAGCGCCAGAGGGTGCGGGCGGTGTGTGAGGAGCGTCAGACGGGTGCGGACGGTATGAGATGTGCCAGACTGGTGCAGACGGTATGTGAGATGCGACAGACTGGTGCGGGCGGTGTGTGAGATGCGCCAGCTGGGTGCGGGCGGTGTGTGGGATGCGCCAGCTGGGTGCGGGCGGTGTGTGGGGAGCGCCAGGCGGGTGCGGACGGTATGTGAGACGCGCCAGCTGGGTACGGGTGGTGTGTGAGATGCACCAGCTGGGTGCGGGCGGTGTGTGAGATGCACCAGCTGGGTGCGGGCGGTGTGTGAGATGCGTCAGCTGGGTGCGGGCGGTGTGTGAGATGCGCCAGCTGGGTGCGGGCGGTGTGTGGGGAGCGCCAGACGGGTACGGGTGGTGTGTGAGACGCGCCAGCTGGGTGCGGGCGGTGTGTGAGATGCGCCAGCTGGGTGCGGGCGGTGTGTGAGATGCGCCAGCTGGGTGCGGGCGGTGTGTGGGGAGCGCCAGACGGGTGCAGACGGTATGTGAGATGCACCAGCTGGGTGCGGGCGGTGTGTGAGATGCACCAGCTGGGTGCGGGCGGTGTGTGAGACGCGCCAGCTGGGTGCGGGCGGTGTGTGAGACGCGCCAGCTGGGTGCGGGCGGTGTGTGAGATGCGCCAGCTGGGTGCGGGCGGTGTGTGGGGAGCGCCAGGCGGGTGCGGACGGTATGTGAGACGCGCCAGCTGGGTACGGGTGGTGTGTGAGGAGCGCCAGCTGGGTGCGGGCGGTGTGTGAGGAGCGCCAGCTGGGTACGGGTGGTGTGTGAGACGCGCCAGCTGGGTACGGGCGGTGTGTGAGACGCGCCAGCTGGGTACGGGTGGTGTGTGAGACGCGCCAGCTGGGTGCGGGCGGTGTGTGAGATGCGCCAGCTGGGTGCGGGCGGTGTGTGAGACGCGCCAGCTGGGTACGGGTGGTGTGTGAGACGCGCCAGCTGGGTACGGGTGGTGTGTGAGACGCGCCAGCTGGGTGCGGGCGGTGTGTGAGGCGCGCCAGCTGGGTACGGGTGGTGTGTGAGACGCGCCAGCTGGGTGCGGGCGGTGTGTGAGATGCGCCAGCTGGGTGCGGGCGGTGTGTGAGACGCGCCAGCTGGGTGCGGGCGGTGTGTGAGACGCGCCAGCTGGGTACGGGTGGTGTGTGAGACGCGCCAGCTGGGTGCGGGCGGTGTGTGAGACGCGCCGTGACGTGACTCAGCAGTGTGGCTGCAGCGGTGACCTTGCACGGACACGCCCGGGGCGGCTGTGTTGAGGCAGGTCGGCAGCCACTGGCGGCGACAGTGCGCCGCGCGCGTCCACGGCAGCCGCCAGTCGTCACCGGCCGACCGGCCGACAGTTGTCGACCCAGCTCCGCTGGTCCTGCCGTCCGGCCGGCTGCCACTGCCGCCAGGGCTCTGGACTC
The DNA here is from genome assembly GCA_034440615.1 of Ashinkailepas kermadecensis. Lineage (NCBI taxonomy): Eukaryota > Metazoa > Arthropoda > Thecostraca > Neolepadidae > Ashinkailepas > Ashinkailepas kermadecensis. Next base: position 278,983 of record JAOTOM010004543.1, on the reverse strand, counting down.
GGAGGAACTGTGACCAGCTGATGATGCGAAATATTTTGACCTGCTTGTGGCCTGTTTTGCTGGTGTGTGTTGGATGTGGTAGTGCTCGACCGCACTCAGTCTGAGGGACACTGGCCAGTCAGACGCCAGTTCCCTGGTCCTCTGATATACCCCTCATGAGCTCGGACCGCGCTCAGTCTGAGGGACACTGGTCTATCAGATACCAATCACTGGTCCTCTGATATACCCACTACGAGCTCTGTGATAGAGTTGGAGGTTTAGGGGCGTGTATCTGCGGTGGAGTTGGAGCTTCAGAGGCGTGGCTCTGTGATGGAGTTAAAGCTTCAGGGGCGTGGCTCTGCGATGGAGTTGGAGGTTCAGGGGCGTGGCTCAGTGTCCATAGTCATAACGAAGATAGCTGTAGAGATGTCGGTTCGGAAGTTGGCGTTCAATCAGGATTCCATCGAGGCACGTTTGGATTTCGCACCTATGGTGGATGTAGGAAATACCAGGTAGAGCTGTCTCACCAACGCTACAGTTGTTCTGGCTTCGGGCAGTTCCACCGCCGCGTTCATGGCGTTCCACGTGGTCGGACTGGGCTGAGGACACCCGGAACGGGCTGCTTGGGAAGAAGAACCTTGGGGGTTCTTTTGCGACGCATTCAACTGCTAAGTCATATAGCATCGCCAATCTCTCACGCCCATTGGTCGCGGGTGGAGTCGGTAGTTCTGCCGGTTGCTGGATTCGAACCCACGATCTTGTGATCAAGAGTCCAACACCTCACCTATGCACCTACGGATGAGTACCAACACTGAGAGCAAGTTTGAGGTGATTTTTGTGGATTTGTGTACACCGACTGTGCGTGGTGCTGGCTGCTGAGGAGCGTCACCTGCCTGCAGGTCGGCGTGACCCTGCGGCGTGTCCCTGCAGGTCTCTGAACCACTGTCGCTCTGTGGCGCGCGACTTTTGTGACAAGCACTGTTTCTCGGAGGTACCTGCGCACCTACCTGCACGGCTTCTCCCTGCGCCTCGTTTTTGCCGTCGGTCAAGGCGCGCGCTGACCTCCGCCCGGGGCAAAAAGATTGGCTCATCGCGGCCCGGCCGCCATCGCAGCGCGCCCGCCAAGGTGACCCGGCCCAGCCGTGTGACCCATTTCGTCGTCATCGGCGCGCAGCGGCCGGTTTTTGTCGCGGCTTTTCCTGGGCGGTCGTTGCGCCGCCGGCCGTTTTTCGGTGGTTTTCTTGTGCCGTTTTTTGGGCAGTGTTCTTGATTGCCTGCCCCACGGATCGGTCGGTCGCCGGCCTCTGCCGCCGCCAGCACGTGGCGCAGCGTCCGTCGCGAGAGATGCTCGTCTGGTGCGCGATCCTGTCCGTCATAGATCCGGGGCGGCTCACAATTGAATTCCAGTACAAATCAGAATTCTCTCTCCACTGATCCGTATTTCCGATACTGATAACCCCGGCAAATATATGCAGCATGCTGAGCGTAACACAACTCGTCACTCAATGTGAAATTTTCAGTATTCGTGACAGCGTAGAACTCGTTTGTATTTCAATGTGATTTTTTGGCCGGCCATAATTCGAAGCTTTCGTTTTCTTTACACGAGTGCTAACGTCGCTCCTGAGGAGAATGGTCCGATGTCGCTATGCTGAGGGGAGAACAGTCTGAAGTATTTGTGCTGGGAGAATAGTTGGATGTCGGTATGCTGAGGGAAGCGCGGCCGGTTGTCGGAATACTGAGGGGAGAGCAGTCGGATGTCGGGATACTGAGGAGAGAGTCTTATCGTGGGAGCCTGCTGTATTGAGAGGAGAATCTGATATTGTTCTGTCGATAGGGGGGGCAGGGGGAGGTAGTTCGATGATACATGTCAAAGGCTGCAACGCGGCGTAACGAACTCCTTTTCATGAAATTCGAATTGGCTGTTGTAGTAGCCTCAGAGGTCTATTCGAAGAGCTCCGTCTCGTCGAGATCGCACGTGTGTACTGCTGTCGGCCGTCTCCAGAGAACTTCCAATTATCTCACTTCACTCCTCTCCCTTGCTTCACTGTGAGCCGAACATTTTAGAAGGTAGGGCTCCACCGAGTCGTCCTCTTCGTGACATCGGGAGCACTCAGCACTACTTCTTGCGTTGATTTTATTCTGGTAATCTCCCAATGAGGGGTGCCAGTTCGACCTCAGCCTGGCTAAGGTGACTTCCTCTTCTGGGGAGCGATATTTCTTCCGGGTTTATATCTGGAGATTCTCGATTCGAATTGTAGTGTGGAATTAGTGTTCCAGGTCAGTGGAGCCAGAAGCAGTCTTCCTTGCAGCCGCCAGTTCCGAGCATCTCCGTACTGGGGGTGGGGGGGGGTGAGCGGCGCGCCGTAGTGCAGGGCAGCTGCAGGTGAGGTGCGCCGACTCCGGCCGGCGGGCTATTTCCAGCGGTGACGCACGGCTGCTGCTGCAACTGATCACCGGCCGGACGGTGTGTCGGCCGGTAACAGGTCACGGCAGCTGGTCTGCCCCGCTGCGGGCTGCAGCAGCTGGCGGAGGGTTCACTACAGGCAGATCACCGCTGGGCCGTGGCAGCCGCCCGCTCCCGGGCCGCACTACTGCGCTGTACCACCACCACGGGAGCTGGATACCGCTGCCGTGTGGTGGTCGGCCGACTGGTTGCAGTCATTTGCCCACCACGGGAGCTGGATACCGCTGCCGTGTGGTGGTCGGCCGACTGGTTGCAGTCATTTTCCCACCACGGGAGCTGGATACCGCTGCCGTGTGGTGGTCGGCCGACTGGTTGCAGTCATTTGCCCACCACGGGAGCTGGATACCGCTGCCGTGTGGTGGTCGGCCGACTGGTTGCAGTCATTTGCGTCGAAGCTGGAAATGGGCGGCAAATGGCCCTGTAGTCGGCGCGCCCTTAAACCAAAATAATCAATCAATCAGTCGAAGCTGGCAGTCCCCACTGTCACACATTTCACCCCTGGCTGAGTGTGTGCAGGAGATATGAAGTGCTGAGAATGTTGTGGAACCAACCGCTCAGCTCAATGCAAGTTATGTATTTGCATCGGCAGTAAAATTTGGCTCGTACTACTATGCGAGACTATGCGTTCAGCGTGTCTGTTTTGTTGTAGCAGTGGTAACCAAAGGCGCGACAGGTGTCCCGTATCAGGTCTGATCGTCGGATGGATGTCGAATCTAGTCGTCGCCCCTGTCTCAACATTGCTAGCCCAGCCGGCGTGTGGGCGGTGGGGGTGGGTGTGTAGCCTAGCCGGTGTGTGGGTGGTGGGGGTGGGTGTACACCCCAGCCGGTGTGTGGGTGGTGGGGGTGGGTGTGCAGCCCAGTCGGTGTGTGGGTGGTGGGGGTGGGTGTGCAGCCCAGCCGGTGTGTGGGTGGTGGGGGTGGGTGTACACCCCAGGCCGGTGTGTGGGTGGTGGGTGTGGGTGTGGGTGTGTAGCCTAGCCGGTGTGTGGGTGGTGGGGGTGGGTGTACACCCCAGGCCGGTGTGTGGTTGGTGGGTGTGGGTGTGTAGCCTAGCCGGTGTGTGGGTGGTGGGGGTGGGTGTGTACACCCCAGGCCGGTGTGTGGGCGGTGGGTGTGGGTGTGTAGCCTAGCCGGTGTGTGGGTGGTGGGGGTGGGTGTGTACACCCCAGGCCGGTGTGTGGGCGGTGGGGGTGGGTGTACACCCCAGGCCGGTGTGTGGGTGGTGGGGGTGGGTGTGCACACCCCAGGCCGGTGTGTGGGCGGTGGGGGTGGGTGTACACCCCAGGCCGGTGTGTGGGTGGTGGGGGTGGGTGGACACCCCAGGCCGGTGTGTGGGTGGTGGGGGTGGGTGTACACCCCAGGCCGGTGTGTGGGTGGTGGGGGTGGGTGTACACCCCAGGCCGGTGTGTCGGCGGTGGGGTGGGTGTGCAGCCCAGCGTCGTCTCCCGCCGCGCTCCGTCGCCGCCTGCCGGCCGGACGGGTCGGCCATGTTGAGCGCGGTCCGCCCAGTCGATACGCCGCTCACCGAATTGAGGTCAGCACGCACGCACTCACGCACGCCGCCGAGAGAGTCGACAGTCGAGAGCCGCGCGGTCGTCGGGCGGGCGCCGTCGGCTGCCTCGGGGCTGTCGGCCGCCTCGTTGGGTACGTCTCGGCCAGCTGGCGAGAGGGTGTTGGGTACGTCTCGGCCATCAGGAAAGGGTGTTGTGTACGTCTCGGTCAGCTGGAGAGGGTGTTGTGTACGTCTCGGTCAGCTGGAGAGGGTGTTGGGTACGTCTTGACTTCACGACCACACGTGTCTTGTCTCGGCTCCACGTCCTCACGTGTCTTGTCTCGACTCCACGTCCGCACGTGTCTCGCCTCGGCCCGGTGTTGGCGCACGTGGCTCCGCCGGCCGCCGACGTCTCGTGGCCCGGCGGACAGCTGGTGGGCGAGATTTGAGTGTCACGTGACGTGCCGGGTTTCGGCGAGATGGCGGCCAACCCTTCTGGCGGCCGGCGCGCCACCTGGTGGAGGGGCCCGAGCGCCAGGAAGCTGGGGACGGTCCGCCGGCTGTCCTCCGGCGTGGGGAGAGGGCTGGCACCGCGCTTCTCAGCCCGAGGCCGCCTGGTCTTCCCTCGCATCTTATGCCAATCGGTCTCTGTCTCTCTGTGTGCGTCTCTCTATCACTATCTCTATCACTCTCGCTCTATCTATGTCTCGCTGTCGCATCTCGCGCCTCTCTCCTCTCCTCTGCTCTCTCCACTCCATCCTCACTGTCGCTCCTCGACCTCCCGGATTCAACCCTGCCCTTGGCTCTGTCTATTTGTCCACAACTGTCTCTCTCTCTCTCTCTCTCTCTCTCTCTCTCTCTCTCTCTCTCTCTCTCTCTCTCTCTCTCTCTCTCTCTCTCTCTCTCTCTCTCTCTCTCTCTCTCTCTCTCTCTCTCTCTCTCTCTCCTCTCTCTCTCTCTATATCTATATCTATATCTCTATATATATATATATATCTATATATATATATATATATAAATATATATATCTATATCTCTATCTATATCTCTATATCTATCTCTATCTCTATCTCTATCTCTATCTCTATCTCTATCTCTATCTCTATCTCTATCTCTATCTCTATCTCTATCTCTATCTCTATCTCTATCTCTATCTCTATCTCTATCTCTATCTCTATCTCTATCTCTATCTCTATCTCTATCTCTATCTCTATCTCTATCTCTATCTCTATCTCTATCTCTATCTCTATCTCTATCTCTATCTCTATCTCTATCTCTATCTCTATCTCTATCTCTATCTATCCCTATCCCTATCCCTCTATCTCTATCTCTCTCTCCCTATCCATCCTCTCTCTATCTCTATCTCTATCTCTCTCTCTATCTCTCTCTCTCTCTCTCTCTCTCTCTCTCTCTCTCTCTCTCTCTCTCTCTCTCTCTCTCTCTCTCTCCAAATTGGTGTGGGAAATGGTGTGCAAAATTTCGGCCCGCTGCCGCGCGCCGTTTTTCACTGTCCGCGGAAAACCTCAGGGGGTGGGGAAGGCATGACCCCCCTCCCCCCGATACGGGGCGGGTTAAGTGTTGTTGTGCCACTTTCACGACAAATATATATATATATATGGAGTCTGTGACTTTTAATATCTCCTGAGCCTCCACGCTGATCGAATACCATGCGGCACTTTCGTGAAACATGCGCCTCATCAAAAGCAACAGCTCAACGATCGTGACCACCGACGAAACGCCCTGAGCATATTGTGCGCGTCCGTGACAGGACCCACGGGTGTCGGCTAGACTGGTCGTCCGCACCGCCTCCGACGGCAAGCTAGGTTGTCTCGAACGGGCCGTAGATTGTCGTGGATCCTCTGCCGCCCAGGCGGCTTCGAACGCACGCTCGGGAGGACGAGTGGTCTAGGGGTAAGATGCTCGTCTCACAATCGAGAGGTTGTGGGTTCGAGTCTCACCTGTCGCTACTCTTCGCCCGCGACCAATCGGCGTGAGAGATTGGCGATGCTACATGACTCAACGGTCGACGTGTCGTAAAACCAATAACCAACCAACGCACGCTCGGGATTGATCACGTGTGTGGTGTGTGTCTACTTCCCTGTCAACGCCCTATGTTGGGTCTGAGCAGATAATCGGAGGCCGGTCAGTTGGAGGAGAGAACAGCTGCATCTCAGCGGCAGCAATCGTCAATGCCGGCAGCGCTGCCGGATGCCGCTGCCAGCCGGATGCCGCTGCCAGCGTGGGCGTGGTCTGTGTCACGGGTCCCTACCATACCGGTGCCGTGGTCTGTGTCACAGGTCCCCAGCCAATGTAACACTGCGGCCTGACCCGCTGACCATGTCCGGCACGAGTCGACGGACCGTCCCCAGCCAATGCAATGGCGCAATCAGCGAAGTCTGCTGCGACTGTACGCCTTCCCCGGCGTAGGTGCTTCAACAGGCTACAACAATTATCTGCTGTTGCTGTACCTCTTCCCCCGTCGTACTACTTCTAAAGGCCACGACAACTTTCGAGTGTTTCCGGGAGTGTGTTCAGGTGCAGCTTTTAGGGGGAGTTGGCAGTGTTCAGCGATAATTCAGCTCCTCAGATCAAAATCGTAGCGCCTCCCGTCAGCAGACGTTGGCTGAGTGGCGCCTCCCGTCAGCAGACGCTGGCTGAGTGGCGCCTCCCGTCAGCAGACGCTGGCTGAGTGGCGCCTCTCGTCAGCAGACGCTGGCTGAGTGGCGCCTCCCGTCAGCAGACGCTGGTTGAGTAGCGCCTCCCGTCAGCAGACGCTGGCTGGGTAGCGCCTCCCGTATGCAGACGCTGGCTGGGTAGCGCCTCCCGTCTGCAGACGCTGACTGGGTAGCGCCTCCCGTCAGCAGTCGCTGGCTGGGTAGCGCCTCCCGTCTCAGACGCTGGCTGAGTAGCGTCTCCTGTCTGCAGACGCTGGCTGAGTAGCGCCTCCCGTTAGCAAACGCTGGCTGGGTAGCGCCTCCCGTCAGCAGTCGCTGGCTGGGTAGCGCCTCCCGTCTCAGACGCTGGCTGAGTAGCGTCTCCCGTCTGCAGACGCTGGCTGAGTAGCGTCTCCCGTCTGCAGACGCTGGCTGAGTAGCGCCTCCCGTCAGCAGACGCTGGCTGGGTAGCGCCTCCCGTCAGCAGACGCTGGCTGGGTAGCGCCTCCCGTCTGCAGACACTGGCTGGGTAGCGTCTCCCGTCTGCAGACGCTGGCTGAGTAGCGTCTCCCGTCTGCAGACGCTGGCTGAGTAGCGCCTCCCGTCAGCAGACGCTGGCTGGGTAGCGCCTCCCGTCAGCAGACGCTGGCTGGGTAGCGCCTCCCGTCTGCAGACACTGGCTGGGTAGCGTCTCCCGTCTGCAGACGCTGGCTGAGTAGCGCCTCCCGTCAGCAGACGCTGGCTGAGTAGCGCCTCCCGTCAGCAGACGCTGGCTGCACCGTTGCCTGGGTGCCGCGCGGGTGGCAGGTGCCGACCCCTCGTCTGCGGCTGTGGCGCACAGGGCAGCGCCGCCAGGTGGGGCGGACAGGCACGGCGCCATTTCCATACTCTGGACTCAGCCGCCAGCTGTTGGGCGGCCGGGGATGACGGAGCCGCCACCGGCCGGCGACAACGGATCGAACACCGTGCCGCCGCGGAGCACCGTGCTGCCGCGGAAGACCCAGACTGCCAGACTGCAGACACCAGACTGCCAGACTGCCATACTGCCACGCAGACCGACTCACAAGCCTTACGATGTTAGGTGTGAAGGTGCGCAGGCGGTATATCGCGCAGTGTGTTATTTTTATAAATAATCACTGGTCGACGCTATTTCCGTTCCCGCGCTCATTTTAGCTACAACTGTAAGTTGCACACGGGCGGCCTCTTCTCGCGTACGTCTCTGAGCAATTGTGAGGAAGCAGTCGAAGTTCGATGTCGAGATCGGTGACGGTGTTAGTTGAATGTCAGTCACCGCCCACTGTGGACATGTAAGGTCACCTGGTGAATGTGTGATCCCCTGGATGGCAGGCAGCCGGTGCAGACGAGTTGCCGTGGGCGGGAGGCAGCGGGGGTGGGGAAGTTGTCGTGGGCGGGAGGCAGCGGGGGTGGGGAAGTTGTCGTGGGCGGGAGGCAGCGGGGGTGGGGAAGTTGTCGTGGGCGGGAGGCAGCGGGGGTGGGGAAGTTGTGGGCGGGAGGCAGCGGGGGTGGGGAAGTTGTCGTGGGCGGGAGGCAGCGGGGTGGGGAAGTTGTGGGTGAGAGACAGCGGGGATGGGGAAGTTGCTGTGGATTGGAGACGGTGGGGGGTGGGGAAGTTGTGGGTGAGAGAGAGCGGGGGTGTGGAAGTTAGCGTGGGCGGGAGAGAGCGGGGTGGGGAAGTTGCTGTGGGTGGGAGACAGTGGGTGCAGACACATTGCCGTGGGTGGGAGACAGTGGGTTCAGGCACGTTGCCGTGGGTGGCACTGAGACAGTGGGCGCAGACACGTTACCGTAGGTGGGAGACAGCGGGTGCAGACACGTTATCGTAGGTGGGAGACAGCGGGTGCAGACGCGTTATCGTGGGTGCAGACACGTTGCTGTGGGCGGGTGACAGCGGGTGCAGACACGCTGCTGTGGGCGGGTGACGGTGGGTGCAGACACGTTGCTGTGGGCGGGTGACGGTTGGTGCAGACACGTTGCTGTGGGCGGGTGACGGTGGGTGCAGACACGTTGCTGTGGGTGGGTGACGGTGGGTGCAGACACGTTGCTGTGGGGGGACGGTGGGTGCAGACACGTTGCTGGGAGGGTGACGGTGGGTGCAGACACGTTGCTGTGGGCGGGTGACGGTGGGTGCAGACACGTTGCTGTGGGCGGGTGACGGTGGGTGCAGACACGTTGCTGTGGGCGGGTGACGGTGGGTGCAGACACGTTGCTGTGGGTGGGTGACGGTGGGTGCAGACACGTTGCTGTGGGCGGGTGACGGTGGGTGCAGACACGTTGCTGTGGGCGGGTGACGGTGGGTGCAGACACGTTGCTGTGGGCGGGTGACGGTGGGTGCAGACACGTTGCTGTGGGCGGGTGACGGTAGGTGCAGACACGTTGTCGCCGCAGTCGGTCGGCACGTTACGCTGCTCTGATCGATCGGAGGCGAGCTATTGGCGGAGCGTGTCGGAGGCCGGCCGGTTCAGAGGTGCGTGGACCACGTCTTGATCGATGGTTGAGTTGGCGACAGATTCAGGCGTCGAGCTGCTTTGGGCTGAAACTGAGTAGAGAGCTACGCTGGCTCTGTCAGGCCGTAGTGGAGAGCTACGCTGGCGTCAAGCTGTGGCGGTTAGTCGCCCTGGGCCGGCAGGGCCGGGTGAGGAGTTACCCTGGGCCGACAGGGCCGGGTGAGGCGGTGCTGCTGGTGTCTACACGTGGCGGTGGCCGTGGCTGTCAGGCCGGACGGCCTCGTCAAGGCCAACCGCACCCGCGGCTGGCGGGCGGCGGCTGCCCATCACCACACCGGCGCGTACTGGCGTAACGACAAAGGCAACGGACAGTGTGTGGTGCTGGCGTAACGACACAGGCAACGGACAGTGTGGTGCTGGCGTAACGACACAGGCGGCGGACAGTGTGTGGTGCTGGCGTAACGACACAGGCGGCGGACAGTGTGGTGCTGGCGTAACGACACAGGCGGCGGACAGTGTGTGGTGCTGGCGTAACGACACAGGCGGCGGACAGTGTGTGGCACTGGCTTAACAAAGGCTGCGGATGGTGTGTGGCATTGGCGTAACGACACAGGCGACAGACAGTGTGGTGCTGGCGTAACGACACAGGCGGCGGACAGTGTGTGGTGCTGGCGTAACGACAAAGGCGGCGGACAGTGTGTGGCACTGGCTTAACAAAGGCTGCGGATGGTGTGTGGCACTGGCGTAACAACAAATAAAAAGCAAAAGAACGACATGTTCCCATCTTTTTTGGCTCACGACCGAGTGCTAACGGTGTAAAACATGATATTTTCCGAGCATATTTTTGAAAACTCGTTACTGGAGCCGCTCCTGTGCGGAGTAGAAAGTAAATACGTAATTAGCATAAACATCCAAAACATATTAACAAATTAACATGAACACTACGTACAAAAGATGTTAAGAAAAGTCACCAAACGTTAAATTCACCAAGTGTTCATGACAATCGCTCAGAGCGTTCAAGAGTTACAAATACAAAAACCGCAGGAGATCACAAAGCGCCCCCGCCCCACTCCCGCCCCCTCCCGGGTTAGCACTCGACCGTGAGCGAAAAAAATACCGGAAGATGTAGTCCTTTACACCAGCGTGAATGGAGAGCGCAGGGGCGCCTGTGTCCTTTATCTAGCCGTTCTTACGGCGTGCATTGAATGCAAGCCGGATCATGGCTGGAAAGGTCGGAGAACTGGGCAGCCCAAGCCCCAGACCATTTCTGAAGTGTCGGACACCGGTTGCAGATTTTTCCATCGAAGGTGCCGAGAGCCCAGGTGGTGTTCAGAGACATGTTGGCTCTGGCTAGCGGTGGGGCCCTGGACCATTCCTTGGTTGGTTGGTTATTGGTTTTACAACACGTCGACCGTTGAGTCATATAGCGTCGCCAATCTCTCACGCCGATTGGTCGCGGGCGAAGAGTAGCGACAGGTGAGATTCGAACCCACAATCTTTCGATTGCGAGACGAGCATCTTACCCCTAGACCACTCGTCCCCCCCCCTGGACCATTCCGGGCAGGCATCATGACCCTCCCCGGGTTCAGCAACGGTGGATCATCCCGGGCATGATGCCCCCCACCCCACCCCCACCCCGGGCCAGCAACGGTGGATCATCCCGGGCAAGCATCATGACCCCCCCCCGGGCCAGCAGCGGTGGATCGTCCCGGGTAGATCACATGACCCCATGATGTCTCATAATATCATTAAATTCGACCTGGGTGTCAGGATTCTGTGAGTATTCTGGGAAAGCATCATTAGAAACCTGCTATGTGAAGTTAGACTAGATTGTGCTGTTTGAATTTCTTGACTTCCTAAAGAAAACATTAAGGCAAAAGTATTTCAGGTCGAACATTCCCTGGCATCCCCTTACCCCTAAAAATATATCTAGCATCCCTTGCTAGGTGCCTACCTATTTGGGGTAGGTTTTATCTAAGGGCGGGGAAACAACCGGGGGGGGGCTCCCACTCCCAACTTTGGACGAGTTTAACCCGGAAGGTGCTACACGGGAGGAGTCGATTTCAAAGTGCCCCCTCTAGCTTTGGGGCAGTTTCACAGGTTAAATCCATGGCCGTGGAGACAGAGGTGTGGATCATGACCCTCAATATTTGAGAACCTCTGCTGTTAATGCTGGGTGTTGCATGAAAAGGCGTTGAATAAAAACAACGGACTTGACAAGTTTTTCTGACCCCCCCCACACACACACACACACATACTTAATATTTCGGATGTGACATACGGTTTCCAGCGGGCCAAGACAGAACTACGGAAAGCGTTATCATCGCAAAAAGAGTGAAGCAAGAATTGTGTTTAACGTACCAACAAATGTCAAGCACAAGCTCTTCCACCAAAGCTCGTGTGGCGTCTGCTACACTCGCTCCGCCGTTTGCTTCACCTGCGCCTTCCCTGTCTCGATTGCCCCCCTGCGCGAATGCACACAGTGCAAAATTACCAACGAAGCCGGCGCTTCAGCTTCAACAATGGTTTCAACGTCCGTCATCTTATGTTCAGATTGACGGGTAGTTGGTGTGGCCAAGTATGCACAATAATGTGTAGTGGGGGAACGTTGGTGTCGCCATCACAGAAGTTGGCATTGCGACTGCAACACCCGTCATCATACACTCCATGCATGACTGACTAGGCAGCAACGAAACATGGCACATGACCATCAGATGACCCCGATGTCAGTGTGCCCTTTAACCCCAGTAACCAGCCAACCAACTATGCCCAAATAACCAGGGTGCAATAACCAACCAGCCATAAGTTGAGGCTTCCCAAATTAGTGTTGGTGTCGTCAACATCTGATTTAATCATATTACTTTCATGTAATTGCGTAAGTCTAAGTTCTAAGTCATTTAAATTATTAGTTCAATACAACGAAGAATGGCTCTTAGATGCTCCTGGGTTTTAGACATTGCGTGTAAAGAAAGCATACGACCTTCAATATACCAGGAGGTATATTCACCTCCTGACGATATTCACTCCTGACGATGGCCCCTGGCCGAAACGTTGAGTAATAAAGTATAATCCTTAACGTTACTTTTGATGTCAACTCAGCACCTCCTGGTATATTGAAGGTCGTATGCTTTCTTTACACGCAAAATTATTAGTGTGGCATTTGTAGAACCAGGTATGCAGGCGTTTCCCATCAATGAGGAAGGCCTGTTGTCAGAGTGGGAAACTTACTTTCCAGGTTGGGAGTCGGAGTGCATACCGATTTCTTCCGGAGTACATTTTCATGGACATTATTTTTATGCATGGAATCTGTTTACCAGTAACCGACCAGAAAAACCTAAATCAGTACCTACATAATATGCATAAGTAATATAATTCTCATTTGGGGTCCAATCAAATGCCAAAACATACGAACAAAGTCATAAAGTCATAAAGTCATAAAGTGTTAAGGCTTAATAAGAGCCACAGGGGCCCATCTGGGTTAAGCCCTATCTAGAAAAGGTACTATAAATGTACATATTCTCACCCCAATCAATCCCTAATCCCAAGTTCCTAGGAAGCTATATATCCCAGCCTATCTAGCATCATCCACTTGCTATTGCATAACACCCTCAACAATTGCAAGCTCCTCCCATCATACCCATTGTGCTACCATAGCCCCTGCTTAAAGGGGTCTGTGCCGTGCACATTTAACATAAATATTATCCCCTCCATCCAAATTAGAAATCAAAAACAAGATTTTCCTGCCTAAAAAATTTGTCCACCCTACTTTTAAATACATTCAATGAGGAACTCCCCACAACATCAGCAGGCAGCCCATTCCACTGATCAACAACCCTTTGACTGAAGACCTGCTGTCGCTTAACTGTCCTACACCTCAACTTGTCTAACCTGAGTTGGTGACCCCTGTGTGATACTTTAAACTGAAGAGCACCATTTAAATTGACCTGATCTAGTCCTTTAACAATTTTGTACATTTCAATCATGTCCCCCCTTAATCTCCTATACTTGAGTGAGTACATATCTAATGCCACAAGCCTTTCTCCATATTCTAAGCTACCTAGTCCACTGATGAGTTTAGTTGCTTTGCGTTTTACTCTTTCTAACTTGTCTATATCCTTTTCTAGGTAGGGCTCCAAGCTTGCACAGAATATTCCAAGTGGGGTCGCACATATGCTAAGTACAGTTTTTCATGACTTCCTTGCTCTTATACATCACACTTCTATTAATGAGTCCCAGCATTCTGAGTGCCCTGTTCCTAGCTGAGCTACATTGTTTCTCTGCTTTAAGGTCATTTGAAACCAACACACCTAAGTCCCTTTCCTCTTCAATAACATCCAGTTCCCTCCCTCCCATTGTATATCTGAAAGTCTCACCTCCAGACCCCAGATGCATAACCTTACACTTGTCATAGTTAAAAGACATCTGCCATTGATCAGCCCACTTTTTAGGTCCTCCAAGTCTAGTTGAATATTACTAGATTGATCACAACTGTTTGCCACTCCTACCAGTTTGATGTCATCAGCAAATTTGAACACTCTATTCCTCAGCCCCACCTCAATGTTATTTACAAAGATGATAAAGAGAAGTGGCCCTAGAACAGAGCCCTGTGGTACTCCACCAGAACATCCTTCCAATCAGATTTACATCCATTTAACATTACCCTTTGTTTCCTTCCCCTCAACCATGCTTCAATCCAACCTAGAACTTTTCCAACAATCCCATGTTGCTGTAGTTGATGAATTAGCCTCCTATGTGGAACTTTATCAAAAGCTTTGCTAAAGTCCAAGTACACAACATCCATCCTGTTTTGATTGTCTACTTCTTTAGTAACATACTCCATGAACTCCAAAAGGTTAGTTAAACAAGACCTTCGAGATCGAAATCCATGTTGAGTATCCCTTAAAGATTGTGCCTGTCAAGATGAATCTGAACATTCTGTTTAACCAGTTTTTCTAGTACCTTGCAAACTATTGAGGTCAAACTGACTGGCCTGTAGTTCCCTACACACTTCATACTTCCCTTTTTGAAAATTGGAACTACATTTGCATTTCTCCAATCTTCAGGCACTACCTACATAATATGCATAAATGTAATATAATTATCATTTGGGGTCCAATCAAATGCCAAAACATACGAACAAAGAAGTGAACAATGGATGGCACCGCCCGGCAGTGACCCGTAATAATCAGCACTGTTTCGTTTCTTATAACTCACAGGAGAAATGCGTTTTCCTTTCACTGTTGGTCTCAGTACAAGGCTAGCCATATGAAAAACAAACAAAAATACTTCACACTTCACCCTCAGCTCAGAGTGCATACCTACCTACGCAGCCAATTCCCCACGTAATACGAACGCAACCCCGCTACCGCACACGGCACAGTTGGATGTGATCAAAGCAAAGCATCAGTCAAGGTCGTGTTTACTGTTAACTTGTGTGGACACTGTTAACCATGTGTTCAAAGTTGCTAATGGTTATGACGTCATATACAAAATACCTTGCATTGATTGGTTGACAGACAGATTTCAGAACAGAAAACGCTAACGCAGCCAATTCTGATCGGTGGCCTCCGGGACTCCGGAGAACGTCTCTTAAAACTGTCAAAGTTTCCCACTATAGGGTGGCAGGAACGCAAGTATTCCGAGACGCGGCTCCAGAGCCGGAGAACAGTGTTCTAAGTGCGCATGCGCATCATCTTGCAAGTTGCTGTTGGCGCGTTGTTGTCGGCAATTCCGGTGGTTGAGATTGATGGAGTGTGTGAAGCTGTGGTCCGGCTGCTGACTGCTACAAAAAGTGATTAGTTTGGGTGGTGACCGTAAGTGGAATAACCAGCGTTTTTTTGGGTGTCGTTCTGTGTTTGTTTTTATTTATATCTTTGTTCCCACATTTGTGTCGGAGTACATGTGAAGCCCATCCTATCCAGTATGAACCCGGAGTGCAAAAATGTTTTCAGAGATAAAATCTCTTAAGAAGTGCCTTAATTCCCACCCTGCCTGTTGTACTCTGGTGTATTAAGTAACATGCAAGGCCGTATACAGGTAACATTTGTATCTTTCTTTAAAAGGAGTTGGTGGGCGCCAAATGACCCTGTAGTCGGCGCGCCCTTAAACCCAAATAATCAATCAATAAAAGGAGTTGGGCGGCCTATGCAAAATCGAGGAATGAATACCAGTATTCAGTGACCATACTAATTGCCCTCAAAATATTTATATTGCGTGGCAACACCATTATTTTGATTTGTGCTACATTAGCAGTCCCAAAGGTATACGAGCCTCCCCTGCAACCAACCGACCAATGAAACAACACACAATAGGAAAAATGCTAAATTTTCCTCTGCTGAATTGGAGGTTGGCTACAGCGTAATTTCATTGATACCGCATGCACGAGACAAATTAATTTATCATCAGCTGAGCTCAGTCAGCGCGTCAGAAAATCGATAGGCCTAACTGCCAGATGATTATTATTGGTCTCTTGTGGTGTGCGAGCTCTGCATGTGTTGTGTAATTTTGAACTCCAGGCCTTAAGCAAAACTACATGCCGAGTCTAGGTACTTGAGACGCCTTCGCTTTTGCAGGTGAGTTAGTTTTTTTTACCCTGCTGGTCGTAGAGAAACCTGGGGATTAGATGATTCTTTTTCGCTCACGGCGAAAAAGTTGTGTTCCGAAAAATGAACTGCTACTTTTCATTATAGAGCCGAGTTCATCAAAGTATATGCAATGTGCATGTACATGTGCAATGTGTCAGTGCATGTGCATTTGCAATAGCTTGAGCCACGTACCTTGCCTTTGGTTCTTACTGCCTACCTAGCGCATGCCTTTTTGGTGTCAGTAATGCGGATTATGGTGCGGATTTCAGATAGTTTAGTATGCCTATGCGTTCGAATGCCAAATTTAAAGGTGCATGATGTCATGCAAATTTGTGGAGCATTGGAGGGGGCTGAACAGTTGCAACAAAAAAAATGGTATGGGTCTGGGCCAGTAGCGCAACCAGGGGGGGCAAGGGGCCATGCCCCCCCCCCCCCCGAAATTTTTTGGGGCCCGCTCCGAGCCAGGGGCCCGCGAAGCGGGCCCCTGGCTCGGAGTGGGCCACCCTACTCAGAGCCCTGGCTAGGGGCCCGCGAAGCGGATCTGTGGCTCGAATCAGGGGCCCTTTGAACCAACTGAAAATCTGGGGGCCCGTTTTAACCAGGGCCCGCCTCGAACCGGGGCCCCTGATAAAGGAAAAGTGCTTTTATTTCTGCGAAGTTTTACAAACGTAGGGGCCCGCTCAAAAATACGTGCATGTTTTCCGCAGACTTTTTAAAAACATGAGGGGGGGGGGGCCGCTCTCCAACCCTGCCCCCCCGAACTGAAATCCTGGTTGCGCCACTGGTCTGGGCCACGAAAGTGGCATGGTTGAGCGTACATTGTTGGTCCTCCATATTTCAAAGGGTACAGCAATGATAACACAACCACTTCCGGTTAGCAGAACATAGCTGAATGGCGTTTCCGATTCACGACTGGTGTCGACAACAATACTATCCGGGGAAGGGAAGAGGAGTCCAGGGTGCGTCAACAAGGGTCGCCAATGTATCTCCAGGAGACACCTTTTCCTGATAATGTTGGTGGTTACGCGAACTCAAGCCTTCTGGAGGGGTGCATTCGACCGAAAATTCGTGGGTGTGGCTAATTCAGTTGCGCCTTGTCATCGGGGCTCGGTTGTAGTAGTAGTGGGCGCTGTTGTACTGTCGGGGTGGGGTCACATGTCCGGAACAATCGCCTCTGAATCCCCCAAGGAACTCCATCCAGAAGATGAGACCCCGGTCGTGGTAAAATTCCGTTCCTGTTCCGTAATATTGCATACACAACCTGTTGACCAATTTGACTTTTCAGGGCGATAATGAATTTGCCTGGCAACACCGCCTCGGAAAGGTCTGCGTAAAATGGTTGAGCCGAAGTCTGTCGGACCATTTCAGCTTCGATAGTTCCACTGGTCATCACTGAATGTAATGTTAAATTGCACAAAAAGGATGATTTGGAGCGAATGAGGTGTAAAGTATCACGCATGATTTGTGTAAAGTAAATAAGTGATGTTTTACTCAATTGTTTACTCAATTCCTTCAATGTTTTCGTCAAATGTGAATCCTTTGTGGTTTAGAGTGGGATATTGTGTCAAAAGCTAGATACGCCATTTATGGTTGTGCATTGACTATTCATGATACCTTCCGCTGGCATGTGTTTTTTTCATTCATCATCTCTAGCATTGCTGGGCCATCGCACTGATACGTGCGAATCTCCGACGTGATCAGTATGCTGGCGAGTCTGAAAGAAGCCATCATGTATTAAACTCAAGCCACTGTCAATGTTGTGCTTTATCGTCAGCGTTAAGTGCACGCATTGATACGTATGTTTTTCATTAACTTGCTTTGTTTTCCCGCTTTCTTTTCTTAAAGCTACCAGCGCACCACGATTGCCACGCGACGCTTTTCTTTCTGCGGACAGTTGGAGCGCGCCGACTGGAGTTTGTTGATATGATCGAAGTTTGTTGAATTGCGATGAAACTATTCGTAGGGCTCACCAACGACTTTCTTCGAAAAAGAAGAGTGCACCTTGGCATTTTCTGGTAGACTCCAAGGAGTTCGTTGTGTTGTGGACCCGCTCTCGAAGCAAATATAACAAGACCTACAGCCTACACTAGATATTCTGCATACAAAATGTATTGAGGGTCCCGAGTGTTGGGATAGCTTTCCACCAGTGTGGACCCCCATCCACTGAGTCTGCCACTGAGTAAATGGTAGTATAGTTTTCAAAGGTGCATCTTGAAGAGGCATAGCCTGGTAGGTCATTTTTGCCAAATATTTACCGCTAAGTTTATCCACTCAGGATTGGTGTTTGTAGTGCTCGTTTTCGGGGTATTGAGATAACACAATCAATTTTCAGGTTTTTTTCATGTTTTCTTCTGACATACTCATCAGGGTTTCGGAATTTTTGTTGTTATTAACATGGAAAAGTCTTGTTCGTCTTCCTCACATTCCCAGTTCCAAATACAACGTGAATCTGTTGTAGCATGTTACTGAGCGCAGTCCTGTTCCCAAAATTGTGCTTGTGCGATTTAAATTTGCATGTTGCATGTCACTGCAGTTCCCCCCATGTATTCCAAGTATTCCACTGCAGTTCCCGCAGTGGTTTCCCGCCGGACCTGCCATAGGACCGCCATGACCCTCAGAAGGCCTGGCGGATCTTATCTACTGTGGAGCCACGAACATTGGCGCGGGTGGCTCCATGGCGTTTTATTTGAATACCTGGAATACTTGGAGCCAACTGTAGGGACCTGGTCGCCTTTTCGCCAGTATAGGAGTCTCACTCCGTGTGTGATGCGGTGCCGCTTCTGGGCCAGGACCCGTTTACTATCCACCAACACGCCCAGTTCCGACTACATCAGTCTGCGGTACCGCAGTTGTGGTATTGTTGTGGTTGATAAGTTAGGGCTGGCCGAGGGACGGCACCGGTTCACATGAGTAAGGGTGACAGGGTGCGCTGGTACTGACCAGTCGTTAGTGCTCCCCCCGCTTACAGGTCGGCATGTGGCTAATTATTGGGCAAGTTTTACGACCTCTGGGGAATCGTCCGGCCACGTGTTATTCGTAGGACGTGCCGTCTGGTGGTCGGGTGTGCTGTGGGAGGTGTTCTCGGGGACCTCTGGTTGGACCGTTATGTGGTGATGCCGTCTGGTGGTCGGGTGTGCAGTGGGCAGTGCTCTCGGAGACCTCTAGTTGGGCCTTTGTCTGGTGGTCGGGTGTGCTGTGGGAGGTGCTCTCGGAGACCTCTGGTTGGACCGTTATGTGGTGATGCCGTCTGGTGGTCGGGTGTGCAGTGGGAAGTGCTCTCGGGGACCTCTGGTTGGGCCTTTGTCTGGTGGTCGGGTGTGCTGTGGGAGGTGCTCTCGGAGACCTCTGGTTGGGCCGTTATGTGGTGATGCCGTCTGGTGGTCGGGTGTGCAGTGGGAAGTGCTCTCGGTGCCTCTGGTTGGGCCTTTGTCTGGTGGTCGGGTGTGCTGTGGGAGGTGCTCTCGGGGACCTCTGGTTGGGCCGTTGTTTTGGTGATGCCTTGCCACTGCCGATACCCCGCGACGGATGTGATGGCGGTGCTGGGGGGGGGGGGGGGGCGGGGGACGGTGCCAGGGTTCCACCTGTCCGTGCTGTACGGTGCCCGTCCACTGTCTGGGGGTCTATCGCCGGACTGCCACTACTGGACACTGTCTGCCATCGCGGGGGCGCAGGGGGATACATCCGCCACCACCTTCCACCAGAACATCTTTGGTACTTAGCATTATGCTACTGGACGTTGCGTGGAACTAATCGACTAAACCCGTTATCTCCCCTCCCCACTACACACCTCCAAACTTTATGGGCGCGGCGGTTGGTTTGTTGGTTATTTGTGTTTTGGGGCGCATCGACTGCGTTGGTCATATGGAGCGCCTGCTCGCCGTTAGACGTTACTGATCACTACATACCACAACTGGCCTCCTGGACACCTATGGACACTACCGGGTACTACAGAACAACAGAGTTCGTCACAGGCCGGGACACAGCCGCCTCTGCTTCGTCCGTTGTGGCCGTTGACGTCAGCGTCGAAGCGTAGCATAGCGTTCGCGTGGCGATGCCCTATTTGATTTGGAGCGTGACGTGACAGATCTCTGCTGCCGCTGGTGGTGTGGTTATGACAGTCTTTGCAGCGATGACACCCCGACCTAAAAAGATGGCGGTGATTACACAGTGTTGAAAAGTCGTTCTGTCTGCGGACCGGTGGTGCACGTGAGGACGGAGTCGTCTCCCGTCAGCCCCCCCTCCCCTCCCCCCTCCCGTACCCCGCCGGTACTGCCGGCCCGGTCGGCGCGGCACATGTAGCTGGCGCCCTCCGGTCGGCGCTATTTTGGCCGTGCGCCGCCCCGGTGGTAAGGGTTGTAGCCGGCCTTTGTGCGCGGCGGCGGCGGCAGTGGTGGTACCGCCGCTGGAGAGGGCGGCCGGCAGGTGCGAGGCGGCTGGCCGACTCCCGGGTGATACCAGGTGATACCGGGTGACCGGCCGCTTTGTCTGCTGTCGATGGCCGTGGCGGCGATCGGCGGCGCGCACTTTCTCCCCGCGGCCGGAAACGGCGCCGCTGTTGACCCAGGTTGGCCGGTGACGTGGCCGGGCCGTGGTGGGTCAGTCATAAAGTAATCAAGTGTTCAGACTTAGTCAGAGTCAGGATGTTAAGGCTTTAGAGGGAAGATACTATAAGCCTGGACAAAACGATTCTCAGCACCCCAACCAATACCACATCCTAAATTTGGAGATAAAAAAATTCACCAACCTCCTACACACGTACCAATACCTATCCATCCATATGCACTCGATTCCGCGTAACACACGCGTGGATCGAGTGCCACATCAATAATTTTTAACTCCATCCATGCCTTCTTAACACGCGCACTGGAGGGGGGGCGAAATCCGCCCACCCCTCCGGTTTTTCGCAAATAACTGCAGATTTTACCGGTCAATATACGCGATTTTCGGTGTACCTGCTTAGAAATGAACGGCGCGTCGTTTAAAGCAAGAAAAATGGAAATCAGCCGAACATTTTTCAAGTTAGGGGCCGCTAAAGTAAAAAAATGTTATAGCGCCAGACCACAAAAATCGGCGCTGATGCGCTTCCAGTATACTGACAAAAGGGAAGTGTTCTAGGCAACACTAGCGACTTGTTTGATGCATATTGATATGCTGTATAGTTTCAAGGTCATGTTAGGTCACCAAGGTCAAGTCAGGTCAAGTTCATGACAGGTTAATGGAACCAAACTTGATCAACTGGAATGTTGCCATAAATGCACTACTGGTTGTTATTTGTACTGTTTGTCATTGCGTTTCCATTCTTTATTCATGTGCTTCACTCCCTTCTTCACGAAGCCGATTGCTCCGAGCTGCCCGACGGAGCAGTCGGGCGGGCGGCCGGTTTCGGTAACTGGAACAGGTAACTGACCTGATAAAGTGGTGCTATATAGGTGACCTGAGGTCAAATGTTGGGTCTAGCATCTGCATTGCATCATTAGTAATGTCCAAAACATCATTGATGCCCATTTTTGAGCATTTAAACACAATCACAGCGATCCATAACGATGACAAGCCAAGCCACGCAAAACCGGAAAATTTTGCAAATCTGACCTCATTTGACCTTGAAGATATCGACCTAAGGTCACGAAAATTGCACACAATAGAGTTCACTACCGTGCCCATCCACCCTGCGAATTTCGTTCCTCCAGCTTTACTAGGAGCCGAGATCTTAGGGGGGGGGTGGGGGCGGAATCCGCCCCCCCCCTCTCCAGTGCGCGTAATTCTCAGAGGCCCTCCAGGGCGCGTGTTAAAGGGGCGTGCACCGTGTATACCTACTAGCATAAATGTCACCCCATCCACCACCAATTATAACTCAAGAACAAGATTATCAAACCCCAAACAAGTTGTCCACTCAACTTTTGTAACTGCATTCAATAAGGGACTCCCCACGTCAGCAATCAGCCTTTTCCATTGATCAGCCACCGTTCGCCTGCAGACCTGTTGGCGCTTAACTGTCTACACCTTGGCTTGTCCAACCTGAATTGATAACCCCTGTGTGATACTCTAAATAGAAGATCATCATTCAAATTTACATTATCTAACCCTTTAGCGATGTTATACATTTCAGTCATATCATCTCTTGATCTCATAAACTTGAGTGAGTACATATGTCATGTCACACGCATTTCTCCATATTATAAGTTGCCTAGTCCACTGATGAGTCGTGTGGCTTTGCGCTGCACTCTTTCTAACATTTACACCTCTTCCTAAGCAAGGGCACCATGCCTGCACATAATAATCCAAGTGGGGTCGCGTCGCATAAGTGCAGTGTTTCATGACTTACTTGCTCTGATACCTTACTCCTACTAATGATTCCCAGCATTCTGATTGCCTATTCCTAACTGAGGTACATTATTTTTTGTGCTTTAAGGTCATTTGAACAAATACACGTAAGTTTCTTTCCTCTTCAACAGCATCCAATTCATTCCCCACCTCCCATTGTATATCCGAATGTCTTACCTCCAGACTCAGATGTATAACCTTACACTTCTCAAAGGTGAAAGACACCTGCAATTGATCAGCCCACTCTCTTAGGTCCTCCTAGTCTAATTGAACAGTATTAGATTGATCACTACTGCTAGCCACTCCTACCAGCTTGATGTCGATCAGGAAATTTGAGCACTATTCCTCAGTCCTACCTCAATGTTGTGCACAAAGACAATACAGAGAAGTGGACCCAGAACGGAGCCCTGTGGCACTCCACTCAGAACGTTTTTCCATTCATATTTACATCCATTTAACACTACCCTTTTGTTTCCGTCCCCTTAAACATGCATCCCATAAGTTTTCCCTTCGCCCGCGACCAATCGGCGTGAGAGATTGGCGACGCTATATGACTCAACGGTCGACGTGTCGTAAAACCAATAACCAACCAACCAACCCATAAGTTTTCCATCAAGCCCATGCTGCTCAAGTTGATGAATTAGACGCCTGTACGAAACTTTATCAAAAGCGTTGCTGAAGTCTTAAGTACACCACATCTATCTTGCTTTGATTGTCTACTTCTCTAGTTACATACTCCATTAATTCCAGTAGGTTAGTTAAGCAAGATCTTCCGGTTGGAAATCCATGTTGAGTAGCCTTAAAAGGTGCCTATCTACGTGAGACTGAACCTCTTCTTTTGCCAGTTTTTATAGTGCATTGCAAACTATTGAGATCAAACTGACTGACCTGTAGTTTCCTACAGGTCAGTCAGTTTGACCTCAATAGTTTTTTTTTATGAATACTTCATACTGCCGTTTTTGAAAATTGGTACATTTGCATTTCGTCAATCTTCGGGTACTCCAGAATATTCCATAGGCCACCTGAAAATAATATACGGGGAACCGCTAAAACTACAGAGCACACTGCTAGAATCTGGACCCAGCTGTCTGGCCGCCTCTCGGCGACTGGCCGTGGCGCGTCTCCGTCGTTCGGCCGCTGTCCCGACCGAAGTCGTCTGTTGGGGAGCCACCGGCGGGCGAGCTGACCACTCGCTGCCGAGTGAGGCCGGCCGTCCCCGTCTGTTGGGGAGCCACCGGCGGGCGAGCTGACCACTCGCTGCCGAGTGAGGCCGGCCGTCCCCGTCTGTTGGGGAGCCACCGGCGGGCGAGCTGACCACTCGCTGCCGAGTGAGGCCGGCCGTCCCCGTCTGTTGGGGAGCCACCGGCGGGCGAGCTGACCACTCGCTGCCGAGTGAGGCCGGCCGTCCCCGTCTGTTGGGGAGCCACCGGCGGGCGAGCTGACCACTCGCTGCCGAGTGAGGCCGGCCGTCCCCGTCTGTTGGGGAGCCACCGGCGGGCGAGCTGACCACTCGCTGCCGAGTGAGGCCGGCCGTCCCCGTCTGTTGGGGAGCCACGGGCGGGCGAGCTGACCACTCGCTGCCGAGTGAGGCCGGCCGTCCCGTCTGTTGGGGAGCCACCGACGGGAGAGCTGACCACTCGCTGCCGAGTGAGGCCGGCCGTCCCCGTCTGTTGGGGAGCCACCGACGGGCGAGCTGACCACTCGCTGCCGAGTGAGGCCGGCCGTCCCCGTCTGTTGGGGAGCCACGGGCGGGCGAGCTGACCACTCGCTGCCGAGTGAGGCCGGCCGTCCCCGTCTGTTGGGGAGCCACCGACGGGAGGCTGACCACTCGCTGCCGAGTGAGGCCGGCCGTCCCCGTCTGTTGGGGAGCCACCGTCGGGCGAGCTGACCACTCGTGCCGAGTGAGGCCGGCCGTCCCCGTCTGTTGGGGAGCCACGGGCGGGCGAGCTGACCACTCGCTGCCGAGTGAGGCCGGCCGTCCCCGTCTGTTGGGGAGCCACCGACGGGCGAGCTGACCACTCGCTGCCGAGTGAGGCCGGCCGTCCCCGTCTGTTGGGGAGCCACGGGCGGGCGAGCTGACCACTCGCTGCCGAGTGAGGCCGGCCGCTATCGCTCGGGAGTCATCCCAGGGCGACACAGCCGCCGGCTACACCCTGCTGGGTGACCGTGGCTTGATGGCGATTTGTCTCACGAGCTGAGTCGTATTGCTGTGCGAGCGCAGCCTCGAGGTGGCTGCCGGGGTGAGATCGACGCGACCATTTAAAATTTAAATCGCCGATTCGACGCAGCCTATCGATTGCCGTCGTGCAGGCAGGGGTGGTTGGCGGGGGGGGGGTCGTCATTGTCGGGTACCATCGCCGGCACGTGACTCCCCTGCCGGAGGCTCCCCCAGTCGGGCGTCCCCCGCCTACAGCGTGCATTCGCACTTGTTAATCCCGGCACGCTATCGATCGCGTCGGCCATCTGCTACTGTGCTGTCTGCATGCGTGTGTGTGTGTGTGTGTGCGTCGATGTGTCGTATTCGCTATTTGTTTCCAAGGACGTTCTAATTACGTTTGTTATGAGCTACTTGTGGTGTGTTTGCATGTGTGTGGGGGGGGGGGATACTCTGTGTGCCGACGCTCGCGCGTGACTGCGTGACTGCCCAGTGTCCGTGTATGGTGTGTGTGAGCCCGACATAGACTGCACGAACCGCACGTCACCTCAGCTACCCACCTCCAAGAGCGGGACTGAAACCGGGACTGGTCTGGAGCAGAGCCTGAGTGGGTATGGTGTTCGGTCTGGTCTGCAGTGATGCCTGAGTAGGTATGGTGTTCGGTTGGATCTGCAGTGGTGCGACGGTAGAGACCTGTTTCATCGATCATTTTGCCATCGATAGCACATATCTGCATATGGTTGGGTATGAATTACCTACATTCGAAGCATCGATTAGAATCCCATTCGTTTGGATAATTGTTCATTTGAAAGGTTATTTGATTGGATTTTACGCCCGGTGATGCCAAAGTGAGCCAGCCTTGATTTCCTCCAAACATTCCAGACCTAGGGTATGGGTAGGGTAGGGTAAGGGTATGGGGTGCGCCGTTTTGGTTACAACGAGACGTTCCAGGCCTAGCTACCATGGGTTGTGCCATCTTGGTTACCGCGAGGAATTTCAGGCCTAGCTACCATGGGGGTGCGCCGTCTTGGTTACCGCGAGACATTCCAGGATTAGCTACCATGTGATGCGCCGTCTTGGTTACCGCGAGACATTCCAGGATTAGTTACCATGTGATGCGCCGTCTTGGTTACCGCGATGTATTCCAGGCCTAGCTACCATGGGGGTGCGTGATCTTGGTTACGCGAGACATTCCAGGATTAGCTACCATGTGATGCGCCGTCTTGGTTACCGTGAGACACTCCAGGCCTAGCTACCATAGGGCGCGCCATCTTGGTTTCCGTCAGATGTTGCCGGTCTGGTTGGTTTTGCCTAGGTGTGCTGGTCTACGATGGTGTGGCGCGATATTTGTGGTCCCGGTGAACGTTCGACTGGCGCTGGTACCACATGGGCTGCCAGCACCCACCCTTGGATACAAATTGTGCTACGGCTACGGTAATTCGGTTACCTGAAACACCGATCGCTTTGAAGGACAGAGCGTGAAGTAATTCACAGGATTTAGGATCAGTTGTTTCACTTGGCCAATAAACCAGCCGACTGGCGTTCCATTTTACGGCTGGTGGCTGGCGGGGTGGGATGGGCTGGCCAGTCGGGCTCTCCGCTCCGCTCCCACCGACCCGGCCGGGCCCGGATCAGGCCCGCTCCGGCTCGATTGAACCCGGCCAATGCGCTGCGACGTCTGAAATTCCACGAGCCGGTGCCGTAAAAGGGTCACCGACAAGGAGACAAAGCACACCTGTCAATCACATTCCTCACAGCTCATTCGGGCCGTGGATGAAAGCCCCTCCGTCCGCCTCGTGTTCAAAGCCGTCCCTGCGCCGGGTGACAATCGAAACTCTTGTGGGACGGCGTGGGTCGATCTGTACCACAATCTGCCCGGGACGCCTATATTACAGCCAAGGTTTGCTCGTAAATTCCCCTACAGCCGTGTGGTAACAGATTGTAGAAGGGGTGCGCGGACGGAGCGGGCCGACTGGTGCCGGTCAGCCGGTAGTGGCTGCGTGTGTGTTTTACGGCTGGCGGGCCATTAACCCGTCTGTCGGTGCGGGTCGGGACGTGGCCTCGAGCGCGCCGGCGGAGGCGTGTCCGCCTCGGCGTCGGCCGGCTGGCCGGCCGTCGACGCCGGCCGGACGGCTCGGGACGCACTCGAATTCCTGCCATTCAGTGGCGGCGGCGCGGCGTGCTGGCCTTGGTGGCTCCGCCGCGCGCCGGCCGTCCCGTCCTCCATCCCCTCGGTCCCGGTGCGCGGCTCCGACGGCCGGTGACGTCACGACGCTGGCCAGGGAGGCGCACGCACGGCCTGCCCGGCACGGTCGGCTCGGTTGGGCTGCAGCGGCGCCGTCGGCTCCGTCGCGTCGGCGTCGTCTGTGTGTGGCCGACACTTCGGCAGATGGCCTCACACTTTCGGACCGTGTGCGCCGAACGTGCGCGCCGGTGACGTTTTGTTACATCGGCGGGGATGCGTGTGTTAGCTCTGAGAGTTCCGAGCATTCTGGACACTCCTTTGAATCTGGAGGGCAGTGGCAGCTCACCATTTAGGGGAAATGACTCCCTAAAGAGCCATGGGCAGCATCCGTGCGTCGGCGCCGGGTGGATTTGTGCGCCAGAGCTGTGATGTCAAGGCCAGGCCGGTCTGGGTTGCTGACTGGTCAATGGTCGACGGGATTGGTGATTGGTCAGTGGTCGAAGTGGTTGTTGACTGGTTAATGGTCGACGGGGTTGTTGACTGGTCAATGGTCGACGGGGTTGTTGACTGGCCAATGGTCGATGGGGTTGTTGACTGGCCAATGGTCGATGGGGTTGTTGACTGGTCAATGGTCGACGGGGATGGGAGACCGGCCAGTCGTACACACAGCGTCTGGGGACCGACCAGTCGTTGCATGCTATATTGGCAAGAATGTGCTCTTGAGACGCAGAATGTGCTCCATTGAACTTGTTTGCATGCCGCCACATCTCCGCGGCCTTATGGCCGCCAAAGGGTATAACCTACCAACTCACCACCATTACATTCGAAAACGGGTGATGAGGCATTGTGCCCGGATGAAATGTCAGGTCCAGTCAAAGATGAAGGATAAAATAGCGGGCGGTGCGAGATTCTCCCTCACAATCAACTAGGTAGGATTCATTTATGAGGAATCGGCGTTATATGAGCGTGAACGTTCACTATGGAGCACAAGTATAGCTTCGGTGTCGCTCGCTGGCATGTATCTATGCGAGCGGAAAAGTGCACGGAACTGTTCAAAAGATTGCAGAGTATGCAGCACATCACTGAGCATTGTTAATAATATTGTCAGAATAGCTTTCGACCTAATGCCAGTTATAACTGAAAGAGATAAAGTATGCCAAAATGAACAGTATATTTCGATGGCGTGACTTGCTCAGCATTGTGTAGCCTTGTGTTGTGATGTGGAAAAGGCACGCCGCCGAAATATACAGTTCATTTTGGCTTAGTTTTCCTCTTTCTGGAATAGCTCAAAGTCAAGCCAGCTGAGTTTGGTCTTGATCTGCCAATGATAGAGCGGATCGGAAATTCGAGCGTAGGCATGGAACATCAACGTTAAGATGCTAAAGAAATGACACAAGACAGCGATCAGCCCGCATGCGCAGAGCGGTCCCTATAACGGCAGCTGCAACATGCGCTGGCGACGAAAAGTCGTGCTCTTAATGCAGTACCCCTACCTAGGCAACAGCTTTCAAAAGCTATCCGAAAAGAGTTAGATTGTATGTCAATATCCGATAGGGGTAAGCTTATCAATGTGGTTTATAAGTGGGTTGAGCATTATCCCTGCGAGTGTAGAGTTGAAGCGGGTAGTCTTCACTGTTGGAAGCATATTTGCCCAGCTCCAATCTCGTTTGGACAAGACTGCCGATGTCTGGTGCTTTTCAAAATATCACTATCTCCAAACAGTATCTTCGTCGTATCTTCGTCGAGCATCGCGCACCTCAGCGCTACAGTGTACGCGCATATTTAAAACATGGTGTTCGATGAACTAATAAAGCAATACGTCATTTAGTCTTGTTTGCATTTTAGTAGGGTGCAGCTACATCAGGTGACTGTGTGTTGAGGGATAGTGAGCGAGCAGCATATCCTGTAGACTTACAAAATAATTGGGGATTCCGGGCATGTTTCTTCGCTTGGCAAAGAACTGGCCCCGAAATTCAGCGGACTGGTCATTCCGGTATGTACGACAAGCTAGATCTTACAACTCTGCGTGTACGAAAACTAGACCTGCATGTTCTTTGGCTTCTAGATCAATTCCAGTAATCCAATTACTAAAATTTTGAAATAACTACTTTAATAGTGCGATTGACTGCGTTTTACACGTATATACAAGTACATACGTCAAAAATGTCACCGATTACAAAATAGTTGCGCATATATCATGTGTATATACGTTTAGCAAACGTATACGCCAATTCGAATGCAGTTATCCAATCTTTATTGTCCGGCACGCCTCTGAAAATCACCCCCACACCCAGTTATCCACGAAATATAAACCCCGGATCCTGGGTATCGCGGTATTGCCCTGCCTAGTGTTGACACGTGCCTCCACGGTGACTGTTCCGTCTGCAGGGTGCACGGTCCGCCGCCCACTCGGTATCGCTAGCTTCAACAGCTGGCCATGTGTCATCTCTCGGTAGCCGATGACTATTGTAGCGGGGGCGCGCACGGGGTAGTACTCGCGAGTGACGTCACAACTACGTCACGTCGCCAGCTCATTGCCAGGCCGAACTCGGCTGGGTCGCGTATCGGCGCGTCTGTCTTGTCCACGGGGTGAGCGTGTATGGGGGGGGCACAGATGTGTCGTTCCGTTAACACGACCGGCTATTGGGTGTGCAACTGGCGGCGGCCGCTGCGACCTAGCGAGAGAGAGAGAGAGAGAGGGAACACGCGCCCGACTGGCACACACCGGAAGCGTTTCCACACAGCTGACTAAGCGCGTGACGTGTCGCCCCTCCCACTCGGCCGCCAGACGCGGGTGAATGAGATGGGGCGGGGGCGTGCCGGTGCGTGGGCCATGTGTGTGTGCCGCCCGGTCTGAAGTGGCGCAGCTGCGGAACGGTCAATAGCTGACCATAACTCGACCAGCGGTGGCCGCTGCGGGCCGGCCGTGAACTGGGCAGGTTATCGGCCCCTGGCGCCGCCGCCGCTGCAAGACCTAGCCGCTTCCGTCGGATTGGAGCCGCCGAGGTTTGCCGTGGCCGCCTACACAGCCGGCCTGTATAGCACACTGAAGCAGTCCGCCGACACAGGCCACCGACACAGCCCACCTGTACAGCCCGCCGACACAGCCCGCCAGCTCTTATTCTTCACGTCGACCCTGAGTCGCGACCCCGATACAAGACTGTCACCACTGATCGCCGACACTTTAATCTTCAAGTCGACAGCGAGGTGACGTCACGACACAGCCCCCACCCGAGACACGACACCGCGCGATACTTCGGGAGTCGCATCGGCAGCTGTCTGTCGCTCCGACGCGGGTCATCAGTCACGCCATCGGTCGGCTTAATATCGGACGGTCGTTCGGACACCAGACCAGCACTTCAGCGGTTACGTCACGCCCGCTCGATGATACATGTCAACAACGGAATTCCCCGGAATTTTTCCCCGCTCGGATGTGATAGCCGACGAGATCGGAGCCGATTTTGGTCCCCGAGCAACGTGTGGACTTGTGTCGCCACCACCAGGAGAGCGGCGCACGTGCACTGAGCTGACCGGGAGCGGCGTGCTGCCGCCGTGCACCACCACTGGCCGCGGCACGCCAGGTGGGTGGTATTGATCGCATACCGGCCGGCAAACACCCGCGCCCGCCGCCGCACGCGCCGTCTCGACGGCGAGCGTGACGTCACGCCGGCGGGCGTACGTCACTCACGTGGCGGTGTCGTCAGCCGCGGCTCGGATTAGACCGATGACGTCGCGGCGGCCGGGCGCGTTGCCGGGCGGCGTGTGTTGTTGCTGGCGACTGTGCGGCGTCTGCGGGTGTGTCTGGGTCGGGCGCGGCCGGACCCGGAACACCGGAGGCCCGGCGCGGCCGGACCCGGAACGCCGGAGGCCCGGCCGCGCCGGCTCACAAGGCCGCCTGTCGGTGGGCCGGCCCACAGGAACTGGGTGGATCACCGCCGCTCGCCCTCCCACGCCACCCTCTGCTCGCCGTCGGCCGCGGCACCGCCGGCCGCCACTTGGCATGCCGCCGGTCGGCTGTGCGGGTGCCGTGCGCTGTGGCTGCACTGTGCTGGTGCTGTGAGCTGCTGTGGCTGTGGCGCTGTGCCGTGTCGAGGCCGACACCGTCCTGTCCCGTCGATGCGCCACTCGTCGGAAGTTTGCATCCATTGCCGGCAAGTGTGTGCCCACTCGTGTTTACGCCTGCCGTAAACATCGTCTGGGCTTGGTGGCGCAGATGGACGTGTACCGTCTCTGACCTGTCAGCTTGTCATGTGGTACTTGTGAATGAGTGAGCCCACGCCGATGGCGTCTAAGGCAGTCTGACCCGGGTCTGAGTGTGTCTCACCCACGGCTGTGTGTGTCCGACCCCCGGCTGTGTGTAAAGGTTGCTGCAGCCAGTCAGCCGTCTGGGTGTGTCCGACCCACGGCTGGGTGTGTTCGACCCACGGCTGTGTGTGTCCACCCACGGCTGTGTGTGTCCGACCCACGGCTGTGTGTCCGACCCACGGGTGTGTGTGTGTGTCCGACCCACGGCTGTGTGTGTCCGACCCCCGGCTGTGTGTAAAGGTTGCTGCAGCCAGTCAGCCGTCTGGGTGTGTCCGACCCACGGCTGTGTGTGTTCGACCCACGGCTGTGTGTGTCCGACCTACGGCTGTGTGTGTCCGACCCGCGGCTGTGTGTGTCCGACCCACGGCTGTGTGTGTCCGACCCACGGCTGCGTGTGTCCGACCCACGGCTGTGTGTGTCCACCCACGGCTGTGTGTGTCCGACCCACGGCTGTGTGTCCGACCCACGGGTGTGTGTGTCCACCCACGGCTGTGTGTGTCCGACCCACGGCTGTGTGTCCGACCCACGGGTGTGTGTGTGTCCGACCCACGGCTGCGTGTGTCCGACCCACGGCTGTGTGTGTCCAACCCACGGCTGTGTGTGTCCGACCCACGGCTGTGTGTGTCCGACTCGCGGCTGTGTGTCCGACCCACGGCTGCGTGTGAAGGTTGCTGCAGCCAGTCAGCCGTCTGAGTGTGGCCGGTGTATGTTTCAGGGCGACACCTACGCTGCAGCACGTGCTCTATGCCGATCCCGGCTTCACTCACGCCAACGAGGTACACCTGCGGCTGGGACTGATTCACAAAGTGTGCGGAGAATTCAAGGCCGCCTACAAACGCTTCCGACTGGTGCTCAACGACAGCACCGAGTGTACCCTCTCCCGTCACGAGAGTGAGTAGTGTTCCCGCTCCCGTGACGAGAGTGAGTGGTGTTCCCGCTCCCGTCACGAGAGTGAGTGGTGTTCCCGCTCCCGTCACGAGAGTGAGTGGTGTTCCCGCTCCCGTCACGAGAGTGAGTGGTGTTCCCGCTCCCGTCACGAGAGTGAGTAGTGTTCCCGCTCCCGTGACGAGAGTGAGTGGTGTTCCCGCTCCCGTCACGAGAGTGAGTGGTGTTCCCGCTCCCGTCACGAGAGTGAGTAGTGTTCCCGCTCCCGCCACGTGAGTGAGTAGTGCACTCTCCTGTCACAAGAGTGAGTAGTATTCCCACTCCCGCCACGTGAGTGAGTAGTAAACAATCCTGTCACGAAGTGAGTAGTATTCCTGCTCCCGCCACGTGATTGAGTAGTGCACTCTTCTGTCACGAGAGCGAGTCTCATATCCTCTTCTGTAGCGATGCTGTGTACTGTGCCCTCTCCCGTCACGTGAATGGGTAGTGCCTTCTCCCGTTATGAGAGTGAGTAGAGTGCCTTCTCCCACCGTCACGAGAGTGAGCACCATTCTCTCAAGTCATGAGGGTGAGTAGTCTGCCCTCTCCCTCCACTAGAGTGAATAGTTTTCGCTCTTCCCGTCACGATAGTGATTGGTATGCCTTCTCCCCATGGGAGTGAGCAGAGTGCCCTCTCTCCCGTCACGAGAGTGAGCAAGCCCTCTCCTATCACGAGAGTGAGTAATGTCGAAGTCACGATAGTGCGTATCGCACCCTCTTCCGCTCCGATGGTCAGCAATCTGATCTTACAAGTCACGAGCCCGTTTCCTATGATCGGAGCAATGACATGACGGTGCTGAATTAAATAGATGCCCTACTCACCCCTGTAGCCAGATAATGCTTATTACCATTGTGGCCAGACAGGTTAAGTGGGAAGCCACGTCTGGCCACTGGCAACTGAGCCCTAATCACACCGGGTGGTTGGAGCCTCTCCTGTTCCATCGGTCATCCTCCAGGTCACAGCAACCACCCCAAGTCAGGGAGATTGAGTCGGGTTATGATTGGAGCCTCTGGACAGGGATGAGGTCGCCATACAAGCCCGGGTCATGATTGGAGCCTCTGGGCAGGGCTGAGGTCGCCATACAAGCCCCGGTCCGGTGTAAGCCATGGCGGGAGCCTCGGGGCAGAGCTGAGGGCGCTTGGCGTGTTTGCGTGCTTTTGTCAGGAGGTTGGTCAGCAGTGGACGCACTTACTAAGCCGGTTTTGGTCACCGGTGTGCCCATCACCAGTGCTCTACTTCACCACCTGTGCGGCCGCCTGTTTGGCCGCGGATATCCAGCGTTGTTGGCTACGTCAAAAAGTGTGAACATTTCATGAACACACTGACGCATCATACAAGCGTAAGCTGTTTGTGTTGTCGAGTGGGCAAAAATAACCGCTGCACGGTGCGACAGAGTGGGTTGGGAGGGCGGTGATAGTGATCTGGTGGCGTGCGCCAACTCGGCGTCACCAGTGGTGGTGCGGCGGACACGCGGCCTTGCACTGGTCTGAGGCTGAGACAGCTGAGACAGCCATCTGAGGCTGAGACAGCTGAGACAGCTGAGACTGACAGGCGGCGGCACCAGTGTCGGCCGAACGGTCCCAGTCAGCATCTGAGGTCCCAGCCAACATCTGAGGCTGACAGCTGAGACTGGCCGGCGGTGGCACCAGTGTCGGCCTCTCAGTCGGCCGCAAACACCGGCTGGATGGTGATCAGACAGACAGACAGACGGCCGACCGGTCTGGGACCACATCTGAAGGCCGCTTCACACCGCCACCGGACCCTGAAAAGTCTGTCCCGTCCGCCGGACCGTACACTGTTCAGCAGGCTCCCGTCCGCCGGACCGTACACTGTTCAGCAGGCTCCCGTCCGCCGGACCGTACACTGTTCAGCGAGGCTCCCGTCTGCGGGACCGTACACTGTTCAGCAGGCTTCCGTCGGCTTCCCCGCCGGAGCGGTTCCCACCCAGCCGCCACACTCTCCTTGGCCGACCCTATCGTGTCGTCATCCGCACATGGGCGGCGCGTTCGCTACCATTGTGTGTCTTCTCGCTTAAGGAGACAGGTTATTTCGCTTTTATTTTTGCCAGTTCGGAAACTAAGTACATCCAGAATGGTGATTCCGTCGGCCAAGAAGTGGCAGGTAAGTTCTGTTCGACAAAAAGCTAGCTATTGCTGGACGCTGGGAACGAAGATATCGCAGGACAAGAGAAGAGTGGGTGTCCCACCACCTGAGCACAGCAGTAATCCATGTAAGCTCAAATCCAAACCAAGTAAATGCTACATGTTCAAACTACAACAGCGCATGGGCGCTAAATAACCTCGTAGTCGGCGCGCCCTTAAGCCCAAATAACAACAAACTACAACAGCATGTACTATGGCACACTACATTTCAGATACATAGTACATTCAAGCCACATACTCAATTGAAGACGTTCACACATCTTCAGAACACCATGGTATACTTACGGTGGGCACTCCGTGGCGCGACCGCATTTCCCTCATTCTGATGACGCGCTTGAAACACAAGAAACGGGTGGTTGCGTCACTGCGTGCGCAAGCGCAGAACTCCCCAAGTTGTCTGGCCGACGGACCCAGCCGAGGGGACGAGTGGTCTAGGGGTTAGATGCTCGTCTCACAATCGAAAGACTGTGGGTTCGAATCTCACCTGTCGCCACTCTTCGCCCGCGACCAATCGGCGTGAGAGATTGGCGACGCTATATGACTCAACGGTCGACGTGTCGTAAAACCAATAACCAACCAACCAGGAAGTGTGCGGCGTGGCTCAACTTGGACTGGTGGCCGGCGGACACGGACGAGTGGGAGTGTGCAGCGCGGCTCAACTTGAACTGACGGCTGGCGGACACAGTCGAGTGGAAGTGTGCGGCGTGGCTCAACTTGGACTGACGGCTGGCGGACACAGTCGAGTGGAAGTGTGCGGCGTGGCTCAACTTGGACTGACGGCCGGCGGCCGACGGACACGGCCGAGTGGGAGTGCGCAGCGCGGCCCAACTTGGACCGATGGACGATCCGGCGACCGGGCCGGACGTTGGCGGTGGCCTGACCGTTGGCGCACAGCACCCGGTCCACGCCGTGGCCGAACAAATGCCGGGCGGGCGGACCGCAACCTTTACCATACAATGCAAAAATATCGGTCCGGCGGCCGGACTTTTCTTCGGTCCGATGTCAGTGTGAGCCGGGCGTGAGACTGACCGGGCGACGGACCTGAGAGGCGGCGGCACCAGCGTCGGCCTCTCGGTCGGGCGCAGACACCGACTGGGTGGCGGGTGGGTGGGTGACCAGCCAGGCAGACGGACGGCACCGGCGCCGATGGCCGCCGCTCCGGCCAACAATATCAGACGTGGCTCTGGCGGCGGCGGCGGGCCGGCCAGCCGGGCAGACGGACGGACGGGCCGGTACCGGCGCCGGTGGCCGCCGCTCCGGCCAGCAATAGGGTGGCGGGTGCGCCGTTATCGTGTCAGGTGTGCTGTGGTATGGAGTGGCAGGTGTGCTGTGATGTGGCGTCAGGTGTGATGTGATAGCGTCAGATGCATTGACATGGTGTCAGGTGTGATGTCATAGCGTCAGATTAATTGACATGTGGTGTCAGGTGTGAGGTGCTTCGTGGTGTTGTGGCAGTTACGCTGCCATGCAGAGTTGGATGTTAAGCTGAGGACAGCTCAGCTGATGTGGTGAGACTGGCAAGTATTCAGCGAGTTGGCGCCAAATATAGTCTGGTGTTGTTTAACAGGGGCGTCGCTCATCAGACATGTATAGATTCTGAATTGAAGTTCATGGGTATTGGAACAGAATGTAACTTTTTTACGTTGGCAGGTCACTTCAATGTATGACTCGTATACCGTACGCTGAGCTCAGCAAGGCAGTGGTTTCAAAGAGCAAACATGTATGTTGAGTGCACTACTTAGCAATCCCGAAGAGCTTAAGCTGGGTTTGAAATTGCCTGCTTTGTGTCGGGCACCACTGTGCGTTGGTAGTCCTTGGCAGATAAATTACGGCGGCATTCCTAGACCCTCCACATCATTCCTCTCCAAACGGTGGCGTCGACCTGGACCATCAGCTGGGACGGATGCTACGTGAGTGTGTGCCCGACGACCTGTCACACCACGCGAGCAGTGGAGAGACCCCGCCCACTGGACACCGCTGACAGACGGACCGTCGCTCCCGACATGACGTCATTTGCCTGTCGTGACGTCACTGGACGCCAGGCGTCACCGGATATTGTCTCAGCTTCCGCTCGGCATGGCGTCTGTCCTGTGTGGAGTGTGGGGTTGTCTGGTGCGGAGTAGATCATGTCCTGTGTCGGGTGGAGGCTGTCCGGTGCAGTGTAGATCATGTACTGTGTCTGGTGGAGGTTGCCAGGTGCAGGGTGGGTTCTGTCCTGTGTGGGGTGGAGGCTGTCCGGTGCAGTGTAGATCATGTACTGTGTCTGGTGGAGGTTGCCAGGTGCAGGGTGGGTTCTGTCCTGTGTGGGGTGGAGGCTGTCTGGTCAGGGTATCCTGTCCGTGTCGGTGGAGGTTGCCAGGTGCAGGGTAGATCCTGTCCTGTGTCTGGTGGAGGTTGCCAGGTGCAGGGTGGGTTCTGTCCTGTGTGGGGTGGAGGCTGTCCGGTGCAGTGTAGATCATGTACTGTGTCTGGTGGAGGTTGCCAGGTGCAGGGTGGGTTCTGTCCTGTGTGGGGTGGAGGCTGTCTGGTGCAGTGTTGATCCTGTCCTGTGTGGGGTGGAGGTTGTCAGGTGCAGGGTGATCCGTCCTGTGTGGGTGGAGGTTGCCAGGTGCAGGGAGATCCTGTCCTGTGTGTGGTGGAGGTTGCCAGGTGCAGGGTAGATCCTGTCCTGTGTCGGGTGGAGGTTGCCAGGTGCAGGGTAGATCCTGTCCTGTGTCTGGTGGAGGTTGTCAGGTGCAGGGGATCTGTCCGGGGGTGGAGGTTGTCAGGTGCAGGGTAGATCTGTCTGTGTCGGTGGGGTTGCAGGTGCAGGGTATATGTCCGTGGGGGTGGAGGCTGTCAGGTGCAGTGTAGATCATGTACTGTGTCTGGTGGAGGTTGCCAGGTGCAGGGTGGGTTCTGTCCTGTGTGGGGTGGAGGCTGTCCGGTGCAGTGTAGATCATGTACTGTGTCTGGTGGAGGTTGCCAGGTGCAGGGTGGGTTCTGTCCTGTGTGGGGTGGAGGCTGTCAGGTGCAGTGTAGATCATGTACTGTGTCTGGTGGAGGTTGCCAGGTGCAGGGTGGGTTCTGTCCTGTGTGGGGTGGAGGCTGTCTGGTGCAGTGTTGATCATGTACTGTGTCTGGTGGAGGTTGCCAGGTGCAGGGTGGGTTCTGTCCTGTGTGGGGTGGAGGCTGTCCGGTGCAGTGTAGATCATGCACTGTGTGGGGTGGAGGCTGTCCGGTGCAGTGTGGATCATGTACTGTGTTGGATGGAGGTTGCCAGGTGCAGGGTGGGTTCTTTCTATCCTTTGTGCGGGGAAGATTGTCAGGTGCAGGGTAGATCCTGTCTTGTGTGGGGTGGAGGTTGTCAGGTGCAGGGTGGGTTCTTTCTGTCCTGTGTGGGGTGCAGATTGTCAGGTGCAGAGCAGATCCTGTCCTGTGTGGGGTGGAGGTTGCCAGGTGCAGGGTAGATCCTGTCCTGTGTCGGGTGGAGGTTGCCAGGTGCAGGGTAGATCCTGTCCTGTGTGGGGTGGAGGTTGTCAGGTGCAGGGTAGATCCTGTCCTGTGTGGGGTGGAGGTTGTCAGGTGCAGGGTAGATCCTGTCCTGTGTGGGGTGGAGGTTGCCAGGTGCAGGGTAGATCCTGTCCTGTGTCGGGTGGAGGTTGTCAGGTGCAGGGTAGATCCTGTCCTGTGTGGGGTGGAGGTTGTCAGGTGCAGGGTAGATCCTGTCCTGTGTCGGGTGGAGGTTGTCAGGTGCAGGGTAGATCCTGTCCTGTGTGTGGTGGAGGTTGTCAGGTGCAGGGTAGATCCTGTCCTTGTCAGGTGAGGGCAGGGTAGATCCTGTCCTGTGTCGGGTGGAGGTTGTCAGGTGCAGGGTAGATCCTGTCCTGTGTCGGGTGGAGGTTGTCAGGTGCAGGGTAGATCCTGTCCTGTGTGTGGAGGTTGCCAGGTGCAGGGTTTCTGTCCGTGGGGGGGAGGGCAGTGTAGATCATGTACTGTGTCGGGGAGGTCAGGGTGGGTTCGTCTGTGTGGGGTGGAGGCTGTCTGGTGCAGGGTAGATCCTGTCCTGTGTCGGGTGGAGGTTGTCAGGTGCAGGGTAGATCCTGTCCTGTGTGTGGTGGAGGTTGTCCAGGTGCAGGGTAGATCCTGTCCTGTGTCGTGGTGGAGGTTGTCCAGGTGCAGGGTAGATCCTGTCCTGTGTCGGGTGGAGGTTGTCAGGTGCAGGGTAGATCCTGTCCTGTGTGGGGTGGAGGTTGTCAGGTGCAGGGTAGATCCTGTCCTGTGTGGGGTGGAGGTTGTCAGGTGCAGGGTAGATCCTGTCCTGTGTGGGGTGGAGGTTGCCAGGTGCAGGGTATATCCTGTCCTGTGTGGGGTGGAGGTTGTCAGGTGCAGGGTAGATCCTGTCCTGTGTCGGGTGAAGGTTGTCAGGTGCAGGGTAGATCCTGTCCTGTGTGGGGTGGAGGTTGTCAGGTGCAGGGTAGATCCTGTCCTGTGTGGGGTGGAGGTTGCCAGGTGCAGGGTAGATCCTGTCACGTGAGGGATGATTCCTGTCGTGCGCAGGCAGGCATCATCAGCCTGCGGCCGTGGGTGGCCGAGCCCAGTACCAGACCGATTCTCACGACACGACCCGTTTGCAGTTTTGTTCCACATCGCGCACCTGCACGAGGTGGTCTGCCGACCGCGCGCCGCCCGCGCCCGCTACGAGTCGCTGCTGGAGCAGCCGGAGCTGTCGGCCTCGCTCAAGGACCACATCTGCCGTCAGCTGGGCTGGCTCTACCACAGCGTCGAGGCGTTCGGCGACAAGGCGCGCCGCGAGGCTCAGGCCGTCCAGTACCTGCAACGCGCTCTTGAGTTCGCGCCAAAGTCGTCGCGCACCCTCTACCTGCTCGGACGCTGCTACTCGAGCATCGGCAAAGTGCACGAGGCGTTCCAGGCGTACAAGCAGTCGGTGGTGTGCAGCGAGGCGAACGCCGATACCTGGTGCTCCATCGGGTGAGTGCTGCTGCGCTGACACTGCTGCTGTCCCGACACTGCTGCTGTCCTGACACTGCCGCCGCTCTGACACTGCTGCTGCTCTGACACTGCTGTCATCTTGACGCTGCCGCTGCTCTGACACTGCTGTCATCCTGACGCTGCCGCTGCGGCCGTGACACCGCTGTCATCCTGACACCACTGCTCTCCCGACACTGCCGCTGCTGCTCTGGCACCGCTGTCATCCTGACATTGACACTGCCGCTGCCCTGACACCACCGCTCTCCTGACGCAGCAGCTGATGCCCTGACACCGCTGTCGCCCTGGTGGAGGTTGCAATTATACCGCATACTCGTTTCAACCTTCGGGTCTCGTGGCCTCAATACAGACATTGGATGGTCCAGACGGCTGTATATTGACGAATTGTCTTGGGGTACGAATCTGGGTTTCCAAGTTCGCGCCGCTAGGCGTCAGGATGTAAATAAAATAACTTCTCCCTGGATAGTTTTTCATAAGCAATGGAAATGGAACCGCATTCAGCTGATTCCTTACCTCGAAATAGGCCCAACTTCCGATCTTGATGGCTATATTCCTCGGGACTTGGATGCTATATCAATACGAAGTTGTGTTTACATTCTGGCCCTGACGCCTACAATCGGGAATTTGGACACACTGATGCGAATTTCCCGCCCTGGTAGCCCAGTTGGTTAGAGCGCTGGCCTGTACTGGACTCCCCTGTCCTGGCAAGATAGCGTTCGAGTCGCTTCACGCGCTCGCATCCAGCCCCCGGCTGGGAGGGTCAGTTGGCAACTGTCCCGATCGATAAGGCCGGGGACGAGCTACCAGGGCGGCCGTGTCGGTGCATTGACGGCACGTTAAACTCTCGGTTCAATATTCTGCCGTTGAGCTGGAATTCGTGGATGCTGCCGCCTCTGTGGCGATACAAATGGCCTCCACCACATATTGCCGCCTCTGTGGCGATACAAACGGCCTCCACCACGAACCTTTGCATTTTCGTCAGGTTGTCATGCACGGGAACAGTTTGAAACCAATTTGAAAGGTGTTGCTCCCTTTCTGCATATATCACCATTGTATTAGACATCCTACATGCCTTCAGTTCGGCGGTATGCTCGTTTATTCGCTTATGTATGCTACTTTCGGTCTCCCCAAAGTCAACCTTCTCGCACATACTGCGAAGGATTTTGCGTATAATACTCGGAGATATGCCAGTGTACTCAAGGAACTAAGTAGCGATATATTGATTACTAGCGCCGGTGTGGGTGGAGGAGGACTAGTGCTACTATTACTACTACTATTACTACTACTACTACTACTACTACTACTTCTACAACTACTGCTGCTGCTACTACTACTACTACTACTACTACTAATACTACTACTACTACTACTACTACTACTACTACTACTACTACTACTACTACTACTACTACCCGCTCTCTCTTCCAGGACGTATTGATTTCTTACCACGCAAGCTGAAGTTTTGGCATGCACGTTACTTACAATAGGCTGTTGGTTGTTTTGGTGGAGATGCCCTCAACATTAATGTGTGATGCTTTTGTCGCTTCATATTATGTCAAATGTGTAATATAAAGTGCAGTGAATTGACCAAGGCTATGCATGAGGTAGGGTACCCCGTTTCCAAAATGTGCAGACGCTCGAAGACAGCGCCAACGTTCGTGACGGCGTTCGGACATGCAAGGTATGCAAGATAGGCGAGTGATAGCCGCGCGCAATTAAATGTCAGTTAATTGTGTCAGTGTCAGTTAATTAATTAAGCAAAGTGTCATGAAGTCGGCGCCCAAGGTAGCTAAGAATTGGCGAGGCTAGACCATACAAGAATACTGAGCACTGATGTTGTTTTCCGTACCTTTATGCTGTACGCATGCAATAGTGACTCGTGCTCCCTAAAAGTTTCATAAATCTAACATATGGGATCAAAGGAGGATCCAGAATTATGAGTCATCAACCGATGTCTGAGACCACCGACTGGGGGCAAGTGGTCTAGGGGCAGGATGTTCCACACCCATCTCCCAACCGAAGGATTGCGGGTTGGAGTTTTAACTTTC
This sequence comes from Ashinkailepas kermadecensis, assembly GCA_034440615.1. Lineage (NCBI taxonomy): Eukaryota > Metazoa > Arthropoda > Thecostraca > Neolepadidae > Ashinkailepas > Ashinkailepas kermadecensis. Next base: position 238,255 of record JAOTOM010004543.1, on the reverse strand, counting down.
GCTGCTCTTTCCCACGACCAATTCGCGTGGAAGATCGACGACGTTAGATGAGCACAGGAGTCGACGCGTCGTAAAAACCAATAGCCAGCCAGCCAGCCGACCGTGTGGGTCCCGACGGAGGTGTGGAGGCGGTCCACGGTGTCATTACACTACTACTTTCTCGTGCTACTCAACTGCCTCCTACGACAGTGGCATGCTTTTTCTTTCGATAGTAACATTTGCTTCAAAAACTTGTGGTGTAGCTCATCACTCACCGATCCCACGTCAGCGCATAAAGGTTGGAGGGTGGAGGCATCGGGCATTGGACATTTTTGGTAGATTCATCTATATAGCGTCTATTGGAATACTGTTCAGTTCCAAACATTTGGAAGGGTCGGAATTTATCACGTAGCGTTTGAATGTTAAGCGTAATACTATATACAACGGCCATCCCGCGCTCATTCACACGTCAACGTGGTGACGAGTATCTGGTTGTTTTGTGTCGCATTGCATTTGATGGTATTGCGCCGGATGTCATTGCCCTGCCACCTGTGTTGGTGTGATTGCCGGCCGGTATCAGGTGTACTCTTTCCAGCTCGACGGGGTCGGGTCGATGCCACTGCACAAATAGTTTTGGTTGTGATAGACAGCTGGCAACCGACTAAATTAAGTCGATATCTGGTATTCGCGCGGCCGTCTCGAAACCCTTCACGGGGCATTTAATTTCGTGTTAGAATTGTTCAACGAGAAACTTGCTTCAGGTTTGCTGAGAATCTGCATAAAGCTTTCTGCTTGGTGTAGGCTGATCTCCTTAAGCCGCCCAACAACCATTAGTGCTACAACTATTGATACCAGAGCAGTTTCTACCGCAGGAGGTAACAGGATGGTTGGTATCATGTACCCGATGTGATTCGTTAAGGTCGTATAGTGATTTTACTATCTTCACTTATCGCGCAAGGTTTTTATAAGATAACAAATTGTTTGTAAATCAATCGTCCAGCGTGTCGAAAAGACCCAATTCTAGACCCCAGCAAGATGCACATTAATGAAGACATGGGCGTGCGAAACTTACTAGGAATCGACTTTTCGGAGTACGACCTCCATAAAACCGTAACAGTATTCAACTATTCAACTCCAGAATCATAATTACTTCATCGATATTTATTGTGGTGGTTATGGCCTAGAATGACCTCAACTTGCAATTATGGAGCGTGATGAACTTATGACCTACAGCTAACAGTGTGCAACACCCTTCATGCCGGACCGCTGTGCACTCTGAAGCGGTGTCAGTGGCCTATTTGGCACCAGCGGCGGACCAACAACCAGCCCACCAGCAAATAGTGTGACGATGTTGTAATATTGATGCTAGTAAAGTATCAGTGAAGAGAAAGGCGACTCTCCACCAATGCGTGCTATTTGTTTTAGCCTGGTGTAAAACGCACACAGCCCACCTATCCTCAAGGCTTGCCAGACATGAGGCATCACGTGCGAACACGACGCTCTGGTGTGAGCCGACCCGGGTTGTAACTGCGCGCCGCGTGCGTCGACAGTGTGCTGTACCAGCAGCACAGCCAGTATATGGACGCCCAGCAGGCGTACATCTCAGCAGTCCAGCTCGACAAGACACACAAGGCGGCCTGGACCAACCTGGGCCTGCTGTACGAGTCCGTGTCGCAGCCCAAGGACGCACTCGCCTGCTTCGTCAACGCCTCCGACAGCGACCCGAAGCTGCAGCCGAGGATCAAGTTCCTGCAGCAGCAGCTCGTCAACGCGCCGCAGCCCGCCGCCACCAGGTACGTGAGTGTTTGTGTGACGTCGCCGGGTAGCCGGCCAGGTACGTGAGTGTTTGTGTGATGTCGCTCAACGCCAGCCATCAGTGAGACTGCTCCGTCGGGAGTACCGTGCCGCACGTGACCAGTGCCACCACGGCGCCAGTCGCAGCTGTTAATTGGCCGTGTCACTTCCCGTCGACCCGTCGCTGCAGCCAATGGCGTGCTGCTCGGCTGTCGGCTCCTGGCAGGCGGACGGTGCCGACGGGGCTCCACCGCCGTGTCAGCACGGTCCGCCTGAGCAGCGCAGAGCGTCCGGCGTGGTGGACACGTGCACTGCAGCAGCGGCCAGTGGCGTGCCGTTGCGATGTGGTGGCACGTGAAATTTAGACGATACACATGCCACGGGATCGAGAAGATAAACAGGGAGGGTTGGAGGGTGGATGTGACGGTGTGGAGCCACCCAGATTAGAGCAGGTGACAGCGGCAGTGACCCACGTCAGTGACCCGGCCAGCACATGGGCAGGTGCTCTACTCTACGAATACGGACAGGGTCAGGACATACAAATATAACGAATGGGCGACAAGAAATAACTGGATGTTTGAAAACCAATCCACACATTGTTGATTGTGGTGAATGGTTTGTTTTCCAAGTGTCGGGACCTTCGAAATATTGCTTCCGTTGTCATGGAGTTTGTTTTCTGCGGGTCCACCTCATGCTTCTAAGCTGAGTTAAGATTAGCTCCAATAACCTGACAATTTTGCCATGGTGAAATTTGATGTCGTGATCCTATCCATAATTTTTTTTTATTATTGCACTTCTTGCGAGCACAAAAGCCTTGGCCTTGATGAAGTATCCTGTGCTGTGGTACGACGACTCATGTCTGGCGCTGCGGTGCCCTGTGGTACGTGTGTCTGACCTTTGTCTCGCAACAGGCCGTGTCGTTTGCCGCCGATCGAGGAGGCATGGAATAAGAACACCAGCTCAGAGATGAGCCGCGAGACCCAGAAGCTACAGCCCAGTCAGCAGGGCAAGATGTCGCACCAGGTGAGCGAGGTGCAGCCGAGACGGCGCGCTTCCTTTGACCGTTCTGCACAGGCGGAGTTTGCCGATAAACACTGAGTGCCCAAGACACAGAACCCCGTCTTTTCGTCTTGTGTTCCGCGACTCGGTCTGACTCGGTCATGTGATCCGCGTTGTTTAACCTCCTTTAGTATTTGGCCCGTGTCGGCGTGGAGTGCATTTGGTGTGTTTCGGCGTGGGCTATGCCTGGTGCGTTTCGCCGTGCGATGTTCGGTCTGTTTCAGCGTAGGCTGCGTTGGATCTGTCGTAGCGTAAACTGTATCTGTCTGTGTTGAGGGTAGACTGTGTTGGTCTGTCTGAGCGTAGGTTGTGTTAGACCTGCTTTTGGCGTGGTTGTCTGCTCTAATGCTGTTATCTACTCCGGCGTGGGGTATTCCACTGTGAGTGCTGTTTTCTGTTTCAGCATGCGTTGAGGTGTATTTGCTTACGAGTTTCGGTTTGTTTCAGTGTGGCTTGTTGCATTGTCGGCTGGGCTGTAGCAAGTTTCAGTCCGGGCTACTGTAGTATGCTGAAGTGTTCATGATGCTGTTTCAGCGTGGTCCTCTCTAGCCTGTCCCGGTGTGGATGGTGATGTTTCAGCGTGGACCTCTGTAGCCTGTCCCGGTGTGGATGGTGATGTCTCGGCGTGGACCTCTGTAGCCTATTCCAGTGTGGATGGTGGTGTTTCGGCGTGGACCTCTGTAGCCTGTCCCGGTGTGGGTGGTGATGTTTCAGCGTGGACCTCTGTAGCCTGTCCCGGTGTGTGTGGTGATGTTTCGGCGTGGACTTCTGTAGCCTGTCCCGGTGTGGGTGGTGATGTTTCAGCGTTTTTTTTTTTTTTTTGTGGGTGGGGGGTGGTGTTTGGGGGTGGACTTTTGTAGCCTATTCCAGTGTGGGTGGTGATTTTCGGCGTGGACCTCTGTAGCCTATTCCAGCGTGGATGGTGATGTCTCGGCGTGGACTTCTGTAGCCTATTCCAGTGTGGATGGTGGTGTTTCGGCGTGGACCTCTGTAGCCTGTCCCAGTGTGGATGGTGATGTTTCGGCGTGGACCTCTGTAGCCTGTCCCAGTGTGGGTGGTGATGTCTCGGCGTGGACTTCTGTAGCCTATTCCAGTGTGGATGGTGGTGTTTCGGCGTGGACCTCTGTAGCCTGTCCCAGTGTGGGTGGTGATGTTTCAGCGTGGACCTCTGTAGCCTGTCCCGGTGTGTGTGGTGATGTTTCGGCGTGGACTTCTGTAGCCTGTCCCGGTGTGGGTGGTGATGTTTCAGCGTGGACCTCTGTAGTCTGTCCCAGTGTGGGTGGTGATGTCTCGGCGTGCACTTCTGTAGCCTGTTCCAGTGTGTGTGGTGATGTTTCGGTGTGGACCTCTGTAGTCTGTCCCAGTGTGGGTGGTGATGTCTCGGCGTGGACTTCTGTAGCCTATTCCAGTGTGGATGGTGATGTTTCAGCGTGGACTTCTGTAGCCTATTCCAGTGTGGATGGTGATGTTTCGGCGTGGACCTCTGTAGCCTATTTCAGTGTCGATGGTGATGTTTCAGCGTGGACCTCTGTAGTCTGTCCCAGTGTGTGTGGAGATATTTCAGGGTGGACCTCTGTAGTCTGTCCCGGTGTGTGTGGAGATATTTCAGCGTGGACCTCTGTAGCCTGTCCCGGTGTGTGTGGAGACATTTCAGGGTGGAGTGCAGTGGCCTGTTTCGGTGTCGATCGTGGCGTTTCGACGACACGGGCTGCTGCGGTTCACCTCACCGGATTGTGGTGTGTTTCAGCGCGGGTTTCCCGCACCGAGCGTGTCACCTCCGCCGTATCCTGGCGGCCAGGTGGGCGCAGCCAAACGCTTCAAGGTGAGCTTCGACCTTGACCCAGCTGCGGTGGCACCTGGTGGCCCCCGCGATACAACAGTGCCCGACCGGGCACTGTTGTACCGACTGGGCACGCTCAGCTGCCAGAAAGGCTTTCTGCAGTGTAATCAAATACTTTGAACTACCCTAAGCTTCTTGAGTGATCACAGCTCTCCTACACGATTTCGCAGGCGGGAGTATAGTATTAGGATGTGACGTCACTAAAGAGTGTAAGAAAGAGCGCGGGAGGGAGTTTTGACAACGGCAGAAACATTTGCTGAACTTGACAGTGAGTTCATGCCGGCCGATGTGTACCGTACCGCCCAGCCATCGCGTGTCTCACAAACAACTACCTATATATCAAAGCACATCGGTATGGTCTCAGTTGGAGCATACATCATTTTCTTTAGTGTTAACACTTGCCCTTCGGTCACTTCTCATCACCGAGAAGGCACCCCGCATTCACTCGTCAGGGGAACCAATCCGTACTTGACTAGTGAGAGCACATTCCGTACTCCCATTGATGGAATAATTAATGGAGAAAAAAATGAGAAGATTCAGAAAAATGAATGAGTGGAAGCCCGTTTTATTTCTGAAGATCATTTGTGCATTTCACTCGTGATGGCCGATTACGTGTCTGACCAGTCATTGGCCGACAACAGAATCTGCTCTCACTCGTCACCAGTGGGGGCAGATTCCATTCTTAATGCAGGAAGCAGTTTTCATGCTTGTCAAGGAGAACATGCGGTTTAATTGCATCATTGCAAATTAGCTTGTGGGAGAGCTGGTATATTGTCTGGGCTTGCTCATCGTATCGCCACTGGCCGGTGGAAATCGCAGTATCGGGGTTTGGAATTTGGACTTGGCTGCGACTATTCAGCGTGAGAGGATGCGGGAATTCCCATTGGAAGAATCTGGTTCTTTAGGGAGAGGGGGGGTGAAGTCATGGCAAGATGGAATGCAAGATGCGTACCGTTTTGTGAAGTAGGGGAATTGGAAGTACCTTCATGGGCAATGGGAGCTAATAACAGGGACATGGAAGCTAATTATTATTTTTTTAAACATTCAGATGGACGTGTGTGTGGTCTGTGGACAATGCTGACGGTATGTCTGCGGGCTGTGTGAGCCAAAGTTCGATGGGGTTGTGACACCACTGCTGGTTGTCGCTATGGATATTTGTGGCGTGAGACTGTTCCGGCGGGTGTGATGTACGCAGCGTGTCATGTGTAAGTGCTTATGTGATAGTTGTATGTGACGTGTGGTATGCGGTGGTCCGTAATTATTGCACGTAGTTTGGTTGGCATGTGGTGTGTGCAGTGTTTGTATGTGGTATGTGGCATCTACATGGTTCTGTAATCAGGCGCCATGTGTGGTGTCCGTGTGTCGGCTGTACGTGATGTGGGCTGATGTGTGTGACGTACCGCTATCACTGTGACCTCGCCACTGTGTGTGTGACCGCGTCACTGTATGTGACCTCACAGTCAGGCCATCCCGCCGAGTCTGTACGTGATGTGGGCTGACGTGTGTGACGTGCCGCCATCACTGTGACCTCGCCACTGTGTATGTGACCTCGTCACTGTGTGTGTGACCGCGTCACTGTGTATGTGACCTCGTCACTGTGTGTGTAGCCTCACGGTCAGGACACCCCTCCGAGTCTGTACGTGATGTGGGCTGACGTGTGTGACGTGCCGCCATCACTGTGACCTCGCCACTGTGTATGTGACCGCGTCACTGTGTATGTGACCTCACAGTCAGGACATCCCGCCGAGTCTGCGGCCGGCGCGACGCTGATCCAGCAGCGGCGCACACCGCCGCCCTTCTACCTGAGTCACCAGCAGCTGCAGCTGCTGCAGTACCTGCAGCAGCAGGCGCAACTGACACCGCAGCAGCAGACCCAGCTGCACCAGCTGCAGCACCAGTACAGGTCAGTGTCACGTGTGGTTACCCGGTGTAGACCGTCGCTAGCTGCAGCACCTGTACAGGTCTGTCACGTGTGGTTACCCGGTATAGCCCGTCACCAGCTGCAGCTCCAGTACAGGTCAGTGTCACGTGTGGTTACCCAGTATAGCCCGTCACCAGCTGCAGCACCAGTACAGGTCAGTGTCACGTGTGGTTACCCGGTGTAGACCGTCACCAGCTGCAGCACCAGTACAGGTCAGTGTCACGTGTGGTTACCCAGTATAGACCGTCACCAGCTGCAGCACCAGTACAGGTCAGTGTCACGTGTGGTTACCCGGTGTAGACCGTCACCAGCTGCAGCACCAGTACAGGTCAGTGTCACGTGTGGTTACCCAGTGTAGCCCGTCACCAGCTGCAGCACCAGTACAGGTCAGTGTCACGTGTGGTTACCCGGTGTAGCCCGTCACCAGCTGCAGCACCAGTACAGGTCAGTGTCACGTGTGGTTACCCGGTGTAGGCTGACACCAGCTGCAGCACCAGTACAGGTCAGTGTCACGTGTGGTTACCCGGTGTAGACCGTCACCAGCTGCAGCACCAGTACAGGTCAGTGTCACGTGTGGTTACCCGGTGTAGACCGTCACCAGCTGCAGCACCAGTACAGGTCAGTGTCACGTGTGGTTACCCGGTGTAGGCTGACACCAGCTGCAGCATTCTGTTTCCCGTGTACCCACCACCAGCACCAGTACAGGTCAGTGTCACGTGTGGTTACCCGGTGTAGACCGTCACCAGCTGCAGCACCAGTACAGGTCAGTGTCACGTGTGGTTACCTGCGACACCACTGCAGCACCAGTACAGGTCAGTGTCACGTGTGGTTACCCGGTACACCAGCTGCAGCACCAGTACAGGTCAGTGTCACGTGTGGTTACCCGGTGTAGGCTGACACCAGCTGCAGCACCAGTACAGGTCAGTGTCACGTGTGGTTACCCAGTATAGCCCGTCACCAGCTGCAGCACCAGTACAGGTCAGTGTCACGTGTGGTTACCCACAGGTGTAGGCCGTCACCAGCTGCAGCACCAGTACAGGTCAGTGTCACGTGTGGTTACCCGGTGTAGGCTGACACCAGCTGCAGCACCAGTACAGGTCAGTGTCACGTGTGGTTACCCGGTATAGCCCGTCACCAGCTGCAGCACCAGTACAGGTCAGTGTCACGTGCGGTTACCCGGTGTAGGCCGACACCAGCTGCAGCACCAGTACAGGTCAGTGTCACGTGTGGTTACCCGGTGTAGGCTAACACCAGCTGCAGCACCAGTACAGGTCAGTGTCACGTGTGGTTACCCGGTGTAGGCTGACACCAGCTGCAGTCTTCGTGACGGATTACCATCTTGATAGAGTTGGTCGGAGATGGAGTGTGTATATTGGCTGACATCCCCTCGATATGCTGTGCTCTCGTGAAGACCGCACCGGACTGCTCTTGTTCAGAGTTGTCTTCTTGTAGTGCTCTTCAAATGGGCTTATTTGTGACTTGTACGTAATGTGTCGTCTTGTCCAAACGGACAGTATTTCGCTTTGACGTGCCTTTGTACAACGAACAATTGTATATGTTGCATGTGTGCTTAGTGCTGTGAATTGAGTACGTTTGTGTGGTGCCGACAGGCTGATGCAGCAGCACCAAATGCGGTTACAGCAGCAACAGCAGCAGCATTCGCCGCGATTTCCCCAGCCGCCCGGCCATGGTCCGGCCCCATTCAGCCCTCAGCAACAGCAGCAGGCGCCGCCCCCCGCCGCTCCTCATCCTCCTCCGCCACCGCCGCCACCGCTGCAGCAACCCCAGCAGCCGCACATGTCGCAGCAGGAACCAACCGCCAGCTTTTCGAGCTTCGCCAGCAATGGCAGCGCCATCGCTGGAAAGGACGTGGGCAACATGAGCGAGCGAGAACTGGCTCAGCTGCTGACGCAAAAGGACCTAGCCGCCAGCCTGGCCGAGGACCTCATCAAGCAGTTCGCGCAAACTGGCGACCTGGGCCTGGAGGCGCTGGCCGGCGGCGACACCAAGCCACTGCTGGAGGGTCTGGCCGAGCCGGCGCCGGTCGACCAGAAGCCGACCGAGCCGGCCGAGCCGACCGGCGAGCCGGCGTCGGCGACGACGGCCAAGCCGCGGCCGTCGGCGCTGACGCGCGCCGACCTCAAGGTGCGCGTCGAGCCGGCCCGCCCGCACCCGGCCGTGCACATCGAGCAGACGGCCGCCGAGGTGGCCGAGGCGTGCTCGGGCCTGGGCGCGACGGGCGCCACCAACCTGTGCGTGCTGGAGGACGAGGCGCCGCCGCCGGGCGCCGGCGCGCCGCCGCGCGCCGTGCTGCGCCGCGACCAGCTGCTCCAGCAGACGCCGTCCGTGTTCGTCGAGAACAAGAAGGAGGCGTTCAGTCCGCAGATGCAGGAGCTCTGTCTCAAGAACCCCATCGCCGTGATACGCGGCATGGCGGCCGCGCTCAAACTGGGTCAGTGGTCGAGCTGTGTCGGTGTCCGGCTGGATCGGGCACGGTGTTGTCCACTGCGGTGCCCGGTGTTGTCCACTGGAGGCTGCGGGTGTTGTGCAGCTGGCTGTCCACGCCCGAGTGTTGTGGAGTGTGGAAGGCGTTGGCTGTAGTCGGTGTGGATCTGTGTGGTTTTTGTGTACCCATTTATACTCTTTAATCATGATGTTCATACTTTGTTGTGCTTTCTGTCAGGTGATTCACCACCGGAAAGACATAGCAAAGCAACCGTCGTTGTGTCGTGCATGTTTGTTTGCTATGTATAGCAAATGTGCAGCCTAAAGTGCATTTTGTGCAATCGTTAGTGAGCATTCAAATATGTGAAGTCGCATGCTATCAGGGCTAAGCTACTTGTCACCCACGCTCCAATTGTTCCCGACCACACACTGCTGTCTGCGGCTGGGTACATGATGCTTGATGGATGGTTGGACTAGCTTCCTCCGTTATTCAAGCGGTGTTGCGTAGCGTACATTAGCACCACACCGCAGGGGCGACACTCGCAAACACATCCTGATTTTCGAAGATATCTCAAATAGGAAGGGATGTTGTAGTGTAGTCTTGCGACTTCGTTGCAAATTGACAAACGCATCGTATTATTTTTTTTATTTTACGATCCGTTGGTAAATATGGAAATGCGGAGGTGCAAAGTCGACCGGCTGGCCACCACAAAGGTTTTGTCAGCGCGCCGGCCGGTCGGCCGACCTTATTTGACCCTGAAGGCCTTCACCTAGAGGCGTACAATTTATTCCGTAGAGAGTTCACTACAGCCATAATCTTCTCCACATTTTGCGTTTCTAATTTCAGTCGTTCCCAAGATCTAAGGGGATGGAATTTGTACCGCCGCCCCCCCTCCGGTTCGCGTGATGTGGGTAGCCATCCTGTGCGCGTGTTAACTCCCTGGAGCTGTACGGCCGGATGTTTTGTTTTACTCGCAGTTTATGTTGTCCAACGACGAGCATTCATATGATTCGGAAGCTCCCGTTCAACGGTGGAATGCCTCCCAACTTTATAGTATCGCTTTGGTGCAGAGTTTTGCACACTTGCTTCAACGGACAGTGGAAGTAACCGGTTAGCAGTTATGTCATTTATCATGCTGTAGTGTGTTTACTGTGTTGGTGATCCCCGGGAGGCAGAGGTGAGCCGCGACTGCACGTGTGCTTACCGGTGACCATTGGCGTCGGCAGACCTGGGCCTGTTCTCCACCAAGACGCTGGTTGAGGCGCACCCGGACCACGCGGTGGAGATCCGCACCCAGGTGTCGCAGTCGTCGGACGAGAACTGGGACCCGACGTTTACCAAGAAGGTGTGGGGCTGCATGTCGTCGCGCAGCCACATGACCACGGCCAAGTACGCCCAGTACCAGGCGTCCACCTTCACCGAGAGTCTGCGGGTGAGTGCCGCGCCGGGACGGGCCCACGTGCCCCAGGCCACCTGGCGACCACGCTGCTCCGCTCGCGGACGCCCTCGAGTCGCGCGGGGGCGTCGGTAGCTCAGTGGTTAAGCTGAAAGTCTGGCACGCCAGAGGTACGGGGTTCGATTCCCCGCGATGCCCGCCCTTCCTGCCAGGGTGAGAGGCAGGCGACGCCATATGGCATCAGCTGCCGAGTGCGTCGTGAAGCCACAATCCAGCCAGCGAGTCACGCGGGTCGGGTCGAGTTGGGTCGTGCTGTCGCGATTGGCGGCGACGAGTGATGTGACCGCGGTGATGTCTGACGTCACTGCACTCGCTGGTGGCTTTCGAACACTGAGGAAAGCGCCGAGGTGTTGGTAACGTCACGCGGAGTCAGGGCCCCGAAGCCGTTCAGCCGGCTGGACTTGGTAGAACTGCTGTTTGTGCGACAGACGTCGGCATTGCTGCGTCGCTGCGGTGTACGCTTACTGTGATATTTCTGCTGACGTGAGGTTGACTTTCCACGATGACTATCATGTGATTTGACTTCTGCTCCGTCTCAGTGGAAAGTTAGCGACCGCTCGCCTTGAATCTTTCGATGCTAGCTGTGCAATGCAATGCAGTACATTAATTGGCAAGGAGCTTTAATATGCATATCCCGCCTCCGTGTATGTCGGGAGCTGAGAAATTGCGTAGCGTATGGACATTGGATGGGAATGGGCGTAGGTACAAAATCCAGAGACAATGGGAGATGCGACGTTCGTTTTGTTAAAGCGTCGCATCACTGTATCATTACTATTGCAACGAATGCTTTGTATGCTCCTGGTGTTTGCGCGGTCTCGGTGCGATGTTCGGGTGATATTCGTCCCGCGAGAAGCCCACTTTAATTCGTAATTTCCTCGAGGGGGGGGATTTCGAGGAGATTTCTGGGGTAGCGGACACGCTCACCTAAGTGCGGGGGTCAAGTACGGTGCTGACCTCACTGTCAACAACTCCTACAATCCAATAGGCTCCGGAGTGGTCTCGCCAGCCAACCTGACCAACAGATGCCTCACGGCTTACCAAGCGACTGCATAGGAGCACTGTTGCAGGTGATCTGTAAGGTGGTCGAGGCAGCCTGATCTGGAATCCTGACGGAAGTATTTCGCTTCGATTTTACCTGTTCTTGTCACAACAAGCTGATCTCCACCCTCCACCTTTCATCATCCGACCTCAGCCAGGCACTCACCATCGCCCTTCCCTCACCGGCCACTCTTCATCCACCATCTTTGGTCCGTGACCCGTCACTCTTCATTCTCCAACCTTGACCCTGCGGACTGCATCCTCCACTTGCCGTCATCCACTTCTCTCCACCATCCATACCGTTCCTTCCATGCCTTAGCCCCCTCCAACTACACTTTCCAGCGTGCACTGTCGGCTTGTCAGGCTGACGTGGGTCGACGTTTGCAGGAGGAGCAGGAGAACAAGACGTCGACGCATCGTGACTCCGACTCCGATTCTCGTGACTCGTTCGCCAAGTACCAGCGGCTGGGGAAGAAGCGCGGCCACAAGACCATCAAATTCGGCACCAACGTCGACCTGAGCGACGAGAAGAAGTGGCGGCCGCAGCTGCTGGAGCTGATGAAGCTGCCGGCCTTCTGTCGGGTGGTGTCGGCCGGCAACATGCTCAGTCACGTCGGCCACCCGATCCTCGGCATGAACACCGTCCAGCTGTACATGAAGGTGAGCGGTGGGGTGGAGACTCGCCACGCACTGTTGCTGGTACTCAGCAGCACCAATGCCGGAGTTTGAAGATTCTGTGACTCGCCAGGAATGGGAAATGCGTGCGACTGGTATTGCATCTGCAACATAAACTTCTATAGCGACATAAACTTCGCCCTTAATTTGTATATTTATTACATGCCTGACGGCAGCAATTTTCTCTCAACCTGCACGATAGCATGCATTCGTGCGGTGCGCATCCTTGCTGACTAGTTTGTCTGTCATTCGTGACAGGTCGTGTTCGGGCGGGTCATGTTGCTGCTGATCGAGATAACGCGATACTGTGAGAGTGGCGTGCTGAAACATCGGACTGTCGTGATGATGCGGGTCTAGTGCGCAGATCCAGAGTAGTGCAGGTGGTGTGGCGACGCAAAGCCGTCCGCCACTGGTTAGTGAGCAGTGGGCTCGCCTTACTGACAATCTTGTGGTGATAAGTCTTTGTGTGTCTCACATAGCCAGTCCGTTCCTCCTTTTTATCTATCGAGGGCGGGAAGATCGCTTCACACTTCCTCCCAGCACCACTGCGCTGCTGCTTCGCATGCACGCAGTCAAGCGAGAACCCATCATCACGAGCTGGGAACCGCTATCTACATGCACGTTTAGCCACGTTTGGTTTAGTGTGATGTGTCGTGTGAATGCCTTGTTATCTGATTTTGACATGGGCAGGAATGCTTCCCGGTGTAGTGCATGAGTGCTGATCCGATCATTTCCCGGTGTAGCGCATGACTACGGATCCGATCACTTCCTGGTGTAGCGCATGAGTGCTGATCCGGCCACTTCCTGGTGTAGTGCATGCGTGCTGATCCGATCATTTCCCGGTGTAGTGCACGAGTGCTTATCCGATCCCTTCCCGGTGTAGTGCATGATTGCTGATCCGATAATTTCCAGGTGTAGTGCATGAGTGCTGATCCGGTCACTTCCCGGTGTAATGCATGAGTCCTGATCCGGCCACGCTTCCCGGTGCAGTTCTATTGCAGTTGGCATAAACTCGGCTTTCTGGTGTTGTTGCGCCGGATTAGCTGTGCTGACGTCGTGTGTGGTGTTGCAGGTGCCGGGCAGCAGAACGCCGGGTCACCAGGAGAACAACAACTTCTGCTCCATCAACATCAACATCGGGCCGGGCGACTGCGAGTGGTTCGGCGTGCCCGACTCCTACTGGGGCGTCATCAACTCGCTCTGTGAAAAGTCAGTGGCGCTGTCGCCTCCCTGTCCCCAGCTGGCGGTCAAGATAACCCCGCAGCAGGCTTTGTCCCGCCGTTCGACATGACCGTTGCGTCGAAAACATAATTCGTGCGATGGGATGGTCCCCGACTATCATTATCAGGTGGCGGGCTCTACCGCGATCGTTGTCATGCGCCGGTCCCTGACTACCATTGTCGCGTGGCGGTCCCTGACTACCATTGTCGCGGGGCGGCCCTTTATGTCATTGATATAGGTGATTCTGATTGGTGCTTGTGCAGCTGTTTCTGGCTACATGGCGGTCCTATCATTCTATCATACCTATCATTGCTATGGTAGTCGCCATTATTAGTCACATCGTTATGTGACTGTGGTCGCATGGCGAGATCCGGTTATCATTGTCGGACCACTGTCTGCTCGGCTGCCATTATTCTGTGGCAGCTATTATTGTGTAGCTATCCCGCCCGTTAAAGGCCGCCATTGTCACGTGGGAGTCTCTCAATTCCACCTGGACAAGTGGCCGTAGAGCGCCAGTTGCACGTGTGCCAGTGCCCAGCCGACTGTGACGCCACGCCGGCCATCAGGAACTCCATCTCGTACCTGCACGGCTCGTGGTGGCCCGACATGGAGGAGCTGCTGGACCACGGCGTGCCGGTGTACCGGTTCCTGCAGCGGCCCGGCGACCTGGTCTGGGTCAACACGGGCTGCGTGCACTGGGTGCAGGCGGCCGGCTGGTGCAACAACATCGCCTGGAACGTGGGCCCGCTGACGGCGCGCCAGCATCGACTGGCCATCGAGCGCTACGAGTGGAACAAGCTGCAGCGTTTCAAGAGCATCGTGCCCATGCAGCACCTGAGCTGGAACTTGGCCAGGAACATTCGCGTCTCCGACCCGAAGCTGCACAGAAGTGTCAGGTGAGACGGCTGGCGGTGCGCTACCGGCCGCACCTGCGTAACATTCGCGTCTCCGACCCGAAGCTGTCCAGAAGAGTCAGGTTAGACGGCTGGGAGGGGGAGGGTGCACTCAAGCACGTTTTGATGTATATCGCCGTCCCTGAATATTATTAACAACTGACTACTGTAGGAACACGGTAGATTATCTATAAACACAGTTATGGGCGCAAAATAACCTTTGCAGTCGACGCGCCCCTAAACACCAATCCACCACCACCACCGACCCAAAGCTGTACGGAAGCGTCAATTGAGACGGCTGGCGGTGCGCTGTCGGCCGTATCTGCGTAACATTCGCGTCTCCGACCCGAAGCTACACAGAAGCGTCAGGTGAGGCTGCTGGGGGTGCGCTGTCGGTCGCATCTGTGTAAAGACCACGTTTCATCGCGGAGTGGCTTTGCTGTGTTCTTGATCTGATTTGGTTTGTATTTCATCGATATTGTCATGCCATTTGCGTGGCGTTTGCCATGCCATATGCCGCTGTCATATGTGGGACGCACCCATGCTACAAGATCACCGTGCTGACGTGAAGTGCCGGTTACTATGTTGCGATGCACGTGCCGCTGAAGGGACGGGGGTGGCGCTGACGGTCACTTGTTTCCGCTTATTATAGGACCGTGCTGCTGAAGGCCCTCAAGCAGGTGCTCATCATGTTAGAGTTCGCCAAATCATGCAACGTCGAAGTCCGCTTCCACGGCCGAGGCAAGAACGAGAGTACCCACTACTGCGGTGTGTGCGAGGTGGGTGCATGCGTCTGACGGGCGCGCGCTGGCCGGGACCCGCGTGAGTCACTCTGCCGTGACAGGAGGTCGGCGTAGGTACACTGTACATTCACCCGCAAAGTGTCTCCGTTTACGGCGCGTCAATTGCCGCAAGTACGCACGGTCTGCAGCCCGTGCTGGATTGTGGTAGCAGAGACAAATCAGTCATGCCACCAAGTGAGTCCGTCTTCCCTGTAAAAATAGTGGTCCACGTGAACGAACAAAAGAGGCGATCGTCGGGCGATGTATGTCGTTTGGGCGGGAGTGTTGAGAACGAAGGTTGTGACAGCTCTGCAGCATGGTTGTGAGCCGTCAGCGCAGGAGAGGTGCGTGTGTTCCGGGCGACGAGCCCAGTGCGAACCTGGCTGACTTGTGCGCCAGCCAGTGCGATGGCGACGCGTCACGTCAGGTCTGAGGTGTGCGCCAGCCAGTGTACCTGGCGGGTGTGCGTGACGACGCGTCACGTCAGGTCTGAGGTGTGCGCCAGCCAGTGTGGTGGCGGGTGTGCGTGACGACGCGTCACGTCAGGTCTGAGGTGTGCGCCAGCCAGTGTGGTGACGACGCGTCACGTCAGGTCTGAGGTGTGCGCCAGCCAGTGTGGTGGTGGGTGTGCATGGCGACGCGTCACGTCAGGTCTGAGGTGTGCGCTAGCCAGTGTGGTGACGACGCGTCACGTCAGGTCTGAGGTGTGCGCCAGCCAGTGTGGTGACGACGCATCACGTCAGGTCTTAGGTGTGCGCCAGCCAGTGTGGTGACGACGCGTCACGTCAGGTCTGAGGTGTGCGCCAGCCAGTGTGGTGACGACGCATCACGTCAGGTCTTAGGTGTGCGCCAGCCAGTGTGGTGACGACGCATCACGTCAGGTCTGAGGTGTGCGCCAGCCAGTGTGGTGACGACGCATCACGTCAGGTCTTAGGTGTGCGCCAGCCAGTGTGGTGACGACGCATCACGTCAGGTCTGAGGTGTGCGCCAGCCAGTGTGGTGGCGGGTGTGCGTGGCGACGCATCACGTCAGGTCTGAGGTGTGCGCCAGCCAGTGTGGTGGCGGGTGTGCGTGGCGACGCATCGCGTCAGGTCTGACCGGGTGGCCGTGCTACCGCAGGTGGAGGTGTTCAACATCCTGTTTATCAAGGAGCACGAGAAGCGGCACGTGGTTCACTGTGTCGACTGCGCGCGCCGGCACAGTCCCCAGCTGGCTGGCTTCATCTGCCTCGAGGAGTACCGGCTGCAGGAGCTGCAGGACGTCTACGACAACTTCCAGCTGCACGTGGTACGTACCGGCCTGGACCGCCCTAGGGACGAGAGGAGGCGAGACAGCTGGCGGCTGCTTCTGGCAGGTTACAGCTTATGCGGACTGAAGATATGATGACGGGTATGCACTTATCAAGTTGTTCACGGTTTCTATGTGTTCTGTTATGCGTTACGTGGTATGAGGCATTCCTCTTGTTGGTTCTGTTCAGTTTTATTGATCTTAAGCCATTTGTATTCTGAGGAGATTATTTACCCAGAAGCGAAGGATTCTTGTACTGCGTTGGCCACGAAATCCAGATGCCTATCTCCTGATTGTTTTGTGTCGAACATGAACTCTTCTGGATTTTGTAATCATGCGAGAAGTTAATGCTCCAAACAATGTGCGTGTTGTGTTGCTGTACGCAACAAATAGCATGTGTTGGTAAGTATTATGACCCGGAGGAACGCCATGTACCTATTGCTGGGTGCTGTATGACCGAAGCAGTCGATGCGCCTCTAAGCCCAAATAACCAACCATGTACCTATTGCTATCGACTACGAAAGTACAGCCATGGTGCCTAACCTTCGTCTTGCACATTATAGCCAGGCATCCTAACTTCCGGCTAGTGTTGCAGGTATGCTGGATTCCGTGTCCTCCATCCGCTCCTCCTCCGCCTTCCGACCCAATCCTGCCCGGTCTGTATCCGGTCCCTGTCCGTGTCTCTGTCCCAGCCTGTGTCCCGGCGCCTGTCCTGTGTCCCGGCCTCGTCCGTGTCCCGCTCCCGGGCCCGTGTCTCTGTCCAGGTCGTCCAGGGCCCTGTCCGTGTCTCTGCAGCTGCCGCGCCTGTCCGTGTCCCGCTCCCGGTCCGTGTCTCTGTCCCAGCCTGTGTCCCGGCGCCTGTCCGTGTCTCGCTCCCGGTCCGTGTCTCTGTCTCAGCCTGTGTCCCGGCGCCTGTCCAGGTCCCTGTCCGTGTCTCCGCTCCCTGTCCGTGTCTCTGTCCCAGCCTGTGTCCCGGCGCCTGTCCGTGTCTCTGTCTCAGCCTGTGTCCCGGCGCCTGTCCCTGTCCGTGTCCCGCTCCCGGTGCGTGTTTCGGTGCGTGTCCCGGTGCCGCCGCGGGGCTCGTCAGCTGATGTGTGTGCCGCGTTTTCAGCCGCCGATGGCGCCGGCCGTGTGACCGCCGCCCAGCGAGAGAGAGGGAGATAGTGAATGAGTGAGTGAGCGAGTGAGAGGAGAGTGTCTGCTCTGGTCATCACCAGCAATACAAGGCTGCCGCCCGCCCACTGCCAGGCCGTCTGGTGGCTGCCGCCCCGCTCAGTGGCTGCCGCCCGCCCACTGCCAGGCCGTCCGGCGACGGCCCGACCCACCATACCACTGCCATTCGCCAACAGCCACATCTGTCCGCGTTGATCTCGGTCCGGACCGCTCGGAGTGACATATGCAGCATTGTTGTGTGTGTGTGTGTGTGTGTGTCATAATGTCATGGCGCGCCGCCGCCAGGACGGCTCCGTCGTCTACAGCGATGGCAGGGCAGTCGCCAGCGGACACATGCGTGTAAATGTGTGCATGTCTACGACGCTGAGGCCTGCCACCCCGTTTGTAATGAAGCAGATAGTATTTATTTGACATACGTACATCTCATTGTGCTGGATATCCGCCGGTTCAACGATCTCGAGGGTACGTCAAATTGGCGCGTGTTTACTGTGAAAGGTGGTCGGCGATGTGCTCCGTTTCTCTCACAAAATGCTTACAATGATCGTTTCCGTTGTCGGCTCGGTTTGCGTTGGAGCCGACAGCCATGTGTGTGAGCGCCTTCATAATGCCCGTCTGGCTTGCGGACGTTGTCTGCCGGCCACCCTAGCCTTCATCAGTACACTCGGTGGGTTTGCACCCTCTACCTCAAACTGACAGTGTGTCCCGACGTGCAGAGTGTATACAGTTTACCTTGACTACGGCGGGCGTTTGGCGGTTGGGACGCGGCCTGCAGGCCGGCGAGCGGACGCGGCAGCGTGGTGCCTGCGCCGAGGTGACGTGATGCGCGCTGCTGCTACCAGGCCGCACAGATGACCCGTGGTACGGGTCATGCGCTCTAGTCAGCGTTGGTGCAAAATGTCTTCTCATTGTCCTGTTCTCATGAGCTAAATACTAAATCCCTCATCGGCTAAGGACGCCATACCGATTATTACGCTATTGCAGCCAGAATGATCTCATGGAAGCCTAGCGTCTGTTGGCTGATCGGCTCTCACGGCAGCGTGTGGAGTTCTCTGAAACTTTTAAGCGATCAAGTCTGATCAATAATGGGAACGAAAAAAATAACCAACCGACTAGTGTCTGAAAAGAACCGACGGCGGTTCGTGTAACCATATGTGGCTTCGGTGGTGTGCCGCCGTTGGGAGTGGCTCACTGGTGCCGGATTCCCGGCTAGGGAAGATTTTGTTGCCCGATGCCCGGCTAGAGAAGATTGTGTTACCCGATTCCCGGCTAGGGGAGATTCTGTTAGCGGATTGTCAGCGGCTCAATGTGACTTGCAAAGGTGTAGATTTCTCGAAATTCTTGGAAAGGAAAGGCATCCAGTCGACAATGAAGATTATGGCAACCGTTTGTTTCTTGTCCAGCGAGCGCTTTGTATACTTAGCAGGTTTTCGGAGGCACTCCGCTGTCTAGTAATGTACTTATTTCCTCTTGCAAAAAGGGGAAATTTCCTCTAGCATACTCAGCAAATGCCAAAGGGCGCACCCCCGGATAATCATTTCAGGTGTGAAAATTGGCAGTGAGTAGGGAGGGAAAATATGACGGGTACTTGAGAATCGGATGGCCGGATACACTAGACCACACTGGTTGTGCAACAAAAAATAAACATTTGGGACAACTCGCGCTGCAAAAACATACGATGGAGCACGAAGAATCAGATGCTTTATTCGCGATGCGTCCCATTCGTCATATTCGCGATGTCTCGTACGTCCCATAGGTCTGTTGCTGAACCCCGTCGTCCCGCTGAATTCACTCAGTCAGTGCGGGTATTGTCTAATTTAACAATGATTATGACATTTGTGCCATTCGCATGTCTGATTTCTCTTTTTTTTGGCGGGAGGGGGCTGTTTTGTGGGGCGATAGTCTCGACATCGTTCAAAATAAATCTTGTCAAGCGCTAAGTTGCATACACTAACACGAGGCGCCATTCGTGGGTCCGGCGACCCAGCCCACCTGTTCGTGGTTAGGAGGGGTGGTGCTGCAGGGGTAGATGTATCAGGTGACCTGGCCCACCTGCTCATGGTCAGGAGGGGTGGTGTTGCAGGGGTAGATGTATCAGGTGACCTGGCGCACTTTCTCGTGGTTGGGAGGGGTGGTGTTGCAGGAGCAGATGGATCAGGTGACCCGCCTGTTCGTGGTTAGGAGGGGTGGTGTTGCAGGAGCATATGGATCAGGTGACCCACCTGCTCGTGGTTAGAAGGGGTGGTGTTGCAGGAGCAAATGGATCCGGTGACCTGGCCCACCTGGAACACAAGGGGCGACAGGACAGATTGGATATAGGAATCAGGGAATCGATCGGTCAGGTGATGGATCCTCCACACGCCTTTTCCGAGCTATATGACCGTTGCAGTCGATGCGCCCATAAACCACGCCTTTTCGGAGCGGCTGTGTTTACCTGGGGTAGCGCCGACCGCTAGCCAGCCGAGAAACGAAGTCTGGGGCCAGTCACCACCGCGGCGCTTCTGTGTTGCTGTCGGACCTACCACACCGTGCACGCAACGATACACGTGCCACTGAGCGGCGTGCGGTGCCAGGGGTCGAATCGGGGCTGCCAACAAGGTCGAGCTCGCAGAGACACAAACTTGGCGGGGAGAACAATGAGTGCGTATTGACGCTCCGTGGTGCCACCAAGGCGGCGCGACTAACTACACATAGCTCGCTTCTTCCTGGAATTGAGCAGTACGCCCGCGTGCACAATCGGCTGGAATTATGTCCTCGGCACTCGCCCCTTCCCTCCACCACAGTCCACACACACACACACACACGTGTCTTATCGATGGTGGCACGCACCGTGAACACCTCACTATTCACTATCGTTCGACGAGCACGCCAACATCGAGGAGGCCATTGCGGAAGGGCATAGACTGACCAAGCTGGCGCACTGCCGACCAGGGTCACCACGTTCAAAGGCAGTGGAAGTCCGCCCACTGACACTGAACTCATACCTTAACTCGCCTGCAAGCCATGCGATAAGCCGGCATGTTCTATGCTGCGAAGATCCTGCCGAATGCCATGATAAGATGGTGGTGTGGTGGCGGGGGCCGCGGTAGCTCAGTCGGTGGGGTGTTGGTCTCTTGATCGCAAGATCGTGGATTCGAATCCCGCAACCGGAGAGAATACGGAGTCCACCCGCGACCAATCGGCATGAGAGTCTGGCGACGCTAAATGACGTAGAAGTTGAATGCGTCGTAAACGAACCTAAGATGGTGTGGTGGCCTGCTGCACCGCAATCCTTCCCATAAGAATTATAGCTCTTCGAAGTGCTACTTAGCGCAAACTTCTAGGTTGCAAACCATTTTGGGCGCGACCAACGCTAAATGACGAGCAGTATCTTGTGATACTGCTCGCCCTGAAGATGGCTTACAGCCGAAACGTTGGCGCCAAGTGACTCTTTTCGGAGCCAACAACGCTCAGGGTTGCGGCGTAATCGGTCATCACATCACCAAGTCTGTTCACCAAGACCTAACACATATTACGACGAGATGGCATCACATCACTTGGAAATTTACATTCACATCTGGCCGCTTGGATGCTCGAGGTCGTGTGCTCTACTACACCACCATCATTATCACGACCGCCAAATTCAACTCAGAATTTCGCGTCGAAAAGCAGAATGACGCCACAATAAAATCGCGCCTCCAGTACAACATGCATGAGTGGTGGAGTGAAAGGTGGCTGAGGCATGTATGGCTGCAACAATTCCCACCCGTAATCAGAATGGATGGGCTGGTAAGTAACCCAGGGGTGGGATGCACGTCCTCAACCGAAGGACTGTGGGTCCGAGTTTGACCTGTTGCCGCCCTTCACCGGCGACTAAGGGACGTGAGAGATGACGACGCTGCATGACCACAGCCGAGTCGACACGTCTTAAAGCCATGACCAGTAGCCAGCTAGCCAGGGGCAATGGCGGGTGGAAGAGCGAGCCAAGACACAGGATGCCAGCCTGCCAACCAGGAACTGCCTGGCGACGTAAACTAGCACATGACTGCTTGGCAACATTCCCCAACATATGTGGCATTCGAAGTCGTAGTAATGTGAAAACAGATTAACACAATTAACATATATTTTCTGACTGTCGGTGCCGCTCGGATCAAGGTGGTGTAGCTGAGATGTCAGAGCGAGTCAGCTGCTTCGGCTATATTGTGCCCGCAATTAACGTGTTAGTAGTACTTCAGTTCAAACGAAATCGGCGCAAAAAGAATGACAAGCAATACAAACACAGTACAAATCAACCAGAAAACAGTAAGAAATTGAGATTATGTGCGCTTGATGAGAAAGAAACCAATCGGGTGTAAAGTCTGGCAATTGTCTTTTTAAACATCACGAGAATGCTATATAGTGCTACGCTGATGGAAGATGAGTGGTGCAGCCAGGATTTTCGTAAGAGGTTACCGACCGAACAAAAAATGTTATCGGGAACGCTTTAGGCACGCTAAGTGCGCCCCCCCACAAAAAAAAAAAATATTGGCTTGGAGTGGTGCAAATCCCAAAATTTCTGATTTGATCTAGTGCATTGCTTTTGTCAAGGAAGTGGCAGTGGCCCGGGTCCGCCCCCTGGCTGCGCCTTTGGGAGCTACTCTAGCCTATGTCTGCTCCCTTATCACCGGCCATACAAGTGAAGTATCTGTCAGCTCCTCACAGTAGTCCATGACGAATATTTCGCAGCAACTACCTTATAGAGATGACTCGTGCTCTCAACACTAGCTTCGTCATCACCATGCTGTATGCTACACACATTCGTCACACAAAACTCTCGGTGTTAGCAATGTGAGAGATACAAATTTTCAACACAGCTCACAAAAACAGTCTTAAACTAGATATAAACACCGCTATAGCACGCACACTGCCACCTGGTAACAAACTAATCCAAACGCATCAACTGAAATGCACGAGCACTTGCTTGAGATCAGCTTTCTGCATTTAATGGCATCCAAACCCGAAGCGCACCGACATCGCGATTGATGCAACCACTGTCCGGGTCACTGATGCAGCCACTGTCCGATAAACGCATCGGAGTTACTTACGCGGGTAAATTTCTACACTGGTAACAGATAACAATCAGCCCCCCACACGACCATCGACTTTCGGTGCGGCGCGCAGCCGATCACGCAGCGCTCGGCCGGGCACACTGCTGACGACATGTACACTGCTGACGACGTGTACACTGCTGACGACGTGTACACTGCTGACGACGTGTACACTGCTGACGACGTGTACACTGCTGACGACGTGTACACTGCTGACGACGTGTACACTGCTGACGACGTGTACACTGCTGACGACGTGTACACTGCTGACGACGTGTACACTGCTGACGACGTGTACACCGCTGACGACATGTACACTGCTGACGACGTGTACACTGCTGACGACGTGTACACTGCTGACGACGTGTACACTGCTGACGACGTGTGCCGCGCTCGGCGCAGGCGGCTGTCGGTAGGTGGAGGTGACCGCTGTCGGCGCAGGCGGCTGTCGGTAGGTGGAGGTGACCGCTGTCGGCGCAGGCGGCTGTCGGTAGGTGGAGGTGACCGCTGTCGGCGCAGGCGGCTGTCGGTAGGTGGAGGTGACCGCTGTCGGCGCAGGCGGCTGTCGGTAGGTGGAGGTGACCGCTGTCGGCGCAGGCGGCTGTCGGTAGGTGGAGGTGACCGCTGTCGGCGCAGGCGGCTGTCGGTAGGTGGGAGGTGGGTAGGTGAGGTGACCGCTGTCGGCGCAGGCGGCTGTCGGTAGGTGGAGGTGACCGCTGTCGGCGCAGGCGGCTGTCGGTAGGTGGAGGTGACCGCTGTCGGCGCAGGCGGCTGTCGGTAGGTGGAGGTGACCGCTGTCGGCGCAGGCGGCTGTCGGTAGGTGGAGGTGACCGCTGTCGGCGCAGGCGGCTGTCGGTAGGTGGAGGTGACCGCTGTCGGCGCAGGCGGCTGTCGGTAGGTGGAGGTGACCGCTGTCGGCGCAGGCGGCTGTCGGTAGGTGGAGGTGACCGCTGTCGGCGCAGGCGGCTGTCGGTAGGTGGAGGTGACCGCTGTCGGCGCAGGCGGCTGTCGGTAGGTGGAGGTGACCGCTGTCGGCGCAGGCGGCTGTCGGTAGGTGGAGGTGACCGCTGTCGGCGCAGGCGGCTGTCGGTAGGTGGAGGTGACCGCTGTCGGCGCAGGCGGCTGTCGGTAGGTGGAGGTGACCGCTGTCGGCGCAGGCGGCTGTCGGTAGGTGGAGGTGACCGCTGTCGGCGCAGGCGGCTGTCGGTAGGTGGAGGTGACCGCTGTCGGCGCAGGCGGCTGTCGGTAGGTGGAGGTGACCGCTGTCGGCGCAGGCGGCTGTCGGTAGGTGGAGGTGACCGCTGTCGGCGCAGGCGGCTGTCGGTAGGTGGAGGTGACCGCTGTCGGCGCAGGCGGCTGTCGGTAGGTGGAGGTGACCGCTGTCGGCGCAGGCGGCTGTCGGTAGGTGGAGGTGACCGCTGTCGGCGCAGGCGGCTGTCGGTAGGTGGAGGTGACCGCTGTCGGCGCAGGCGGCTGTCGGTAGGTGGAGGTGACCGCTGTCGGCGCAGGCGGCTGTCGGTAGGTGGAGGTGACCGCTGTCGGCGCAGGCGGCTGTCGGTAGGTGGAGGTGACCGCTGTCGGCGCAGGCGGCTGTCGGTAGGTGGAGGTGACCGCTGTCGGCGCAGGCGGCTGTCGGTAGGTGGAGGTGACCGCTGTCGGCGCAGGCGGCTGTCGGTAGGTGGAGGTGACCGCTGTCGGCGCAGGCGGCTGTCGGTAGGTGGAGGTGACCGCTGTCGGCGCAGGCGGCTGTCGGTAGGTGGAGGTGACCGCTGTCGGCGCAGGCGGCTGTCGGTAGGTGGAGGTGACCGCTGTCGGCGCAGGCGGCTGTCGGTAGGTGGAGGTGACCGCTGTCGGCGCAGGCGGCTGTCGGTAGGTGGAGGTGACCGCTGTCGGCGCAGGCGGCTGTCGGTAGGTGGAGGTGACCGCTGTCGGCGCAGGCGGCTGTCGGTAGGTGGTGGTGACCGCTGTCGGCGCAGGCGGCTGTCGGTAGGTGGAGGTGACCGCTGTCGGCGCAGGCGGCTGTCGGTAGGTGGAGGTGACCGCTGTCGGCGCAGGCGGCTGTCGGTAGGTGGAGGTGACCGCTGTCGGCGCAGGCGGCTGTCGGTAGGTGGAGGTGACCGCTGTCGGCGCAGGCGGCTGTCGGTAGGTGGAGGTGACCGCTGTCGGCGCAGGCGGCTGTCGGTAGGTGGAGGTGACCGCTGTCGGCGCAGGCGGCTGTCGGTAGGTGGAGGTGACCGCTGTCGGCGCAGGCGGCTGTCGGTAGGTGGAGGTGACCGCTGCTCGGCGCGGGCGGCTGTCGGTAGGTGGAGGTGACCGCTGTCGGCGCAGGCGGCTGTCGGTAGGTGGAGGTGACCGCTGTCGGCGCAGGCGGCTGTCGGTAGGTGGAGGTGACCGCTGCTCGGCGCGGGCGGCTGTCGGCAGGTGTAGGTGGAGGTGGAGGTGACCGCTGTTCGGCTGTCGGTAGGTGGAAGTGGTGACCGCTGCTCGGCGCGGGCGGCTGTCCGTAGGTAGAGGTGACCGCTGCTCGGCTGTCGGTAGGTGGAAGTGGTGACCGCTGTCGGCGCGGGCGGCTGTCGGTAGGTGGAAGTGGTGACCGCTGTCGGCGCGGGCGGCTGTCGGTAGGTGTAGGTGGAGGTGGAGGTGGTGGTGACCGCTCGTGTGAGGCCCTCGGCCGGCCCGGCCCCGAGGGACTCCCGGGCCGGCGTCATGTGTGGCCGCCGATCGTGCGTCGGCCGGCCTCACGTGAGCGGCGGTCCGCGGCCCGGCGCCGCCGTCCGTCTACAGACGGCCGGCGGCGGCCGGGCGCTTACCGACCTCACCCGCCGCCGGCCATGGGCGGCGGGCCCGCGCCGCCCCGGCCGCGCCCGAAGCCGCCCATGCGGCGGCGGGGCGCGCCGCCCGGCCCTCCCGGCCCACCGCCCGGCGAGCGGTAGTTGGAGGAGTAGCCCTGGCCGCGCTTGTTGTCGTCCGGACTGATGAGCGTACGCAGGCTGCCGACAGTGACAGGTGTCGGCACAGTCGGCCAGACAGCCATAGAGCGATAGTGACAGGTGTCGGCACAGTCGGCCAGACAACCATAGAGCGATAGTGACAGGTGTCGGCACAGTCGGCCAGACAACCATAGAGCGACAGTACAGCCAACTACGGCATCAGAATGGTCGACCATAGCGTCACCCAGACAACACAGCCAACTACGGCATAAAAATGGTCAACCATAGCGTCACCCAGACAACACAACCAACTACGGCATCAAAATCGTCAACCATAGCGTCACCCAGACAAGCATAGCGACAGAACAGTCAACTACAGCATCATATGGTGCTCACAGCCACGGGGACGGCAGCATCAGCGGGCTGCTGCCGAGCCTTCACTACCACAACACAGCCACGGGGATGGCAGTATCAGCGGGCCGCTACCGAGGCTTCACTACCACAACACAGCCACGGGGATGGCAGTATCAGCGGGCCGCTACCGAGGCTTCACTACCACAACACAGCCACGGGGATGGCAGTATCAGCGGGCCGCTACCGAGGCTTCACTACCACAACACAGCCACGGGGAGGGCAGTATCAGCGGGCCTCTGCCCAGCCTTCACTACCACAACACAGCCACGGGGAGGGCAGCATCAGCGGGCCTCTGCCCAGCCTTCACTACCACAACACAGCCACGGGGAGGGCAGTATCAGCGGGCCGCTACCGAGCCTTCACTACCACAACACAGCCACGGGGAGGGCAGCATCAGCGGGCCGCTGCCGAGCCTTCACTACCACAACACAGCCACGGGGAGGGCAGTATCAGCGGGCCGCTACCGAGCCTTCACTACCACAACACAGCCACGGGGAGGGCAGTATCAGCGGGCCGCTGCCGAGCCTTCACTACCACAACACAGCCACGGGGAGGGCAGTATCAGCGGGCCGCTACCGAGGCTTCACTACCACAACACAGCCACGGGGAGGGCAGCATCAGCGGGCCTCTGCCCAGCCTTCACTACCACAACACAGCCACGGGGAGGGCAGCATCAGCGGGCCTCTGCCCAGCCTTCACTACCACAACACAGCCACGGGGAGGGCAGTATCAGCGGGCCGCTGCCGAACCTTCACTACCACAACACAGCCACGGGGAGGGCAGTATCAGCGGGCCGCTACCGAGAAACGGGAGGGCAGTATCAGCGGGCCGCTACCGAGGCTTCACTACCACAACACAGCCACGGGGAGGGCAGTATCAGCGGGCCGCTACCGAGGCTTCACTACCACAACACAGCCACGGGGAGGGCAGTATCAGCGGGCCGCTGCCGAGCCTTCACTACCACAACACAGCCACGGGGAGGGCAGTATCAGTCGAACAGTAAAGTAACCGAACAGGCCAGTGAGGAACAGATCAGTGAAAGATTGGGTCAGTGACGAACACGTCAGTGAAAGATCGGGGATCAGCAACCGAACAGGTCAGTGACCGAGCATGTCAGTGATCGAGTTTCCCTCTTTCACAAAGTTCCTGGTTCATTTGCTCTCGTGCACAAGGAGGATTTAATATACAAGGTGGATTTAGTATACGTGCAGGAAAACAAAAGTGCACGAAGCAGAGAGCATCTCGTTCTTTGACAAATATATGGTGCAAGAAAGCACAATTAGTACGCAGGAAGGTTTTGATTTAAGTACGATTGTGGTAGGGGAGGGGAAGGATACTGTCAGCATGTGAAGCAGGTTTTTTACTGCCCCCATGAGTCTCTGCCATATTTGGTGTGCTCAAGAGGGGGAGTACACCAGTGACTTTATATAGCTTCCGCTCATCAGCTACGCCACATGTAGTGTTCTAGAAAGCAAGATGTCGACATGCTGGGATGGAAGCTTGTGTGCTTTTGGCATTGCCAGTACAACACCAATATGAATATTGGTGCTACATAGTGACACCAATATTTTGATTACACTATTAATGGTCACCCAATGCTGGTATTCATTCCCTACATTTGAAGAGGACACCATACTGCTCTTAAAGAAAGACATGTTGCTCAAGATATCATAGTACAGCAGGCTTTCACAATTAATTGAAATGCTAATATGTTTAGTTCTGTCAATACAACACTAATCAGTTTCAGCATTTAGCATTCAGTGTACACTGTCACATGAAAGCAATGCCGTTGAGTCGTATGTTGGCAACAACAATAATTATATGAAGTGCCTATGTCAACATGTCATTAATACTTACAATAGATTGAAAAAGTTGACTATGCCCCAAAATAGGGCGATCAGACCTTGAACGCTGAAGTGATCACGACTTCCTCCCACAGTTCCATCTGTAAAGACAAGCTGTGGTCACATTGCCACACTGCATACAGCAACCTCACCTTGCCAATCACTTCATAAGTTTGCTTAACAAGGAGAGCTTGAAGACCTTTTGGTACATATTGTACATGTAGCATTTGAACAAATGGAGTGGCTGGTTATATGCCACCGACTCATCCACAATCTATGATGCAGAGCATGCAAATAACAAGGCAGAGATGGAAAAATAGACTGTTCCTGGATTTTTGGCATCCAGAGCATTATCCTATCTAGAACATTACACTCAGTTTTCCAATTTAGGGGTAAAATGGTGCTCTTGGTAATGAACTGCTCTGCAATCAAGTGCTCATGATTCACTGGAAAGTGCAAACTGAGATTATGATGTCACACTTTTGAAGAAAATAACCTCTCTGTAAATAAATACACAAAAATCTGCCCTCCACTGCTCATAATAATGAGTCCAATGTACAAGTGCAATGTACATCTTCTCACCTGCAGATATGTATGGCATTTTCCCAGTAGGACCTGAAATATTGCATATATTAGAACAGGAACCACATCCACAATGGAAGCAGGACAGATGTAAAGACATAAAGACATAAAAGATCAGTGCAACTATGAGCCACAAGGGCCCTTCTTGGTTGCACTTTTGGACACTGAACCAGTTGCCCACCAAATCTGTATATCAGCCCTCCCTGGAATACAGAAAAACAAGCCCCCTATTCTTATAATGATTGTCTATGCCGTTTTTAAAGATGTTCAGTGTGTTGTTACTGACAATGGTTCCTGGCAGCTGGTTCCAGTGTTCTACTACCCTGTTGGTGAAGAAAGACTGTCTTAACCTTGTCCTGCTGTGATTAACTTTAATTTTGAATTGATGACCTCTAATTACATCATTTCTGTTAAATTCAAACATTTCCCTGAGATATCCCTGTTCCTGACCATTAACAAATTTAAAAACCTCGATGAGATCTCCTCTCAGCCTTCTATATATAAGTGAAAACATATTCAATTTCTTCAATCTTTCCTCATATGCAAGGTTGCCTATACCATTAACCATTTTTGTTGCCCTCTTTTGTACTCTCTCTAAAAGCCAACAATCTTTCTCATAACTAGGGGACCAAGCTTGGACACAGTATTCCAAATGTGGCATGACATATGCACAGTAAAGCTTCCTGATGACCTCCTCACTTTTGTATGACACATTCCTCTGTATTGCCCCAAGCATTCTTAAGTGCCTTCTTCCTGGCTTCTTTGGTCTGTTCTGATGCCCCCAATTTTGTGTTCAAAATGACACCTAAGTCCTTCTCCTGCTGAGTCACAGATAGTACTTGGCCACCCATCAAGTATGGCACCTTCATATGCTGCCTACCTATGTGCATGACTTTGCACTTATCAAAATTAAACTTCATTTGCCATTTTTTGGACCACTTCACAAGCTCGTCTAAGTCGTACTGCAGCAAAACCTGCTCATTGTGCCCTGTTATTGCCATAAAGATCTTCAAATCATCCACAAATTTCAAAACTTTACTGCTTAGGCCACATTCAATGCTATTCACAAATATAATGAACAATAGTGGCCCCAGTACTGACCCCTGAGGGACTCCACTAAGAACATTTTGCCATGATGACTTTGTACCATTTAGCATCACTCTCTGCTGTCTATCTGAAAGCCACAACTCTATCCATTTTAGGATGCTGCCTGCAATACCATGGATATATATATAATGCTGATCAATATAATAGGCTGCCTTGTTATGTAGTGCAGAGTGCCTCATTGCATGTATTTAAAAATAGGTGGATAAATTATTTAGGTCCAAGAATCTTCCATTAAAATTTTAAGCTTGCACCAGGGGATCAAAATTGGGGATCCATGGGGTGGAATTGATGCTAATAGGTGTATAGTATCATGTTTATAAATGGAAAATTATGCTAGCAACAGGTGTACATGTAATGGAGTCCGCACCATCATTCAGGTATGTGATGCTGAAAACACTGGCCATGGTAATACATAAGTCAGTATTATTATGCTTTAGGACATTCATAAGACAAGTTTTACACATGTTTACCTCCATAAAATGTAGTTAGCTATTTGGGCTTTAGTGCACATTGACTTCATCTGTCATGAAGTGCACACCCATAAAGGTAAAAAAAGTGGTTAGGATTGGCTATGTTGTGCTTGGCTACATTTTCTTAGTTTGGAAATTTTGAGAACAAAGTATTTTTTTATGAAATCAGGGCAATAGTCCCTCTATAACTAGGTACCTAGGAAGATCAATTAAAGGTATTATTGCAGCTCAAGGTAACCACAAGGCAAGTTTTATGCACATTTTACCTCCATGAAGCATGCAAAGTGGTCAGGTTTAGTTAGGTTAGGTTAGGTTAGGCTATTGTTGTAAGTTTTAAAAACTTGCTATTTTTAGGTGGGAAATTGTTCCAATAAATAGAGTTTTTTGCTTCAAAAACTGCTCAGGCAAGCTTAGGTTAAATTAGGTTAGGTGTTTTTAATTTCAAATTTTTGAATACAAAATTGTTTGGAAATTTTCCATGAAAAAATTGATATCTTGCATGGAAGGTTAGGCTAGATCAGGTCAAGTTGTGATACATTTTTCTTCATTTTACATTTTTCTTTATTTTAAACATTACTTTTTATCCCCTTACCCAACTCCAAGCCACTTTTTGGGTGTTATTTTGCCTCCAAACTGAACAGAACATTTGCAGAGGAAATGAGTTGTCACATCATGTTCAGCACATTTGTAAACATTGCATAAGAAAAAGAAACACCAAGAAATCAGAAAATACATTAAACTGCAACTTTGCCAAATTAAATATGTAAAATAAGTTGATATTTTAATTCTAAGTTGCACAACAGGAGGAGAGGAATTGGGGTTCACTTGATGGGATTGATATCATTTGTTTTTCAGCATACTTATAATTTGGAATTGGCTAGTAGCAGGTGTACCTGGCAGTGGATTCACAATCTGCCTTTGGGCATGTCATACCAACAATGGGGTAGATGGCTTCTTAGAACTCGGGGTATAATATTGATACGGGGTATCATTTTCTCTCTTGTCTTCCTCTAGTATCTCCCACTTTTAGGCTTAATCTGGATGGCCCCTGTGGCTCCCATTAAGTCTTAAGATTATGTTGCTATGACTTCATCCTCCATGCCTTCAATGATTGCTGTGCTAATCCAGTAGTGTTTGAGAAGATTGCTTGCACTAATCGTGAACTTGATTTATTGATTGGGTACCACCATCACAGCTGAAGGATATACAATTCCATGAAGGAATTAGACAATTTTTTTAATTATTTTATTTTAGACAATCATTATAAGAATAGGGGGCTTGTTTTTCTGTATTCCGGGATGGGTTGATTGACAGATTTGGTGGGCAACTGGTTCAGTGTACCAAGTGCAACCAAGAAGGGCCCTTGTGGCTCATAGTTGCACTGATCTTTTATGTCTTTATGTCTTTATGAAGGTTTAAGGTTAAAAGCCACAGGGGCCAATCTGAATCTTGACTAAGAATAAAAAGGAGCATAGCCTAGGTAATGGTAATACATAGGTCAGTATTATTATGCTTTAGGACATTCATAAGACAAGTTTTACACATGTTTACCTCATAAAATGTAGTTAGCTATTTGGGCTTTAGTACACATTGACTTCATCTGTCATGAAGTGCACATCCATAAAGGTAAAACAAAGTGGTTAGGATTGGCTATGTTGTGCTTTGCTACATTTTCGTAGTTTGGAAATTTTGTGCAACTTATAATTAAAATATCAGCTTCAAGTATTACCTACCTACCTACGGTAATACTTGAAGATTGCCGGTACCTACCTACCTACCTAACCGGAAAAACAGACGATGGCAATCGATGACGATGCAATGAGAAATATAATAGAACGTTACCTTTCTGGAATGATACAATTTGATATGAAAGAATGTCTAAGCTATGAATGCATAACGTCTTTGAAGTAAGAATACGGTGACACTTACCTTGAAATTTAAGGTGAAATATACACCGATGAAGCAATCCCCAAAATTTTTGACAACTCACTGGATAATTGCAACATGTGCGGGAACTGTGCCGCATGTTTGCGTGTATTTACGTACTTCAGTGATACCAGATTGAAGAATTTTAGCACAGCAAAAATAGAAGTTGCTCTGATTATTGTATGCCATATAAATTAGTTCTGATGCCTAGCGGAAACCTTGGTATCGTCACGTATCTAAGCAGATGCATGTTAGAAGAGGGAAAAAGATGTTTAGGTTGATTCGATTATTTACATGCAGCGCCTTAGGCGTAATGTTAAATTTCACAAAGTTTGGGGTGAACACGTCCCCCTGCCCCTTGGCGATGCCCATAAACGGATGCGACATGTACGGGGGCGTGGGAGTGTTGTTGAAGTGAGGGAGAGGACAATTCCTTACGATGAGGGCAGCGCCCGAATGAGTCTACTTCGGCGTACATATGACAAAAGTTCATTTGAGCGACCTGATCCAGCCGATCCGGCCCGGTCCGACCGTCACGCGCTTTCAAACTTGAATAACTTGTTTTGTTACAGCAATACAGGTTCTAATTCCTTCAATCGGAAATCGACTTGTGCTTTATTATGCCCTTTAGCATCTTTCACCACAAGTTTTTCCTTTTCGTGCCCGCAATTTTGTTTAAAAATTGAACGCCAGTATTTAGCCACGGCTGGTTCCAGCAGGTACCGACTCTGACGTGCATAAGGTTGGCAGGAGCCCCATGGGGTCCCTAACATGAATATGCATATTCATATTCAGCAAAAATCGACGACCTATTTGATTTCCACCAAACCTCGTACATCGACAGGAGATACAGCCTTCTGCGCCAAGGTTTGACTTCTTCAGTATTCAATAATTCAGAGGCGTAGAAACGGCTCAAAAGGTGGGGTGGGGGTGGGGGCAAAACCCTTTTTGAAGTTGATTCTTACCATGCATCGCCATAGCATTAATGTTAGACTTTCATGAAAACTGGGGGGACATGGCCCCCTGGCCTCCTGTTTCACCACCTATGCAATAATGTATAAAATGCTGCGCCGTGCGTGGTGGTATTAAGTAATTAAACCGCGCCGCTACCAAATTCAGATATCCAACGTATTTTTCATGCTACTGGGGCCGTTCAAGCCACTAACGGCACAATGTACAAATTCGAGCATCATTCAGCACGGCAGTCTTTCAAGCATAGATGTTGTCCTATGAAAATTATTGGAGGGGGGGGGGGGGGGGCGGGCAAAGTGCTGCAAGATTGATATAGGTATATGGTGTGGTTGTTCAACACGCACACCGGAGGGGGAGGGGCGGAATCCTCCCACCTATCCTGTTTTTTTACGTAGCCTCATGAACTGGTGGGATGCTGCAATGCAATCTTGTGACTGTTAGCGATCTAAAATCGATCCTTTTCTCAATTATGTTTGTATGCTAAATTTAGGCCCCTTGATTTGTTGATGGGATGAATTTGGAATTGATGTGATGCTCAGGATAAACCGCACGTCTAGAAGACCAGGTTATCACTTTATAATTGTAGGAAATTGTCCGACTCAATTGAAAGCCTCACAAAAGAACAGGGAATGCAATTTTCCAAACGTTCCGTTCTATCTGTTTGCAGAAGTTCATCAACCACGTTTTCTACATTGCTCATACTGTCATCAGTGATGACAGTGATGACTCATCACCGCCGGTAAAGTCGTTTGTTAAGACGCACACCTTGCTGCGTTTATTCAAGTTGCCTGCAAGTTCTGTATGCATGCGCAGCAACACAGGATGTGTTAGGCTTAGGGGCAAGGCACACAAGCATAAATACCAGGGCAGTCAGAGGCCAGCAGGAACTTAGGACCACGAGCCAGAGCTAGGCATGCATTGGCATGCAGTGTGTGGGTGTGGGTTCTGCAACAAACCCAATACAATAACAGGTTACACAGATAGCACCCAAAGCCATGAGCAACAACACAGGTACATTCGCGGTAAGCACTTCGACAGGCCATTACTTTATACAAACTCAACAATGAAGACAAGGTGAGCAAGCCAGGAATGAATAGCCTATAATCAGCATCCAGCGAACAGGATTCCACTTCTGTCAGCCACAGCAATCACCTGCGTAGACATAAACGTACGAAAAGTGTTCCAACTCCGCCGGTGATGAATGTTAAGAGGCAATGTGCAGCACACTTTACAGGCCACCAAATTACTGACTCTCATGCACCTTTAAATCATGCATTCTTCTTTACTGAAACAGATAATCACATATAGGACTTGCAACACATACATCAACGAGCAAAGTTACCTTACAATACACGAGCCCACCCGCACACATGCATGGTGGCTAATTATTAATATGTTATTAACATCAATATTTGTAGGCAAAACACACAGAAACATACTCAGGCCAGGAGTCAGGGCTCCGGTCATACCAACATGTATTAGGCACACATACTGAGACAGTGGAGCGGACTGTGTTCGGACATTCATTATATAATGTGAAGTTTTATATGTGACATTTTAATTTATTTGAGGTCATATTTACGTGTTCTTTGTTGATGGTGAAAATAAAGACAATATGTAATCCTTACCAAATGCAGTAGCCAGTTAAACCTACCTAGCGCACCGTCTCACGTCAGTTCATCTAATAACAATATCACCTGAAAAGAGACCGAATTCAAGACATCCTCGAAATCCAAGTAAGCAAGACTAAGTTATTTTTTTAGCATGTGTATCACTGCGTTCGTTCGCAACGTTCACTCACTCTGTCTGAACAGCCAGTGTAAATACGGAAGGTGAACGCTGCCTGGGAAACGTCTGTGGACGAATACGTGCTAAGTATGGTTATATCTGGCAATCTAAATAAAATCAGGCCATTTCTGACCTTTGCATTATAGTGACTTGTCATCAGAATGTGAATATGTGATGGCTGTTGCGAAATTCTCTGATTAAGAAAATAATGCAACGCATTTGCCTTGAATAACCTGAGAGCATATAAACACAACCATGGGCGTAGGAACGCTTCAAAAAGTGTGGGGGGGGGGGGCCAGGTGCCAAATTATTTTCCTTACCAGGGGTGTGGTAGCGTGCGTTCCGACACAAATTCGTTTGAACCACTAGGTTTTAAGTCAAATAATTCCGGAAAAATCAGCGGCTGAAACAAAGGCTACTGAAACCTTAATTATCATACAAAAGAAGTCAATATCCGCAGCCTAGGTGCATTCGCGAAAAATATCGTTACAGGTATACACATTTTGAGTCATTGGTTGTTCAAAGTTTATCATTTTCTCATGCAATTAATTTTCAATTATGGAAAAGTGTGGGGGGGGGGGGCAGCTACCATTGCTGGCCCTACCACTTTGAAAAGTGTGGGGGGGGGCATGGCCCCACCGCCCCCCCCTGTTCCTACGCCTATGAACACAACTCAGAAGTATTTAGGAGCGCTATGACCATTTGCCATCTGCTGCGGTCTCCCTCCAACAGCCAGACTACAACACCAAGATGTACAAATGCATGTGTGTGGCTACATCATACCACGGTAACCTATCATATTACAACCCTGTAACCTCAACCCCGTTACCGTTGCATGTCTCGTAGCGTTTCTAAACTGAAGTAGCGGTGCCGCGGTAGCTCGGTCGGTAGGGTGTTGGGCTCGTGGTCGTAGGGTCGTGGGTTCGATTCCCGCAACCGTCGGGATTACCGAGTCCACCCGTGACCAATCGGCGTGAGAGGTTACCGACGCTATATGACTTAGCGGTTGAATGCGTCGTAAAAGAACCTAAGGTTCTTCTAAACTAGAGTATCAGAACAAATGTTGATATTGAATTGGGCCCCTCATCACCAACGTCAAACGAAAACCTCGCAGGTATATTAGAGGTGTATTTTAACCGAAACCTGGATGTATGTTTTTAGGGAGGGCATCATCAAGCTGCAGGGACACTTTGAAAATGTATTCCCCTCCCAGAGGCGCAGCCAAGGGTGGCGGGTGTCCGGGCCCCTCACTTAGCAACAAAAATACACTGCACCAAACGAGAAGTTGTGATATATTCACCACGCAAAATCCTAAACTTTCGGCACGCCAAGCACGCCGAAAGCTTTCTCTCTTTCTTCATGAGTGTTTTGGTCGGATCCCCCCGTAGGATAATCCTGGCTGCGCCACTGCCCCTACCCTTCCCCCACCTCTTGGCAAGACGCTGGCTGCGTCACTGTTCGTACACAAAGTAATCTCATGTGGAAATTAACGAAAAGCAAGTCAAGTAGAAAAAGTAAGGAAAAGCAGTAATCAACGAGAGTCGGGGTCAAGGAATTTTGCACCGATCTGGACAGTTTTTACGTTCTGTCGGGTACAGGTAAGTGATGAATTGCTTATTTGGCTACGCTTTCCTTACATTACGCGCATGCGCAGTGTTTCATGTAGTTCGAGTTTGTAAACAATGATGGCGAGGGATGTGGTTTTGGCGTTTGTGCACTAATGGGTGAAGGCGAGGGTGATATGAAAGAGATGGTTGGAGGTTGCTGCGTCTGCTCTGATGAAAGTGGCTGGGACGAAAATCCATTGGTCTATTGCGATGGTGATGGCTGCAATGTAGCGGTTCATCAAGGTACGAGACGAATGCTGCGCGTTATGGAAACTAGCGTATTTGCATTTAATGCTTCCTTTGCTCTTCAAATAACCAAGTAGTAGCGTACAATGTTCATGAAGTTCATAAAGTGATCAGACTTAGTAAGAGCCACAAGGGCCCATCCAGGTTAAGTCTGTAAAGGAAGGATATCATAACCCTGGCAAAAGGACACTCGTCAGCCAAACCAATACCACGTCCCTAATATTAATCCATCCACCATCATCTCACACACTCATCAATAGTCGGTTTTACAGCGGCAATTTGCGCTCCCGTCTAGTTTCTCCAGCCAAGTCATTCCTTGCTTCAACTAAACATTCCAGACATGAACTAAAAAAGTACATCGAAAGAGCATTTATTATTAACAAGAATTGATTTCACTAAATTTTCTGAACTTTTTCATTGACAAAACTTGTTTCTTGGTGGTGAGAATAAAACGATTTTATACCGATTGTTTTAGTATAATGTTCCTTAAACCATTTTATATTCCGAAACCTATATCCCAGTACGCGGCAGGCAACAAATCAGTCGGTGCAAGAGCGTCCTACTCGTGGGATGTGTTGTGATTATTTATTAGTTGTGGGGCGTGGGCATGTCGGCAGTATCAGGCAGGGTGGGAATTAAGGCACTTCTTAAGAGATTTTATCTCTGAAAACATTTTTGCACTCCGGGTTCATACTGGATAGGATGGGCTTTACATGCACTCCGACACAAATGTGGGAACAAAGATATCAATAAAAACAAACACAGAAACAACCAAAACAAACGCTGTTATTCCACTTACGGTCACCACTCAAACTAATCACTTTTTTAGCAGTCAGCACCGACCAATCTTACAACTCATCAATCTCAACCACGAATTGCCGACAACAACGCGCCAACAGCAACTTGCAGGATGATGCCATGCGCACTTAGAACACTTCTCCGGCTCTGGAGCCGCGTCTCGGAATACTTGCTTTCCTCCCACCCTATGGTGGAAACTTTGACAGTTTTAAGAGACGTTCTCCGGAGTCCCGGAGGCCACCAATCAGAATTGGCTGCGTTAGCGTTTTCTGTTCTGAAATCTGTCTGTCAACCAATCAATGTAAGGTATTTTGTATATGACGTCATAATCATTAGCAACTTTCAACACATGGTTAACAGTGTCCACACAAGTGAACAGTAAACACAAGACCTTGACTGATCCTTTGCTTTGATCACATCCAACTGTGGCGAGTGTACGGTTTCTTACTGGAAATTCCCTTAAGCAGTGTTGGAAAACTGGCGTTTGTTGGTGTTATGCATACCAATAAATTTTGTACTCCAGGATTGTGACTGGACAAAATGAAATATTTTGTACTCCAGAAGGGAAAAGGAAGAACAACATTGTTTGGTTGAGTTCTACCACTCTAAGTCCATACCTGAAAACAACTAGCAGTTTCAGCAGTCCGTATGCGCCCACTCACCAACAACCCCTGTCGACCATAACAAAACTTTGAAACGCGTACAACCTGTATAGCATGCCATACCAAGACATGTTTCTCGGTGTTGCGCTAAAAACGTCTCCGCTGGCCAGTTACAACTGGCGGCATGTGACGTCATGTGAGAAGATCCTACTTTTGTGTCACTATATCGTCAATATTTAATTAAATATGTATTCAATATTTATTCAATATTTATTCAATATTTATTCAATATTTATTCAATATTTATCAATATTTATTGTTATATATTATGCATTTATATTA
>JAOTOM010004543.1:112500-197500 GCA_034440615.1 Ashinkailepas kermadecensis | reverse complement strand
ATTTAGCAATGCACTTTCTGACTGCACTCAGCACTACTGTGTCTGGCAGCTGACAAATTACTACCAGATGACAAATTGGCACTATGGTTAAATTAGCAAACATTGTGTTTATCAGCCAATTTCCTGAGCAACAGTAGATAAAATCACAACAAAAGTATACTTCAATCCATACCAACCAAGTTTATGCATCCATACCTGATACTCACAACATGCTCACACCCCACAAATAATGAATATTTGCCACACAACTCATGAGTGGGATGCTCATGTAATGATTTATTCACATATTGGTGGTATAAAATGGTTTCTTAAAATTATACTAAAGACACTGTCTGACACTTTTCTTTCCACCATCAAACAATAATTGTTGTCAATGAGAAAGGTGCAAAAATTGATTGAAATCAATTCTGCTTAATATTAAATGTTGTACACTATAGTTTTGTGTGCATATCTGGAATGTTGTAGTTGAAGCCAAAAATAATTTGGAAGGATCTAAAGCAACTAGATGGGCAAGCAAATTGCAGCTGTAAAACTGCTGTGTGTTCATAAAGTTCATAAAGTATTAAGGCTTAAGGGCCACAGGGGCCCATGTGGGTTAAGCCTATGTAAAAAAGATACTAGAAAAGTAAATGCTCACACCCCAATAAATACATTACCTCAAATTCCAAGGAACTGTATATCCCAGCCTATCTAACACCATTTACCTGATATCACATAACACAATCCTCAACAATTCCAAACTCTTCCAATCATGCCCTATTGTGCTACCTGTGCATAAGTCTCTCCCCATATTCTAAGTTACCTAGTCAACTGATTAGTCTAGTGGCTTTGCCCTGCACTCTTTCTAGTATGTCTATATCTTTTTCTAAGTAGGGGTTCCATGCATGTACAGAGTATTCTAAGTTGGGTTGCACACAGGCCAAGTGTAGTATTTTCATCACTTCCTTGCTCTTATACCTCACACTCCTATTAATGATTCCCATCATTCTGATTGCCCTATTCCTAACTGAAATGCATTGTTTGTGGTTAATTTAAGCTATGATAGGTTTCTTGCCTGTTTGTTTGTCCAAGTTATCAAGTTTCATGTCATACGAAGGTGAGTTCTGGAACTGATATGACCAATGCAGTCAGTTCACCCTTTCAGCACAAGGAACTAACTAAAGGAGAGCCTGTATCTGCAGGTGTGCCAGTCCATTATGTTATATTTGAAAAAAAATAGTGTTATCAGCTTGGCAGGACAAGTAACACAAACTGGGAAGTGCACCTTCAGTATAATCAAGATACTTAGATAACCACTACATCTACTATTGCATATTTGTCATATAATATTTATAATACTAGTTCAGCAACATCAAATACAGAGAGGTAATGCTATTATTGCAAGTTTTATTGGCATACCATCTTGACTAATCTGTTAATTATGTTCATGCAGCAATGTGCCAAGATTCAAATGCAATGCAGCTTTAAATGCAGTCAGGTCCTCTAAGATTATGATGTTATCAGGCAATGAGTTCCATTTGGCAGCATCTTAGCTTTAAACAAAAATATTTCCCTCCAATTCAATGATATGAGCATATGTGAGCCAATTTCAATGAATGTCCACATGTATTTGCCGAAGGTGCAAACACAAACATGTCAGTGATCTGGACTGCAGAACTGCTGTGAAAAAAACTTACAACATGTCAGAATATCAGTTTGGATCTGTCTAGCTGTAGCAGAATACAATTCTAGTTTTTGAAATCTGGCACCATAATCCAGGACTTCCATCCCTCTTCTGTTTTGTGTTCACATTCTAGTCTCTGTGTTGACTAGTTGAATTAAATCATCTATGAATCCTGTATTCCAAAGGCATGATAAATAATTCCAGATTTCTGACAGGAGTAATACACAGGGTTTTCATAAATGCAGGATAATTGTACCAAGTGGACCTAAGTAAGTAGCTGGCCAGACTTCTACCTTTTTGGTACAATACCAGTGATGTGTTGATGGCAGCACAAGTTGCTATAAACCATGCTACCTGTCAGTATCCATCTCCACGTGTTTTAGCTGAAATCCATCAAGAAGATAATGTGCATCAGTGGCAAAATTATGTCAGTCATGTGAGTCACAGTGTGATCTAAGCACTTCACAGGTTAGGTTAAGTGGAGCCAGATTGATCTATTGTCAACTCTTGTGCTTGTTTGTGTTAATAAGCTGATGCTTAGTCATGTAGTGTATGTTTGAGTATGATGTGTTGGGGTTGGCAAGATGCTGGCATGAACTGGTTAATAACAGGGACCTGGCAAAGACATGTGTTGTCAAGACATATCAACCTTTTTCAGAAGTCCATGATGGGTATGGATTCTGGATTTGTAAGTTCTCCATTTTTCCAGAGATATAGTCTGATTTTGGTCTGCTCTGGAGTTAGCAGTTTTACCAGTACATTATGTCTACTATTAAGTATTGCAGGTTTTGAGCATTATTGATATTGGTATAGACTCATATATTAGTGTGAGCCATTCTGCAAAACATGGTCGTTCTCAGCATGGTCCACAAATTGGTATGCAACATGATTCTGAATATCCAAATGCCCTCATGAATGCATAAATGAAGATCATAGATACAGATGCATGGGTTAGCAAGGGCAGAGGCAGCAGGAGAGAGGAGATATGACAAAGTGAAGAATGAAAGGCAAGTAGCTCACCTGATGCACCACAATTGTTTCAAAACTGCTGTTGGCAAAACTGCTGTTGTAATAACACCAGCAAAATGTGAATTCAATTATTGATGCCTGGTTTTGCAGCACCACTCAGCATCTCAACACCATATAGTATGTCTTTAGTTGGTTCGTTGTTTGAGTTTTAGGGTGCATCGACCAGGTTTGGTCATTTAGTGCCCATATTGTATGTCTTTACTTCTGTCTAATATCATATGCAGCACAAATGCCTTACCTATGAATGAAAGAGTGATGTGCTTGGCTCATAACAGTCATGACAGTTAATAAACTAAGCAATGATCATAATTGTTGGGGAATCAGGCCATTCCTGTCCTGATTTGTATTTTGTTAAATATATATTGTGGTGTAGCTAGTGTTAGAGATACTAGGCATTATGGGATGTCCATTCTGGAGAACAAAAACTATCCAACTAATCCCATAATGCATGCTACCACCTGACCTGCTGACCCACCTGGCCCGAGATCATGTGGTGGCAGGTCAATCAGTTTGTAGACTTCAGCACAACATGCAAGAATGGCTCGTGTGATGTCCTCTTCAGAGCTGAAATCCATGATGACCTGATATGTCTAGCACTGAATGCAGCATGGATGCACATATACCCATAAACCCAATCTGTGCCATAGCCAAACACAGATCTACCTGGTGCACCTGTAGTTGTGTGCCAATAATTGTCCAGGTGATAAGAGGAGTGCTACACCAGTGCATGCAAGCATTCCTGTACAATTGACAAATTGTTCACTAAGTTCTATTTTGAAAAAGGTCCTTTGTTTTGCTTGAATCAGCCCAGCTCACCAGTTTGACTTGGAACTAAAGCAGTAAGAAGAATTGCTGGAGGGTTGAACAATGAAGCAGGGGCAGCAATGTTGAACATTTGGAGGATGGGTTTGGATGACCAGATGCAAAATTTCCTGTTGATATCGGATTGCCCCAGCTGGTTGTGGGATCAATGCATTTGCTACAAAGTCAGCCAAGCATCTAAGCATCTACTTTGACCTTAGAAAAAGACAATGAAAAAAAGAAAGTGATGTATGCCTGATTCACACTATGCTAAATGAAACTAACTAAATCTTTGTAACAGAAGAAAAAACCCTGTCAAGTGCTGTATATTCAGTGCTAACTGCTTTGTATTTATTTAGAACAAATATTTAGTGACCATTTTTTATGTCATTTTCATCATATGGGTGGAGTAGAATGTCATGTTAAACATATAGCTCAGCAACATCAGCAATTGTCAGTTATTTCACATTGTTTGGAGAGGCTATATTTTAACCATTATAACATGTGAGGATTTACAGTTATTCCTTTGTGGGTATGAGTAGTCTAGGGGTAAGTTGCCCATCTCACAATCTAGAGGTTGTGGGTTTGAGTCTCGCCTGTCGCTACTCTTCGTCCACGACCAATCGACGTGAGAGATTGGCGACGCTACATGACCCAATGATCGACGTGTCGTAAAACCAACAACCACCAGTTATTCCTTCGTGTGATGTACATAACATTATCAGCCGGCATCCGTTTCAGATATTGAAGTAGCCCTAAAAAGATGGGATCATCAACTATCCTGCCATCCTATTAATTCAGTTTGTGTTTTGGGGCTCCTGTTATGCATAGCCCAATGGCTCAGCTCGGCACATGTTATGTTCAGTTGACCGGGACCGTTTGTGTCGCATGTTGGGCTCAGCAGCCGCATCTGACCCGACGTGCTGTTGTTTTCAGCCTGCTACGGGATTGTGTCGGTGCCACCCGGGCCGTGGTTCTGTCGCAAGTGTGAATCACAGGAGCGTACTGCAAGAGTGGTGAGTGCTGCTCGGTGCCCGGCTACGGTCTGGAACAGGAGGGCCGTGACGCCCCAGGTGTGGCTCTACTAAGCAGCCATTTTGCAGTGAAAAAAAGTTTTTAAAGCAAGGAAGTGGGGGAGGGGGCGAGGGGAACCGTTACCAAATTTGGCAGATAATTGTGTACCGTCGCACAATCCCGCATACTTAATGAAGATCATTGCAGTTATCATGGGATGAAGTGTCCCGTGAAATTTCGTCCTCTATGGCCGTCCAGAACGTTCGGGGCTTTTAACATTAGTTCTATAGTTCTATAGTCTTAATCTTTCCTTGCATTTTTCTGGACAGCTACACGAACCGCACCAATGACTCACATTGTTTGATGTACGACTACAGTAAAGTGCGCCACTCCTCTGCTTTTCCTACTCCACTCCACACTACTCCACTTGTGCTAATGTCAGATGGTTAGTTTCCCTCGGTTGGTCGGTTAGTTTCCACCTCGTTAGTCATCAGATGACAAACCGAGGTG
This sequence comes from Ashinkailepas kermadecensis, assembly GCA_034440615.1. Classification (NCBI taxonomy): domain Eukaryota; kingdom Metazoa; phylum Arthropoda; class Thecostraca; family Neolepadidae; genus Ashinkailepas; species Ashinkailepas kermadecensis. Next base: position 192,483 of record JAOTOM010004543.1, on the reverse strand, counting down.
TCTGTATTCTATCTGTTTGCTAAGCAAGGGCACAAAACATGAGATGTAATTCCAGATTTGGTGCATACGCTTTTCTGCGTTTGGGCCGCAGAATATGAATTATGACAATGGCATTATGCTTGGCGTTTGCAATGCTTACTTTGTGAGAATGGGATAGAAGCTATCATATTTGTATCGTGCCATATTTGCACTGGACACGTTTGCCATAGCTGCACATTCCCTTGCCGAGGGAACCGTTTTAACGCACTCTGGCCGTGCTGATTCACTTGGCATTCACTTGGTATTCACTTGGCGTCGTGTGACAACTCATTGCCGACCGCCAAGACAAATGTGGAAAGTGCGGACAGGTAGCTGAAAGCTGCAGCTTCACTCGTGTTCTCTAACATTGTGGCAAAGTTCCGTTCGTATTCACTCACTCAACTCACTCACTCATCACTCTCATTAGCTGCCTATAATGACAATATCTTGAAAGGTGACATAACATTGTGAGCATAGTCACAATGATCCGATGGATGATTTGAGGACAAAAAGTCCGGTGTGCTTGTATGGTTCTTGAATGTCTATATAATACATCTGGTGGTGCTGCTCTGCTATTTTTATTTCCATTTTCTTTTTATGAAATTGCCCATTGCATTCATGTCGAAACTGAAGAAAATGATCAATGGACAGATCTATGTAGAACATTATTTTCAGTCAGATATCATTTTTATATGCAAATGAGGTGTACTTAGGATGCGCTGGTGCTGCATGGGATCATAATGAAAATTAGGAAAATTATTGGTGGGGTCCAATGCCTAGAGGCAATGAGTGCTATCAGTTTCATTGGTGGGGTCTCATGCAAGAGCAAGTCGTTGGTTGTGCCAAGGTAGGGATGGTGGTCCCCACCCAATAGGGTCTCATGCTAGAACAGGTCGTTGGTTGGGCCAAGGAATCGTTGCTTGGGCCAAGGTAGGGATGGTGGGCCCCACCCCATGGGATCTCATGCAAGAGCAAGTCATTGGTTGAGCCAAGGTAAGTATGGTGGGCTCCACCCCATAGGGTCCCATGCTAGAGCAGGTCGTTGGTTGGGCCAAGGTAAGGATGGTGGGCCCCACCCAATAGGGTCTCATGCTAGAGCAAGTCATTGGTTGGGCCAAGGTAAGGATGGTGGGCCCCACCCAATGGGATCTCATGCAAGAGCAGGTCGCTGGTTGGGCCAAGGTAAGGATGGTGGGCCCCACCCAATAGGGTCTCATGCTAGAGCAGATCATTGGTTGGGCCAAGGTAAGGATGGTGGGCCCCACCCCATGGGGTGTCATGCTAGAGCAGATCGTTGGTTGGGCCAAGGTAATGTTGGTGGGGCCCACGGCATAGGGTTTCATGATAACGGTGTAGGTCGTTGGTTTGGTCAAGGTAAAGCTGGTGGGCCCAGACCCCCCAAAAGCATACGGAGCTCCAGCTCGGTATGTGGTCCGATGACCGTACTGATGTGATGGCTGTGTGTGGCATAGGGAGCTTCAGCCCGGTATGGGGTCCGATGACCGTGCTGGTATGACGGCTGTGTGTGGTATAGGGAGCTCCAGCCCTGGTGTGGGGTCCGATGACCATGCTGGTATGACGGCTGTGTGTGGCATAGGGAGCTTCAGCCCGGTATGGGATCCGATGACCGTACTGGTATGACGGCAGTGTATGTGTGTGTGTGTGTACGGCAGCGGTGCGACCTGTGCCCCAACAAGGGCGGCGCGCTCAAGAGGACCGACACAGGCGGTTGGGCACACGTGGTGTGCGCGCTCTACATCCCCGAGGTGCGCTTCGGCGACGTGGCCACCATGGAGCCGATCCTGGTGTCGATCGTGCCGCCCGATCGGTTCAGCAAGGTGGGTCGCCGTCGGCACGTGGCCACCTGCCGACTTGCGCACCGGTCCGCTTACGCACGGCTGCTGGGGACGAGTGGTCTAGAGGTAATATGCTCGTCTCACAATCGAAAGATTGTGGGTTCGAGTCTCACCTGTCGCTACTCTTCGCCCGCGACCAATCGGCGTGAGAGATTGGCGACGCTATATGACTCAGCAGTCGACGTGTCGTGAAACCAATAACCAACCAACCAACGCACGGCTGCTGTTCAGTGGGTTTTGTTCGCGAGAACAGCCACGTGCGAACACACCAACCGCGATGGTGTGATTGAAAGTAGGATCGGTGCTGGCAAAATACTGCAACATCTAGTGTTTGCCATGCCAGTGAGTGGTATCAACAGGTAAAACATGCGGGGATAACTTCACTAGCAGCAGACCACGATTGGCTTATGTCTCTGGAATCCGGAAAGTCTCTGGAGTCCGGAAAGCCTCCGGATCCAGAATCACAAGCCTGACATGGTCTCCTGCACAAGGTGGATGTGTCTTGACAGCAAATGTTTTTGCCAGGTCCCTGGCATTAACGAGTTGATGCCATAATTGTGCCAACCCTCAGTGGGATAAGATGAGTGAGTCATCCTGTACTCTGGTTTTAGTGCTGTTTGCTGCATGTTTATGAAAACCTAACTATAACACTGCCTCTGTGAGCCGGTGGTGACGTCACACTGTCGACAGGCGTGCTGCCTGTGTGAGCCGGTGGTGACGTCACACTGTCGACAGACGTGCTGCCTGTGTGAGCCGGTGGTGACGTCACACTGTCGACAGACGTGCTGCCTGTGTGAGCTGCACGGACGCGCCAGTAAGGCGGCGGCCGGAGCGTGCATGAGCTGCAACAAGCCCGGCTGTCGGCTGAGCTTCCACGTGACGTGCGCCCAGGGCCGCGGCCTGCTCTGCGAGGAGCAGGTGCACAGCATGAACAACGTCACCTACTGCGGCTACTGTCCGCACCACTACGCCAAACTGGTGAGATCCGCTGTGCCGCTGCCGGTCGACCTGTGCACCGCTCAAAATTCCGGGTGTCTCTGAATGCGCTCTCGGGAGGGCGCAAGCAACGGGATAATCCTTTATCGCACGCCACCGCCCGGTTGGCCTGTCGACCCGCGCGGGCAGGCAGCCGCGTGGAAGGCGGTGGCGACCTGGGGCCATGTGAGACCCATGTCGGACCCATATCAGACCCGGTTTGGGGCCATGTGAGACCCATATCAGACCCGGTCTGGGGCCATGTGAGACCCATGTCGGACCCATATCAGACCCGGCCTGGGGCCATGTGAGACCCATGTCGGACCCATATCAGACCCGGTCTGTGGCCATGTGAGACCCATGTCGGACCCATATCAGACCCGGTCTGGGGCCATGTGAGACCCATATCAGACCCGGTCTGGGGCCATGTGAGACCCATGTTGTACCCATATCAGACCCGGTCTTGGGCCATGTGAGACCCATGTCGGACCCATATCAGACCCGGTCTGGGGAGATGTGAGACTCATCTGGTTGAGGGCTGTCGCACCCGTGCCAGACGCGATTTAGGTTGACTTTTTTATGTAGGCCATGCCAAACCTGGTCTTAGGCTATGTTAGATCTATGCTGAGGTCATGTCACACACCTTAGGGTCATGTCAGACGTATGCAAACCCACGTCATATCTGATCTAGGAATATGTCGGCCCATTGTGCCCAGGTTTGTGCACATGACACATAACCCCAAACGTAGGTATATCCACATTCGCACATTTTGTTGTTTATTTGAACCATTTACTGGTCAATATCAAGAGCATCATAGAGACTCAAGATGGTAACATAACCTAAGGCAGGATTCAGCTTCATGATTGTGTAGCACCATTGGGCAGTGTGTAAAAATGTTTTTTTTTTGCACGTGTGTGTAAATGTGGAATGCGGTTTACATCTCTTTTACTTATTGCAATGCAAGCATTAACAGCCTTTACCTACCTCTGACTCTCAATGGAAGATTAATTTGAACACACGGTCATATGCATGTAAGAGCCGGTCCAGGATGTCGAGGTTAAAATCCAATATCAGGTCATGCCCAATATAAGCAGATACCATACCATATCTGGACCCGTGTCAATCTAGTGTCGTACCTATGTCAGACTCATTAATGCCCATGGACCATATCTAGACCAATGTGAAACAAAATTGGGGTCACGTCAAAACCAAGTTATGCTTATTGTATGTCAGACGCTTGGATCACCAGTTCTCCAAATATGTGAGGTTCGACGGATTTTCCATGGTTGAAGAGTTGTCCGATAGTTCGTAGGTAACCGTTTACAATGTTTCTCCATGATACCACAGTAATAATGCAAGCTGCGTAGGCATACAGATGGCAATAGTCCTAAATGTTCTATTGATCTACATGGATTGAAAACGGTACATAATCCCATGTATTCATGGACCCATAATGGGGATTTTATTCGAGGGAACAAGCATATTGAAGACCACCACCCTCATTTTCAAAATAAAATAAAAAGGCTTTTCGGCCTTATTAGGGTGCTTTCACCAAAAAAGGCGTGTTTAAGTCTGCGTTGTAGATAGACAAGGCATTTCATACCGAAGCTCGGCCAGGGCCATTCTGCTATGTTCAGGCGCGAAACAAATAGTTCGCACGTGCGTTTTGTAAGGTGGTGCGAATATGTTTAAAACAATTGAATGAGAAGGCTCCATGAGCGGTCTGCGTCATGTTAAAATCGAATTGTCTATCCTCATCACGTAACTCGAGCATGTTTTTTTTCACTTATGCACGTAAAGGGTAGGTACACACCACTACATGACAGACTATTTGACCAATGAGTATGTGATATGTAGAAGACCAAGACAAAGTTTGAGAAATAGTCCCATACCCTGCCTTTGTATCAGTCTCCCACCTCTCAGACAGCCCCCGTTTAGCCTCTCCTCACCCGATCTTCTGCGCTGGGGCCTATCGTCCTGTCTCCACTCACCTACTATCCTGTCTCCTACCCCGCCTCCCATTGCTTCCGTCTCCACCTCTTAATCCTATTGATGACCCCAATTGGGTAGCCGTTCCTGATTTTGCACACAACGCTCTGACTCTCTTCCCTGAGCTTCAGACGATAACCTGAATGTCCTGTTTGCTTGTTCTCGCGGCAGCTTAAGCTTAGTGCCATTAACCGGATGCGCTGAAATATAATATAAAGCTATCCCTGTGTCGGTTGGTTTGGTGTGCAGCTCAGAAGAATACCTGCAACTGCCACCCGTTAACAAACAAATGATATCCAACATGGTTACGGTCCCGTCCCTCCGCAGTCATTTCCAGAGTGAATTTAATCCTGGGATGCTTGACGTTCAAGTAGGTAACACAATTAACAAGTATCTGCAGTCAATGTAGCCAGACCACCGCGAAATCATCGGCACGAGATCCTGCCGGACCGAAAAGTCTGGTCGGCCGCAAGGTGACCCTGGATGTCGCCGCGCCCCTAAACTCCAATCCAATCTGGTCGGTATGGTACTTGTTATCCAAAGCGTGTCATTTAAGCTGATCCAAACACAGAATTGGTACTACCGTGGCAGCACGGATGCCAATTGCCACGCCAGTGTTTTGAAAGTAAATCTGGTCCCCAATTATAGGAGACAAAAAATTAGTTGGGCAGTGCCCCATCATATCACGTCTCTTTGGCTGTAGCCTGCCCGGCAGTGGCGTACCCAAGGGGGAGGGAGAAAAGGAGGTAATTCTCTCTAGGAGGTGGTGGCTGTCACCAATCGTGCGGGCCACTCAAACATCCCGCTGGGGCCCGCTGAATTCCCGTCTTCTCCCCAAAGATTATCGTCGGGGGCCCTGAAAACTTGCACCAGGGCCACAATGTGCCGGGGAGCCATATAGCACAGTTATTACACAATCATCATTATGATACAATTAACTTGGTCCTCTCACCTTCTGTTTCTGGGTGCAGCGACGAAAGGGTGACATCGATTGCTAATATTAAGCCATCAGCTAGCGATGTTAAAAGTGGAATTGATAACTAACAAATGGGAATGGGCGCTAAATGACCAAACCTGGTCGATGCGCCATAAAACTCAAATAACCAACGAACCAACCAACAAATGGGAAGTTTTGTGGTACTGGTGGTCTTTTTCGGATCACGTCAACTTTGCACGTATAAGTCTTGAGCACTCAAACTTACCGCCTTTTCCAGGACTGGTCAGTCAGTATCCTGCCAAAGGATATGACGGAAGTAGTCCTTGTATCAATTGTCAAGGACAAAGTTGGCAGAATTACTTGCACAGTTAACTATCGCCATAAGTTATCATAGTGCTATGCAAACGCTTAGCCAACAGCTTACTATCGCCTTAGCTAGTGTAAGATACTATATATATGATATTAGATTTAATACATTTGGCTTCAAGACAGATGTTGGGACAGACAACTACATTTAACTGCTAAAGTACTATGTACGGATGTGTGTTTTGTGTTTTATACGCGTCTGCAAGGCATTTGATCGCACAAAACATTGTTATTTAGAACCCCCACGCCACAGGAATACGTACTGATGTCATTCATATGGTAAGGTATTGGTATGTCCATCAGAAAGTGTGTGTCAGATATGGCTGAACCTGATCAGAGACCTTTAGAGTAGCTAATGTGGTCAGACAAGGTCGAATTCTGCGTACATGCCTATGGAATGCATATATAAATAGGCTAAGTGTTTATGGGAACAAAGATGTGGAATACGAGGTGTATAATGCAAAAATCAATCACCTTATGTATGCTGGTAATGTGATGATACTTCTCCATCAGTTTCTGTCCTGAGCAGGCTGATGGAGTTATGTAAGGATTTTGGGAAAACCAACTTTGATTTTGTAATGCAAAGGGAAGTGCTTTACTGGCATGCAGGTGGAAATAGATGACGACCTTGTCTTCCCACGTCGGTGTGCTGGTGATGTGCCTTTGAAGGAGGTAAAAGAGTGAAGTATTGCCTATTGGGGCCATGTTTTGACACACAGCATGTCAAATGATCTGGACATCGAAAGACAGTGCACACAGATATGCACACAGGTTAGCTTACTTAGTCGAATATTTTGTGTGTGCTTATCTTCTGTCTAGACTCAGTTCCTTAGGTCATTTTGTGCGTCAATGTATACAGTATGTTTGTGATGGAATTATACGCGGACTGTAATGCAAAAATTCGTAGCATGTCATCCGGTATATCGTACTCGCATATATCATACCATGTCAAACCAGTACCGTGCTGTGTCCGACACCCAAGTGCTGCCAACTCGTGTGCTGTGACACCTGTCGTTTGCCAATGGTCGGCACCGGTACCGTCTGGCCACCGCGCTGTGTCCGACAGAAGCGTGGCCACAACCTGAAGGCAATCCCCGCCTTCAAGTCCAGCCAGGAGTCTGGCGGCGGCGGGGACACCGCCTCGGGCAGGCAGGCGCCGCTGCTGCCGCCGCCGGCCGCCGACGCCGCCCGAGCCGAGCGCAAGAGCAAAAAGCCGAAGCCGTCGCGGTCGCCGCGCGCCGTGGTGTCCGCCGAGACGTCGGCGCTCAACGACAGCTCGAGCAGCAGTTGTCTGAGCGTGGCGGGCGAGCCAAGCGCGCCCGAGGAGCGCCGCGAGCCGCGCGACCGCGAGCCGGACCAGGAGGTCGAGTCGGAGCCGGCGGCCGACACCAAGTTCACAACGGCGAACTTCACCGAGACGGTGGTGACGGTGAGCGGCTCCGTGTTCGGCCAGACGGCTCGCGGCGAGGCGGCCAGCGCGGCCGGCACGGAGTCCGAGTCGACGCTGTCGGCCGCCTCCGATCTCGACACCAAGGTTAGTACCACTCGGCCACCGAGTACCGCCCGGCCAGCTGCACTGCCCGCTCCAGCATGCTGCTCACGCCGTTCTGCCCGTCCGGCTGCGGCGATCCTGCCCGTCCTGCCACGGCGATCCTGCCCGTCCTGCCACGGCGATCCTGCCCGCCCAGCCACGGCGATCCTGCCCGTCCTGCCACGGCGATCCTGCCCGTCCTGCCACGGTGATCCTGCCCGTCCTGCCACGGCGATCCTGCCCGCCCAGCCACGGCGATCCTGCCCGCCCAGCCACGGCGATCCTGCCCGTCCTGCCACGGCGATCCTGCCCGTCCTGCCACGGCGATCCTGCCCGTCCTGCCACGGCGATCCTGCCCGCCCAGCCACGGCGATCCTGCCCGCCCAGCCACGGCGATCCTGCCCGTCCTGCCACGGCGATCCTGCCCGTCCTGCCACGGCGATCCTGCCCGCCCAGCCACGGCGATCCTGCCCGCCCAGCCACGGCGATCCTGCCCGCCCAGCCACGGCGATCCTGCCCGCCCAGCCACGGCGATCCTGCCCGTCCTGCCACGGCGATCCTGCCCGTCCTGCCACGGCGATCCTGCCCGTCCTGCCACGGCGATCCTGCCCGCCCAGCCACGGCGATCCTGCCCGCCCAGCCACGGCGATCCTGCCCGTCCTGCCACGGCGATCCTGCCCGCCCAGCCACGGCGATCCTGACCGCCCAGCCACGGCGATCCTGCCCGCCCAGCCATGGCGATCCTGCCCGTCCTGCCACGGCGATCCTGCCCGTCCTGCCACGGCGATCCTGCCCGCCCAGCCACGGCGATCCTGCCCGCCCAGCCACGGCGATCCTGCCCGTCCTGCCACGGCGATCCTGCCCGTCCTGCCACGGCGATCCTGTCCGTCCTGCCGCGGCGATCCTGCCCGTCCTGCCACGGCGATCCTGTCCGCCCAGCCACGGCGATCCTGCCCCTCCGGCCACGGCGATCCTGGCCACGTCGATCCTGCCCGTCCGGCCACGGCGATCCTGCCCGTCCTGCTTCAGTTGCACTATCCGCCGTGCATACTGAACTTACCTGTCTCGTAATGCTGACGTGCATAGGGTGTGTATTTCTTGTGGAGTGCTTAGAGCGGGTACAATGTAAAGAATGGTGATGATGGACAAATATTTTGCTGTTGGTGCCTATTTATGAAATACATCAAACACTACAGAGCTACTGAAACTGATGCGCCCTTTAGACCAAAGAACTAACCTTTAACACATCCTTCGTGAATCTGGTCGTATGTTGCCAGGTCATGTCTGTTGAGTACATATCGAGAGTCATGTCATTTCCCCTTCAGTGGGATCAGCTATCGCTATCCGGCTGGCCCGGGACTGGCACTCTCTCGGGTTGGCACAGCCGCCCCAAGGAGGTGTGTGGGAGCACCGGATCTGATGCTTGGGCTCAATGATCATCGGAGGCACGGGCTCAATTGCCGGGTTGATTCACGTCAGCATCGTTGGGTCCTCTGATTTGATCGACTGGGTCTCCTGGGGCATCGCATTCTGCTGGCTGATACCCAGCATGTACACAAGACATTGTGGACGAACACTGCGCGATGGTATGTGGCCATTTCGACTGTTGCCAGCCAGTTTAACTCTTTTATGTTATCTGAGATGTGATCGCACCTGCGTCGTCCACCAATCACCCTGGCAACAATAGTTATAATTCTTAAAAACCGCAGGGTGCATCCCCGTCTTATCACACATGCGATACGTGCTTCGCCTGTAGAAGTGCAACTAATGCACCATAATATTGTTCACGGATATGTTGTAGGGGACGAGTGGTCTAGGGGTAAGATGCTCGTCTCACAATCGAAAGATTTTGGGTTCGAGTCTCACCTGTCGCTACTCTTCGCCCGCGACCAATCGGCGTGAGAGATTGGCGACGCTATATGGCTCAACGGTCGACGTGTCGTAAAGCCAATAACCAACCAAACAACGGATATGTTGTACACGATCTTTGAAAGTCAAAGTCCTGTATATTGTCACATATTTTTCCCCACGAGTGATTCGCTGGCCAGGGTTCGGCAGAAATTTGCACAAATGCCGGAGATATTGCGTAGCATCGCTGCCGTACCTCAGAATCATTTGCGTTCGACTTTAATTTACCTTTAGGACATTGTCCATGAACCGATCCATCATCAGTGCCCTCGAATATATTTCGCAAGACATCTTGAGACCTGGATACAGTTACACGAACTGAGTTTAAGCGGAAACGACACGTTGGTGCTGTCTTCTTTGATATTGAAGGCGCGTACGATACCCCTGACGCCAGGACATTCTTGTAAGGGGTTGAAGCACGGTAGGCGCGGAGTCATATGGGCACATTTTTGCAAAGCGTTTAGCAGGTCGGCTCTTTTGCGTCCGGGTGGGCAACTGGCTCTCTGGTCGATACCCGCAGTTGAATGGGGTACCTCTGGGTAGCGTTTTGAGCGTTCCTTTGTTTGGAGTTATGGCCATCGACATTGGTGACGATTTTGCCACTGTCATTGGGCGGTCCTTGTTTGTGGACGACTTTGCTATTTGGTATCTGACTTCTAGGAGTCCATCCATTGAGAGGCAGCTTCAGGCGGGCCTCACGCGGTTATAACGATGGAATATAACTAATGGTCCCCAGAGAGAACATTTAAAAAACCTGCGTTAACAGTGTTTTATGTCTATGAACATCTTCAGGTCCATGAACAGTGTATCTCGCACTACCTAGGGGCGGACATGATAATCATATTGATCCTGTATTGATCCTTAATACGATCAAGATATGACTACGCTAGCTTTGTGTGACTGCGTGCGCCTCCACCAAGTGTACTCTAGATAGCACACATCGCTGGATTCCGCGCAATGTGAAGGGAGCATTCCGCACCCTGCTAGTCTTCTGATTGAGACAAATTAGCCCTCCTTTGCCGTGCGCCATCAGATGTTGGGCCTGGAGTATGCTCTCAAGTTGGCAGTTTCTCCGATCAACCCATATTTCACGCCACCCCTTAAGTTTTTTTTCACCACAGATCGTTTCTCACTTGAGTTTGTTCTGTGTAAAAAAGGGAAGTACTGAAAGATAGTGGGATGTGAGTTGGACGGCGCCCTATGAAGAACACCAATCAGAATTCCCACATGGGAGTTGATCCCCCAAAAGTTCATCTTTCTGTAGCCGGGACCCACAAGCAAAGCACCACATACCCAGAATTGCGAGCATGAGTCGTAGAAACCATACAGTCTTGCGAGGGGTATACAATCACGTACACCGATGGCTCTAACACGGATTCAAGCATCGGTGGCGCCTTTGTAGGCAGTAACCTGCTCGGGGGTTTTGCACTTCCACCAAATGTGGGCGCAATATGACCATAGTTGTCGACTTTTATTCAGGTGGGAGACGATGATTTACACCTGATCTTGTCGGACTTCCAGCAACCCCTTGTCATTCTAATGAGTCCCGTGTCGTCTACATACTGTACAGCTTCGACATCCTGCAAATGGATACTCGTATTGTTCGCGTAGCTGCACATTGGACGTTATGGGATCAATGGAGTTGATGTGCTCTGTAGCTCAAATAACTAACTGTACCGCACGGGTGCTTGATAAGATAAGTGTACGGTCAGTCTCATTCACTTTAACCTGCTGTGTATGACCGGCCACGTAACTTCGGAATCACTGAATATCAATTCCAGACAGTGCCAATTTGTTAAGTAACTTATCATGTTCAACCACATCAAAACACTGAAAGATCCAGAAACATTCAGATGCGTATTTTCCCTGGTCAATTGTGAATTATTCCAGTGACGGCCGACAGCACAGTTTCAGTGAAATGTGCCTGGCCGTGTTGGTTGGCCGTGAGCAGATGGTTGGTCACAAAATACCCTCCCTGAGCGGTCTCGGCGAACATCCCGGAGATACAAGCTCTGCCACGGGCGGCCATGCAACAAAAACCCGTTGAAACTAACTGCATAACGTTTGAGTGTGTGGGTCAGGCTTCAGCGGATATTTTGATCGGGCCAACAACGCTTAACAATGTGCGCGTACTGGTGGTGGAATGGCTAGCTATGCGCTCCGGCCATTCTTGGCACTGATGTTCTAGGCAGTTTCGAGACTTGGCGTCTTGGCTTGGCTTGGCTTGGAGACTTGGCGATTTCGCTAGGCGAGCACGGCACATTGGCGGCGTTTTCGTACAGTTGGTGTCGAGGCACTGTGGGACACCAGCACAGCCGGCAGCCGTGCGACTGGAATAGGATTACATCTTGAATCCGCTAGACACGATTTCCGAGCGTGTGGTACATGGCAGAGCGACTGACTTTGGTGCGACGACCCGTGATACATCTTGAACCCGTCAGACACGTGCTGCCGGCGTGTAGTGCATGTCAGAGCGACTTATTTTGGTGCAACGGCCCGTGGTGTGATTTTTTACCCTGATCTTCCCAGGGCAGATCAGGGGTACGGGGGTTATTCTGTCTCCCTGCCTTTCACGCCTAAATGTCGGCAGCACGATACCGATTCTCGTTATTAAAAGATATTGGGGCCGAGCCGATTAAGCTGGATGCTAATTCTGTTCTTGGAGGTGTGGGTGACAGCCGCGTAGCAGCAGCTGCTGGTGGGCGAAGCCCTCGCACGGAAGGTCCGGTTCAGGTACACCTGTCGGTCGTGGATGTATATGAGCTGAATCGGACACTCAGGAAGGTGCTCGATAGTCGTCGGAATGTTTTCGCAAATAACGGCGAAGGGTTAGCTCGGAACACATCTGGCTCACTAACATAAACACTGGTAATTGTGTCCTCCAGTGGCACTCAGAGCTCGGCGGACGCCTTGCCACGTGTGACCAAATATATATATATATATATATATATATATATATATATATATATATATATATATATATATATATATATATATGTGTGTGTGTGTGTGTGTGTGTGTGTACCACAGGACGCCGTTAGACCCATTCGGCTGTGGGGGTGGGTGTGGCGTACCGGGGATAACGGCACGTCTCTGCCGCAGGACGCTGCCCTGGTGGTGAAGCTGGAGCCTCAGGAGCCTGAGCCTCCGGGCCCTGTGGTCTGTCAGGCGGTAGCGCCGCCACCGCCACCGCCGCCGCCGCCGCCACCGCCACCGCCGCTGCCGCCGCCACCGTTGCCGTCGTCGTTACCGTCGTCGTTGCCGCCGTCGTTGCCGCCGTCGTTGCTGCCGTCGTTGCCGCTACCGCTGCCGCTTCCACCGCCGCCACCGGGCGTGATCCAGACGACGCCGGTGTCGAGGAACACAGTCACCTCTCCCGTGGTCTGCCTCAGTCAGGTCGGTGGTGCCGAGAGCCGTGGGCCGTGGGCCGTGGGCCGTCGGTGCCGATGTCTGGCTCAAAGCCCAAAGTCAGCAGGGCCCGTATGGTGCTGGTGACGGTCGACTGGGCTGGTGGTAACCTGCCAGCCACCATGCACTGACATTCGGAAACTTACGCGGAAAACGACACCTAACGACACCTATCAGAAACCCGTTTGGACCTCCTGCGGACAGAGACTCCCGGAATTGATTTCCGTCAATCTTCACATTTCACAACATTTTGCTATACTAACTGTTTCTGTTTTCACCGTATTCGACTGCTGGCAGCTGTGTCATCGCAGTCTTGCCAGCAGGTGCGTGCTCATCGGTCAAAATCATGTTTTGCCCACACCTTTTCTGTCACATCGCCCAAATATAATTTGACGTCATTAGGGGTTTTGACGTCTTCGCCTGCTACCCTCCACTATACGACAAATTAATTTCAAGACACTGGCCAGCTGTGTTGGTAATTCCTCGCCAACTGTGTTAATGAAACCTCGCCTCATGGTGATATGTCGCCAGCTGTGTTGGTAATTCCTTGCCAACTGTGTTGGTGAAACCTCGCCTCATGGTGATATGTCGCCAGCTGTGTTGGTAATTCCTTGCCAACTGTGTTGGTGAAACCTCGCCTCATGGTGATACGTCGCCAGCTGTATTGGTAATTCCTCGCCAACTGTGTTAGTGAAACCTCGCCTCATGGTGATACGTTGCCAGCTGTGTTGGTGATCACCGTCAACCGTTACGCTTTAGTCGTATTCACAACCGACACTGCTGCGGTGCTCGTTGGTAGCCGTGTGGACTGATGGTCAGTGGTGCTCGTTGGTAGCCGTGTGGACTGATGGTCAGTGGTGCTCGTTGGTAGCCGTGTGGACTGATGGTCAGCGGTGCTCGTTGGTAGCCGTGTGGACTGATGGTCAGCGGTGCTCGTTGGTAGCCGTGTGGACTGATGGTCAGTGGTGCTCGTTGGTAGCCGTGATAATTTTTTTTAAATAAAAATAATTTTGGTATAAATTTGGGTGCATTTCACTTTTTATCAATATGGATCTTCAGTGAATGCTGGTGCAGATAGTTAAAATCGTGTGCGTGGACTGATGGTCAGCGGTGCTCGTTGGTAGCCGTGTGGACTTGGATGATGGTCAGTAGTGCTCGTTGGTAGCCGTGTGGACTGATGGTCAGTGGTGCTCGTTGGTAGCCGTGTGGACTGATGGTCAGGGGTGCTCGTTGGTAGCCGTGTGGACTGATGGTCAGTGGTGCTCGTTGTTGGTAGTTGTGGGAGCTGACGATATCCTTGCCATTAGCCATCTATCGTGGTTCCGTAGCCTATTGTGTCCGTACTGCAAAGTGTGCTCAAGCGGCACTTTTGTCACGTGGCTACACTTCTCCTTTTTATGTAGACTGTGAATGCATTTGCAACTGAACCTCAACTTCTGTATAATCCGTCCAGCTAAGTGGTTTCAGGTATACATCTGGATAGCATTGTCACTTTGTGTCTCAATTGAACACCATGGACAACTTCAGGTGCTCTTCCAGATGAATGCTGGGTATGCAGGATGAGTTATAAATCCCAACGAAATAAATATGTTGTGTTGTTGGGCGTAGTTTTTTTTTCAGGACAGTACCTGTCAGCTTATGTCCTTAGCGCACAGGTTATTTCCTCTTGCCTTAACATACACACTATGATGTACGAGATACGTACAATGCAGCACGTATACTCTGTCGTGTGTCAACATGTCAGTTACTCTGTCCGTACAGCATGAGATAGGCGTGACCAGTACGGCCTCCTCGGTTTCAGGTGAGTGCACACCTGGTGGCCACCAAGACGAAGCGGCCTCTGCCAGCCGCCAGCGTCGACAAGGAGCACCGCAAGCGCAAGCCGCCCGGCCGGCCCCGCAAGCACGCGCCGCCGCCGCTGCCGACGGCGCCGACGGCCACGGCCACGGCCACGGCCACGTCGTCGGCGGTGGGCGCGACCACCGTGGTGGTGCTGCCCGTGGGCACCGACCGGGAGCTGGCGGCCGCCCAACTGTCCCCGGCCGCGCCCGTCCGCAAACGGTCCAGCAGCGAGCTGTCCATCACGGCCATCAACGGCAGGAGGTACGGCTGCGGGGCTGACTGTAGGGTGTACGGCCCCAGCGGCAGGAGGATGGCTGTGGGGCTGACTGTAGGGTGTACGGCCCCAACGGCAGGAGTTACGGCTGTTGAGGTGACTGTGCTGGCGTAGACGGTAGGGTGTACAGCCCCAATGGCAGGAGGTACGGCTGTGGGGCTGACTGTAGGGTGTACGGCCCCAACGGCAGGATGTGACTGTGCTGACGTAGACGGTACGGTAAGGCTATGGAGGCGCCAACGGCAGGAGGTACGGCTGTGGGGGTGGCTGTGCTGACGTAGACGATGGTGTGTACAGCCCCAACGGCAGGGGGTACGATTATGGGGTGACTTCTGACGTGGACGATGAGGTGTACGGCCCAAACGGCAGGAGGTATAACTGCGGAGGTGACTGTGCTGACGTAGACGGTAGGGTGTACGATCCAAACGGCAGGAAGTACGGCTGCGGGGCTGTCTGCTGACGTAGACGGTAGGGTGCACGGCCCCAACGGCAGGAGGTAAGGCTATGGAGGTGACTGTGCTGACGTAGACGGTACGGCGCCAACGACAGGAGGTACGGCTGTGGGGTGGCTTCTAACGTAGACGGTGGTGTGCACGGTCCCAATGATAGGAGGTGCATCTGTGAAGGTGATTGAGTCGGCCGCCGGTAGTGTTTACCGCAATTACCTCGTCTGCCATATTATCTAGATGTCGAACATGGTTCGATCATCTTCATCAGTCTTGATCCATTTTGGTCCATCGTGATCAATGTTGTAATTCATGTCTCCCATGATGTCACTAACCAAAGAAAAGCGATGTCTCTTCGGCTTGTCCATTCAGGTTTGAACAGGTGACGGCATGTGAAAGTGTATGCTGATTGTTATCGAAAAAAAAGATAATGCCGAAGTACAATGCGAAATTGAATGCAGATTGTATTTCAATTTCGTACACCGTTAGGACTGAACAGCTTAATGATCCACATCAGGCCGGTTCAGCTCCGTGCCGGATGATGGCACTGTCTTCCTGGGCACGAAACGTGGACAAACTGTCAAGCATGAAATTCCGGAATGGGGCACAAAATGACCCGATAGTCGTCGCACCCTAAAGCACCAAGCCATCGCCACCGGCACCGCCACCGCCACCGCCACCGCCACCGCCACCGCCACCGCCACCGCCACCGCCACCGCCACCACCGCCGCCGCCGCCGCCGCGTGTGATTCCTGCCTGTCTGTCCACGTGTTTGCAGTTCTCGGTTTGTTTTGTGTCTGCCTGTCTGTCCACGTGTCTTCCACGTCCTCGGTTTGTGTGATGTCTGCCTGTCCGCCGTGTCCTCGGTTTGTGTGATGTCTGCCTGTCTGTCCACCTGTCTGCCGTGTCCTCGGTCTGTGTGGTGTCTGCCTGTCTGCAGACACCTACCTGTCTGCCGTGTCCTCCCGCCGCTCACCCCGCCTACCTTCCGGCAGCAGTGTGGGCTCGGCAGTGGCACCACCGCCGCGCACCAACGGCCTGCCGGCGGCGTCGCACATGCTGGGCAACCAGCTGAACCCCGGCTCGCGGCTGGCCGACTCGCTGGCGGCCGAGATGGCCGAGCAGGCGGCGTTCCCGGAGCCGGCGGCGCGCTTCTGCGGCCCGCAGCTGCCGGCGCGTCACACGTCGACGGCCGGACCGGCGCGACAGGTCTGTGTCGCCATCGGCGCCGAGCGGGCCCGTCGGGCTCGACGCGTCGCGACTCGTGCCCTGAAGTGGGCGACTAATCTTTCGTGATGTGTATCTGACGTGATGTGTATGTGTATTCGTGAGTGTACTGAGTGGCGGTGAATACCTGGGGTGGCTATGAATGGTCAGTTGAGGTGCAGTTTCATTATGGCTTCTGACATTGTATTCACAACTTGGTTTCTTTGAACAATATGCACTGTATGCGAAATGTTGTGTGTTGATTCCAGAAAACTGGCAACTTCAGTGAATAATTGCGAACCTCCTCTGCTGTCTTGGCCTAGGTTCTACTCTGTAAACCTCCCAGGGCGGTCATGACTTCATAATTTGACGTCATGGGTACCGACTGACGCAATATTTTAGGAATGCCTCACGCGTTCGTAAGGTTTGCTTACTGTGTAGTTGGTATGTGTGGATCTCAAAGCTGTAAGTGGTCCTCATTTCACGCAATTGATAGTAGAAGCGTTATGTGGTGCGGAGTCATGATTTGACTCGAATTGGCAGTAAGACATGTCTCGACCCGCAGGCTAGTGGCAGCGGTGCCGGGGCTCCTCCGTTCCCACAATCTTTGAGTGAGTTGCTGGAGCGACAGTGGGAGCAGGGCAGCCACTTCCTAATGGAGCAGTCGCAACATTTTGATGTAGCCGCTCTGCTGAGCTGCCTCTACCAACTGCGTCAGGAGAATCAACAGGTAAGTCGGCTGTGAGACTATTCTAGCCTCTACCAACTGCGCCAGGAGAATCAACAGGTGAGTCGGCTGTGAGACTATCCTAGCCTCTATCAACTGCGTCAGCAGAATCAACAGGTGAGTCGGCTGCGAGACTATCCTAGCTGGTGACAGCTGCCTCTACTGCTGCGCCAGGAGAATCAACAGGTGCGCCTCTAACGAGTCGTGAAGTTCTGCTCGTCCATTTTAGCTACGGCAGTAGCTGCACGACCGACGCAGTCGATGTTCCCCTAAGCTCCAGCTACGGCGGTAACTGTCTGGTGTTCGTTTCAGCTACGGTAGTGCCTTACTCAATTATCCGTTTCAGCTGCGGTAATACCTTCCTGTGTTATCCGCTCCAGGTGCGGTAGTAGCTTACTGTGGTGTTGGTTCCAGCTGGAGGATCACATGAGCGAGCTGTCTCAGCGGAGGGACCACCTGCTGGCGGTGAACGCTCGTCTGGCGATGCCTCTGGAGGGCGCGCCGCCGCTGGGAGTGGCCGGCCGGCCGTCCGCCGGACGTACCCACCACAATTCAGGTCGGTGCCGCTGTCCGTGCGGAGGTGCTGGCCCTCGGCCTGACGTTCGTCCGTGATTCGTGACCGGCACTGGTGGTGGCCGTTGTCTGCTTCGTGCCGCGTGCGGTGTGTCGGCAGTGTGTGACCTGTGTCGGCGTTGTGCAGGTTTGGTATTGGGCGTGCCGTGTGTGGTATATCGGCAATGTGTGGGTGTGGTATTGGGCGTGCCGTGTGTGGTATATCGGCAATGTGTGGGTGTGGTATTGGCCGTGCGGTATGCGGTGTGTCGGCAGTATGTAACCTGTGTTGACATTGTGCAGGTACTGTATTGGGCGTACCGTGTGCGGTGTGTGATGTTGGACGTGCCGTGTGCGGTGTGTCGGCAGTGTGTGACCTGTATCGGCGTTGTGCAGGTTTGGTGTTGGGCGTGCGGTGTGTGGTGTTGGACGTGCCGTGTGCGGTGTGTCGGCAGTGTGTGACCTGTGTCGGCGTTGTGCAGGTTTGGTGTTGGGCGTGCGGTGTGTGGTGTTGGACGTGCCGTGTGCGGTGTGTCGGCAGTGTGTGACCTGTGTCGGCGTTGTGCAGGTTTGGTGTTGGGCGTGCGGTGTGTGGTGTTGGACGTGCCGTGTGCGGTGTGTCGGCAGTGTGTGACCTTTTTTTTTTTTTTAAAAAAAAAAATGTGTCGGCGTTGTGCAGGTTTGGTGTTGGGCGTGCGGTGTGTGGTGTTGGACGTGCCGTGTGCGGTGTGTCGGCAGTGTGTGACCTGTGTCGGCGTTGTGCAGGTTTGGTGTTGGGCGTGCGGTGTGTGGTGTTGGACGTGCCGTGTGCGGTGTGTCGGCAGTGTGTGACCTGTGTCGGCGTTGTGCAGGTTTGGTGTTGGGCGTGCGGTGTGTGGTGTTGGACGTGCCGTGTGCGGTGTGTCGGCAGTGTGTGACCTGTGTTGACATTGTGCAGGTGCTGTATTGGGCGTGCCATGTGCGGTGTGTGGTGTTGGACGTGCCGTGTGCGGTGTGTCGGCAGTGTGTGACCTGTGTCGGCGTTGTGCAGGCCTGGTACTGGGAGGCGGCGGCGCCGGTATGCACGGCTCGCCCCGCTCGGTGCTGGAGAACGGCGTGGCGGAGGCGACACGGCCGGCGGCGCCGTCGCCGCTCACACAGCCGGCCGTCATCCACTCGCCGCAGGGTCGGCCGGCGGCCGGCGTGTCGCCGCAGGGCCGCGCGCCGCCCTCCCGGCTGCCGCACAGCGCCAGTCCGCTGGGCACCACCAGCCGACACTCGCCCACCGTCCGCGCCGTGTGAGTACCCGCCGGCGGCCTGTCCGACAGGTGTGAGTACCCGCCGGCGGCCTGTCTGACGGGTGTGAGTACCCACCGGCGGCCTGTCCGACAGGTGTGAGTACCCACCGGCGGCCTGTCTGACGGGTGTGAGTACCCACCGGCGGCCTGTTTGACGGGTGTGAGTACCCATCGGCGGCCTGTCTGACGGGTGTGAGTACCCACCGGCGGCCTGTCCGACGGGTGTGAGTACCCACCGGCGGCCTGTCCGACAGGTGTGAGTACCCACTGGTGGCCTGTCCGGCGGGTGTGAGTACCCTACTCACCCTGCCAGATCGGTAGGAGTACCTTACGTATCCTGTCTGCAGCTTGAATGTACCCAGAATGCGTTTTCCGCAAAGTGGGATACAAACATCTTCAGTGTTATAGTGATTCATTTTATTCCATTTGCATTGTGTGTCAGTGTTTAGCTGCTATTGCTGTGCTGCTTGCCCGTGTTTGCAATGATGCAGTGCTGGCCTCGACACCACAGACTGCAACGTGGGAGCACCCACTGTACCTCTACTGCGGGAGTGCGAGTACCCGCGGCAGTCTTTCCGGCAGAGTGCAGCCACTCACCGAAGCATATTCTGCAATGTGGGGGGGGTAGCCATCTGCCTGCTCCTAGCAGAGTTGAGGCGTCCACCACAGTCTATTCCTGATTCCTATGGATATTCTTACTTTGACTCTCAGAACAGGGGCGTCCGCTACAGCCAGATGGATATTCCTACCTCTGCCTCGCAGAATGGTGGTGTCCAACAAAGCCCTGCGTCACATCCAACAAAGCCCTGAATGGTGGTTGTTCATACCCCTGCATCACAGAGTGGGGAATGTCCACCACAGCAGTTATCAGTGAGACGCGTCGGCAGTTCGTCAGTGCCGTGCCCGGCGGTTATCAGTGGGCCGTGTCGACAGTCTATAGTGCCGTACCGGCGGTTATCAGTGGGCCGTGTCTACAGTCTATAGTGTCGTACCCGGCGGTTATCAGTGGGCCGTGTCGACAGTATAGTGCCGTACCCGGCGGTTATCAGTGGGCCGTGTCTGCGGTCTATAGTGTCGTGCCCGGCGGTTATCAGTGGGCCGTGTCTACGGTCTATAGTGTCGTACCCGGCGGTTATCAGTGGGCCGTGTCTACAGTCTATAGTGTCGTACCCGGCGGTTATCAGTGGGCCGTGTCTACAGTCTGTAGTGTCGTACCCGGCGGTTATCAGTGGGCCGTGTCTACAGTCTATAGTGTCGTACCCGGCGGTTATCAGTGGGCCGTGTCTACAGTCTATAGTGTCGTACCCGGCGGTTATCAGTGGGCCGTGTCTACAGTCTATAGTGTCGTACCCGGCGGTTATCAGTGGGCCGTGTCTACAGTCTGTAGTGTCGTACCCGGCGGTTATCAGTGGGCCGTGTCTACAGTTTATAGTATCGTACCCGGCGGTTATCAGTGGGCCGTGTCTACAGTCTATAGTGCCGTGCCCGGCGGTTATCGGTGGGCCGTGTCTACAGTCTATAGTGTCGTACCCGGCGGTTATCAGTGGGCCGTGTCTACAGTCTATAGTGTCGTACCCGGCGGTTATTAGTGGGCCGTGTCGACAGTACGTCGGTGCCGTACCCGGCGCACAGCTCGGCCCTGCCGTACCTGGTGTCGGCTGGCGGACCGTCACTGCTGGCCGCCTGTTCGGCACCCGCCACCGGCCTGCTGCAGACCACCCACGCCGGCGGACCCCTGCAGTCCAGTCCCGGCGGCCGCGGCCCCGTCTCGGTACAGGAGCGCGACCAGCGCATCTTGGAGGTGAGTCGCGCTCTTCTGCAGCACCACATCCACTACTCGACGGTGTGGCTCAGGTGAAAGGAAGCCATGCTGGATTAATGGTGATGATGGTGACAAGGACGGTGGGCGCGTCTGTAGTGCATGATCTCACCCATGACTTCCTCATTTTGTGGAACATGAAACAAATCGGTAGCATTGATGTCTTGGACCGTCTACCGGAGTGTGAGTTCCTAAGCGTTCTCAGTTAGGTTCCGGCCTCTCACGTGCTGAATTATCTGCGACGACGGTGCACTATGCAGGCCTGTACCTTTGCGGACATTCTCCAAGGTCCGTCCCGTAATGACAGCCAACGGTCAGCCAATCAGTGCGTTGGGTTTGACTCCATGATAGGCAGTGTTCACGCTGCCAAATTGCTAGAGGCGTGCAGCTGACCGCTGAAAGTTCGGCCAGTTTAAGACCGGTTCAACCTGTCAAACCGCTCAAATTTTAGCCTCTGGCGTGGGTAGGATTAGATTTGGCCGTCGTCTTACTAGCCCTCGATGTTCTAGTCTCGTCAGCAGTTATCTATTAGGTTGATGCTTAATCAGTCCATTCCTTCACAATTCAGTCTTGTGTGTTTGTTCATTGGATGGGTCTGGTGCACTGCGGCTCGACTGACGTAGTTATAGGCGCTGTATAACCCATGCAGGTGGTGCGCCCTTAAACCCGAATAACAATAACGATATGGTGTACTGTGGCGCGTATTACAGTCGCTTTTGCACCAGAGTTTCATTCGTGTGACATAATGTCCAGATCGCAGAGCGGGTCGATGCCTGTTGCCGGTGCGTTGGTGTCCGGTCACTGTGTGTGTTGTCGCTGACTGCCGGGCGCGCACCGCGTGACAGCCGGCCGTGCGCCCACAGTCGCTGCGCGTGTCGGCGGCGGCCGCCAGCGCCGCCGGCGGCTACCCGCACTACCAGCTGGTGTCGCCGCCTGGCCCGGCGGCACCGCCGCTGCACCACACGCTGGTGCACATGCCGCCGCCCGGCCACGGCCAGCCGGGCCACGGACAGGCCGGCCGGCCCCGGCCCGCCGACAAGAGATGACACAAGGCGTCGCCGCGGTTCCGCTGGTTCTACGAGTAGGCGGCGCCACCTGGTGCGGTGCTGAGCTGCCGCACGACGCCCGAGGCGCGGACCGCTGGTTCGGCCTGTCTGTACAAATCAACTGACGAAACGGCAATTTTGTCTAAGTGTTTTTTGAACGGAGGCCTTTTCGCCCGGTTCTGATTTGACGTCGGCTGGCGTCTGGGCGAGCATGCGGACCGGACGAGCGCTTACGCTAACGAGGCTAACACTGGCCGCCACGCGAGCCGCCCGCTGCCCGCCGTTTGGCCGGCGTGCGGGCGGCGCCGTCTCTTGCCCGGGTCTGTGGCACCGTGGTGGCGGCGGCTGAAGCCGCGCATGGTGCGTCCGCCAGTACAAATATTGTGATGTGTTGCCGGGGCGGATCACCGAGTGGCGGCGGCGGCGGCCGGCCGCTACGTCTCTGGCTCGGGGCCGGCCGGCCAGCCGGCGGTGGTCCCAAGCCGAGGCTCTGTCGGGCCGGGCTGTGACGCGCGCGAGACGGCCTGGCCGTCGCGCGGCTGCCGGTCGGGGCCGGCGCTGTCTGGCGACCACCGGGTCTGAACTTACTCGTGATCTTCCTTTGTTGCTTCCATTGACACATCACCGCACATTGATTCGTCCGGCCCTCGTCTTTGATACCCTTGTCCTTTGTTTTAATAAATGCCTTGTAGGGACTCGTTTGGTTGGTGGTGTGGAGTATGGTGCGGCATGTGTCTGAGGAATGTTGATAATTCGCCGCTTTGCGGACGCAGCAGACCTGCTCCCGGGAGGAGGGGCGGACATACCGATATGTGCCTTTTCATGGTTGGTGTGCGTCGGCGATATTCTTTCGTCGCACTGTCCCAAAGACTAGGCTCACCCCATTGCCACCGTACCGCCATCGCCACCGCCATCGCCATGAAATCAGCCGATTGTCCGACTAACGCTCAGATTGGTCGGACGTCATTTATAAAATTCTTTGAAATTAGACAACCCAATTTGCTTGCCTAATTCAAATATGTATTTTACAGTATTTCTATGCAATGCATCCGGCGGGAAACACTGATCTCGAAGCGCAGCACCCTAAATCGTTTCCACGTTTCCTGACGCGATCTGCGGTATCCGATGTTGTCCCTGCATCAGGGAAACCCATTCGTCTGCTTCCTGCTCTCACTCATCCAGCCCCCTAATGACGTTATGCTGGTCTGTTGAAGTGTGCAATTGAGCGAGTCAAAATGAGATAAGCGAAGCGTTTTTGAAATCTCCGTGCTCGGGAGCAAGCCTAATGATCGCACTTTCAGAGGTGTGGCGAGTTACTCGTGATCGCAGTGGGAGCTATGTGCCGCTTTCCAGCCAGTGCAGATGTTTCCCCGAAATATCGACAGCGCGCCACCATCGCTGCTTTGTCGAACAACGTATTCAGTGTCTTAAAAAAAACTGTTCAGCAAGGGCTGGTTCAGCGACTTTGGTCGGGAGGGGATGCGTGCTCTTCAAAGGGCACTATTTATCAGTAGAGGTGCCCGCGAATGATCAATTCTGGTCAAAGCGCCCTAAAGCCCAGTAGAGGTGCCATCGGCTGAAAAGCTCATTGAGCGCGGGGTGCACTGAACGTTCTGGATGGGCGCCACATCTCCATGAGGGGGTGGGGGGAACATTCCTCCGTTGCTCCCACTCAATCCTCCACCGTAGTCAGACCATGTCAACTCAATGAACACTGCAGATCTGGAGAATTGTTTGACATTTTGCTGATTGTTTGATATTTTGCTGATTAAAAAACAATTATTGCATATGCTGCATTCGGATGATCTACTTCTTTTTTTTTAAATGTCGTTTGATCATTAACGATTCATAGTAATAATTTCGGCTGTGACTCAAGGTGAAATGAGATCATTGATCTGGATTACCTTTGATACCTCCGGTTTTATAAATTTATTTTTCTCATAGGAATTTTATAATTCTCTAGTCATTTCTGTCCCTTCGACTTTAACGGGGCACTTTGTAGGCTTTCATCGTTGCTCTGTATCAAGCTTAGCTTGAACTGCGCAAGTTTGGCCTGATGGGATCACTTGGCGATACACACGATGTGGTAGTAAAAGGTGTCGATATTATTATTTAAGACGAATTGCTTGATGCTTAGTTCGTGTCCCTATATTGCGTCAATAAAAAGGCCGATACATTCAGTGTTTGGCTGGGTTTAGGTTATCAGTACCCGACTTCCCGTGAAATGTTTACCCCTGATCGACCCTGGATGATCAATGCACAGTGGTACAAATTGCGATTTAGCCCGAATAAATTCAAGAAATGTTTTCCTTCATTTATTTTATTTGATTAAAATAAAATAAAATATTTTTTTTTGATGTTTTTTTTTTTTTTTTAATTTGATAAAATATAATTTCGTTGCGACCATTTGCGACCCGACCAATTAATCATTTCCCACGTGGCGAATTATTATCGGTCTCTAACACGTGGCGCGGCCCGTCACGTGGCCTCAGGGCAGTCGCTGCGCTGCGCTGCGCTGCCCGCCAGCAACTCTGAGTATGGACCGAGCACCCTCCATTGCTGGACCTGGTGTTTCGAGTGCCTGTTTCACATCAGCTACCGAATACCGGTGAAAAGGGCGGACGTCAGTCGAGGACAGACCGCAGTGTCAGCAGCGGAAGGAGGAAGTGAAGGCGGCGCTCAGGCAGAGCATGAGCCTCCAGGTGGATGAGTTTCGTTCCGGTTGTAGCGGGAACTCTAATGACGGCAACACCACCCGTCGTGCCTTCCGCTCGCCAGTGGACTTCGCCGCCTGCACTGGGGTCGGCCAACAACTGATCACGGACATCTACATCATCATACAGGACATCAGCTGCTTCCACAACGTCAGCACAGCAGCCCTCCCTGTTCGACTTCTGCCAACGCACAGCTGAGCGCTGCGTGGCTCTGTATGGGTGGTATCCCATGTCCACTACCCTCCATATGTAGGGAAGTTTCTACTCTCCCCAGAGCTCATCAGACATTTCGCGCATGTCTGGGGCAAACTTCTTTGGTCTACGTGAATGGACCTCGACGTTGACGATATTAAAGAAAACCCCCCGGTTATGTTTTCAATAGCTCTGTACCACAATTCCAAGAGCTCCGATGGAAACATCTCTTGACAGGCACCTCAAATCCCGCACTTTTATTTGCGTAATCAAGTAGCAACTAAATGACGACAATAATTCAGATTCAATAGTGCAGCAGTGATAGTCAAATTAGTACAATAGCATCTTCCAGTGACAGGCAGCTTCAATCAAGCTAGACAGACGACAATTCACCAGGCCATCCCACATCTTGATATGCAACCACTCATTGGCCAACATTTCTCAATTGCTACATCTCCATACGTTAGTTCTCTGGCCACCATACATAACAGCTCTCACTTCATAGGAACACACCATTCACAGGTCCACCGTACATCTTGATAGTCACCATACATCTTATCAGTCATATCTTCATACATCATCTCAACTTCTTGCTAAACGTTCAAACATTCAATGAGGCTTTGGCGTTCACATCAACATACAATTGAACTTACATCCGACCGGTCTTCAATCACGCTATACGTTCAAGTATTCAAACAGCTATATCTCAACAGACAACCAAGGCAAAGTCGTACGTACCTCCAGTATAGAAGAACTGGACAGAGCTGGGCATTGGCCACCCTATCCCGCTGAGCCCCGTCTCACGACTCCTTGCCGGAGTCCTCGGCCCCGCGCCAGCTAAACTCGACCGCCAACGCTCATGGCACCATGTCAGGTAGTCATGTGACCTAGCCCGCGACACTTCATATGTGAGAGCGTCGGTCGTACGGCCCTGAACAATCGAGAACAATGCTCGTACTCGGTGAACTTTACTGCACCGGCGGGCGAGCCGTCCCGCAGAAATCAGAGACATTCTATCAGACCAGAATCCTCTCTGGTAGCAACCAGAGCTCGACCGACTCGTGGGAACTTATGCTGTTCTCAGCACAATTCGGCGGCATCGCACAGCCGCCTGGCGTCTGACACCAGAGCTGCTGAGCTCAACATGCACACAAGCAGCTGGCTGGTCTGGATGACAGCGCCTGACAATAGTGACTCATGACTACCGCTCAGCTCACGGACAGCTGACATCCGACATTCACAGACACAGTAACATTCATCCAGCAGTCACACATTATTATATGTAACCATTACATTCATAATCCATACGCACATCCAAGACGTAGACGTACACTTGTTCTTACGTGCCTGACACCACACCTGACATCAGATACATTCGACATTATACACACTTGACATCACAGATGCACTGACACACCTAACATTGGTCACGAGGTATGACATCTGTCATACCTGGCATCCCACTGTCGTACTACTCTCATTCCCTCACAGCTAAACGCACCGCACGTGTTCTGACATACGACTTATGTACACACCTTACCCGTTGGGTTCCAGAATAGACTCGTTAACATACATCACTCAAGATAAATCACATTCACGTCATCCCAGACATCTCATCATCTGATGGCGGCAGTCCATCGAGGTCACACATGCAGCAGACAGTACTCATCCCCTTGATATCTGTACACCTCGACCGGAAATGGGGAGGGGAACAATAACCGTTGGCCTCGCCGGCGGTCGGCGACATGCCGACTTAGCAGCTCGGCCCCGGGTTATGGTATCTGCCGGAACCGGTCGCGACATACAGTAGGGAGGGGGCTAAATTTCTTAAATCAGTGTCCCCACAACCAGCTTCGCTACCCGCAGGCTGTTGGCCCACTCAGCAGAAGTCGTCGAGTCGTGCCAGTTCCCAATCGGCATGATGTCGGAGGAAGCCGCCGAGTCCGACAACAAGCGCGTTCGCCTGTACAGGCTGCGTCACACTAGGAAGGACTCGCGCCTCCACACGACATGTTCGGCTACCTCATGGTGGCCAGCGAACCCCTGCTCAGCAGCATGAACCTGCAGCGCCGGCGAGACTAACCGCCAGGGGAAGCTGCTGCCGGAGACTCTGGCCCTGCTGGCTGAGTTACAGCTGCCTGCCGCCGATGCGGAAGCTGTGGGTGACAGTTCCCGCGCCGCTACCGGCAGTGACAGCAGCGGCAGCAGCAGCAGCGACGGCGATAAGTGAGCAGCGACAGCAGCAGCAGCAGCAGCGACGGCGACAGCAACAGCAACTATAAGTGAGCAACGACAGCGACAGCAGCCGCAACAGCATCAGCGACGGTGACAGCAACAGCAACTATAAGTGAGCAACGACAGCGACAGCAGCAGCAACAGCATCAGCGACGGCGACAGCAACAGGAACTATAAGTGAGCAACGACAGCGACAGCAGCAGCAACAGCATCAGCGACGGCGACAGCAACAGCAACTATAAGTGAGCAACGACAGCGACAGCAACAGCGACAGACAATTTTGAGTCCAAACTGATGCCAATACAGCGGACGGCAACACGAAAGCACCTAGAGCACACAAACTTTCGCGCAGACCTTTCGCTATGACGTCATAACTTTCTGACCTGACCTGACCCGAAGCTTCTTTTCGATGACAAGATGTGTCAAATTGACCACTCGATTGGTATGCAAAGTCTGGCTGCGCTTCGGTCAACTGCATGCCACCTGGAAATTTTGTTTGTTCAGGCTAAATCGCAATTTTCCCAACTGTGCACTGGGCGACCGAAAGTATGCGATTCTGCAGCAACGGCTTCGCCTCGTAACACGTACATCTTGGTCTACCTCCCGCGGCTTCGGTCCAGTTAGAGGCGGAGTCGCGACAGAGCCACACGAATTTCCAAACCGAAACATTTAGGATGTTTGTTCTGCGTGGTGAGGTTGCAAAACGAGATGTGCTAGCGCACGCAGTACGGCAACGCTGTGCCCTATGCCGACACGCACGGGCCACCTATCGGCGGTGTGTGATCTCAGGCCACCTATCGGCGGTGTGCGATCACGGGTCACCTATCGGCGGTGTGTGATCACGGGCCACCTATCGGCGGTGTCTGATCACGGGCCACCTATCGGCGGTGTCTGACCACGGGTCACCTATCGGCGGTGTGTGATCACGGGTCACCTATGGGCGGTGTGTGATCACGGGCCACCTATCGGCGGTGTCTGATCACGGGCCACCTATCGGCGGTGTGTGATCACGGGCCACCTATCGGCGGTGTCTGATCACGGGCCACCTATCGGCGGTGTCTGATCACGGGCCACCTATCGGTGGTGTGTGATCACGGACCACCTATGTCTGATCACGGGCCACCTATCGGCGGTGTGTGATCACGGGTCACCTATCGGCGGTGTCTGATCACGGGCCCCCTATGTCTGATCACGGGCCCCCTATCGGCGGTGTGTGATCATGGGCCACCTATCGGCGGTGTCTGATCACGGGCCACTTATCGACGGTGTCTGATCACGGACCACCTATGTCTGATCACGGGCCCCCTATCGGCGGTGTGTGATCATGGGTCACCTATGGGCGGTGTCTGATCACGGGCCACCTATCGGCGGTGTGTGATCACGGGTCACCTATCGGCGGTGTCTGATCACGGGCCACCTATCGGCGGTGTCTGATCACGGGCCACCTATGTCTGATCACGGGCCACCTATCGGCGGTGTGTGATCACGGGCCACCTATCGGCGGTGTGTGATCACGGGCCACCTATCGGCGGTGTCTGATCACGGGCCACCTATCGGCGGTGTCTGATCACGGGCCACCTATCGGCGGTGTCTGATCACGGGCCACCTATCGGCGGTGTCTGATCACGGGCCACCTATCGGCGGCGTCTGATCACTGTCGTGCCACGGCCGTCTGTTGACTGAGATTGTTTGTACTGCAATATTCAGATAGTGCGGCTCTAGCGCCGAGTGTCGCTGACCTCTCTGCTGGCCGGTGTCGAGAACTTCAGGCCAGCGCGAAAATGGCGACCGCAGGCACCGGTGCGTTACGCAGGCACCGGAGAACGCGGCTTTATGCATTCTCGGTACGGGGCCATTCTCGAAATTGCGCGGTATTATCCCGCGCACGGCCGGTGGAGACGGTGTCCCACCAATATCGGGGGAGGAGGAGAATTTCTGGACCATTTCTCCTAGCCCGATGTTGTTAGCTCTATCATAAAGTCGTAAAGTCACAAAGTGTTCAGACTTAATAAGAGCCATAATGGCCCATCCAGGTTAAGTCTGTAAAGGGAGGATACCATAACCCTGGCAAAAAGGCACTCATCACCCAGTGGCGTCGCCACGAAATTCTTCCAGGGGGGCAATGTTCATAGGGGGCCTCCTGTTCCCCAAAAGGGGGCCTCCACTGTTTAAAAAAAAAAAAATTATTAAACAGAATATGCATGGGTGAATACGAACCTAACAAAATAATCCATCACAAAAAAGAAGAAAAAAAAACATTCATTCAGGCACATCATACCTTTCTGTGTTGCCATATATCATCAACAATGACATCCTCTATGGCAAGGTAGACTTTTTTTAAGTTATCTTTATGAATTATATGAACTAGATTCTGTCTTCAGTTTTCGTTTGATTTGTATAATTCCATAAAGTAACGTCCAAGACATTTCTTTAGCACTGCTTTTTTCCTTGGCACCTGTTCTATTCTGGGAAATATTTGGCAAATTACACTGTTCCAGTAGGTCCTGTGTTAGGGCCTCCTATTGCTTTTTAATCTCTTAGCATGGTTCCCGAATGGGAACATGATTTCATATTGATGTCTTGTTTGTTCTTGGCATGGTGCATCATTTACGCAAAACGCAATAGCAAGAATCATTTTTTTCGCTGAGAACTAAGCCACACCAGGGTATAAATAAGCAAATGTGGATAAATACGTCAGTGCCAAAACAAACCAATATCTTTATGCTTTATCGACGAGAAGAATCTTCCCACTGGCCTCTAGATTGTAGCGAGCTGGTGGGGCTCGTGCTGAGCATATCTGAAAGATATCCCATTGATCAACCCACTTCTATGTCCACCAAGATTAACTGAATATAGCTAGGTTCATCACTACTGTTAGTAATTCCCACCAGCTTGATCTCATAAACAAGCTTAAACGATCATTTCTCAGTCCTCGAACGACAATTTCGCGGATGCGACAACGAGAAGTGAATTGAATTGGTTTTCTGATCGTCATCTTAGGGATTTATTTCTTCTTTTCTTATAACATTTGGTGCTGGCTGCAAGGCACTTGGCACAGAAGCTAAGATAATAAATCCTCCGCGAATAAATTCACGGCAAGAACAAGCATTGAACAACAATGCATCAATGGCAATGCAACAATGTAACAATGATAATGCATAAATAATGCAAAACCTTCTAATTCCACGCCTTCACGCCCATGGTTATCGCTGTGCTGTACCGTTTTGTAAATTGTGTCGTTGAGAAGGTACTGAAGCTGGGAAGCTTTAATCATGCAGGCTGTAATCACAGAAGACAACTTTGTAGGAAGAAATACGTTTTAAAACATCGTTGCTCCCATTTAATATGGGGCACCGGTGTTGTTTTGTATGTTTGTGAGGGGGAAGTTTCCCCCGAAATGTTGACCTTGCTCCATGGACGTAAGTTTTCCGATTTAGACCACTATTTTGTCAAAGGGGACCATTTTAAATACAATAATTAGTGATCGACTGGATTATCCTGTGGAGGGGCCTAATCTATCACTATCGTTTCTGATTCGTCTGATTTCAACCTTAGCTCCCCCACCCTGTTCGAATGTATTATTTTGGTATCCCTTGACAAGTCACCTCGTACTGCTGAAATTACACCTACGCAAATCACTTTAAAATATAAAATTTCCCAATTTCAGACATTCCGGTTCATAGTGCCCGGTCGCCACGACTCCAACGTTATTGCACGTGCACACCCATCTTGCGCATTCGGCGCATTCGCCACACTTCGTGCGATGCTACGGATTCTGCTGGGCCTCCTTCGCTTTGCTAATTATTGCCACATTATAGACTTGTGCCATATCTGACGTGATAAAATGCTTCGTATGGTCGTTCGCTGCGAAAATTCGATGACTTAAATTCGATCCTTAGTTCCATACTTCCCATATTTGATGGTAAAGAAATGCGGATACCCGCTGAGCTTTGATTCACCTCATATCTTTGATTAAACATGCTTCCAGGTTGGCTACTGAACCGAGGCCCAGCCTGAGTGTACTTCTTTGAACCCGTTTCGTATTTATTCGTCTACGGATGTGTCTTAGGGCTCCAATCCATTTTTGTTAGAGATCCAACGCATTTTCGAAACTACTGCTCGTATTAGAGTTTGTTGCTTTTTTGTGCACCGAATACTTTTTTAGTTGTCGGGACGCTTTCAAAGATCTCGATGTGTTTACTTAGTGCCCGGCATTTTTGTTCGTTTCGGACCATGTTGCTTTTTGCGGCCCCAGCCTCTTTTCAGGCCCTTGTGCAGTCATATGGTCCCTGTATGCCTTGAGAGCTTCCGGTGTCTTTTTTTTAAATGATGTTTTTTTTAGAATTCCCGGTATATATAGTTATGGTTACAACACATGTTTTCGGGTCCTGTCGCTTTTTGCGAGACTGCGCTTTGGAGGGCCAGTCGCATTCTCGGTCCTCGTTGTGC
The DNA here is from genome assembly GCA_034440615.1 of Ashinkailepas kermadecensis. Lineage (NCBI taxonomy): Eukaryota > Metazoa > Arthropoda > Thecostraca > Neolepadidae > Ashinkailepas > Ashinkailepas kermadecensis. The sequence continues at coordinate 160,715 of JAOTOM010004543.1, read as the reverse complement.
TCTTAGGGTCCCGCTGTGTTCATTTGGGGCTTCTGACGCACATTTGTGGTGTCCCGGTACGATTTCGGGGCTTTTTCTGGGTTCTATCGCGACTTATCGCGTCCAGGCGCGTGGTTCCGGGACCCAACGCCAGTTATCTGGGCTCAACGCGATTTTATGGATCTCTTCTGAATTTTCTTTAAATTCCAAATCCCGGCCTGATTTTTTCGAGTCCCTGGCGCCATGTTTTTGTATCTCACCTCGATTTTCTTCGAGCTCCGGTATGTTTTTCGATGCCGTACGCGATTTGTCAAGGCATCTGATGACATGTTCGGTGCTCCAGAACCATTGTCCTGACCTGGGCTTTTTTGGAATCCCTCATTATTTTGGAGGGCTCCGGCTTTATTTTTCGGATACCGATGCGACTTTGGGGGTCACACGGTGCCTATATGGGGCCCGAGACGCCAATTGTTGGCAGCCCCGACGTTAATTTTTTATGCCCAGACCAAATGTTTGTACTACCGATGGGAATTGTGGGTCCGAGCGCGAAATTTGGTGGGACCGGTTCGAGTTTGCGGGGCGCGTTGTACCTAGCTGTGACCCCAGCGCGATCTTGGCGGTTCCTGTTGCAGATTTTTGTGCCTCGGAACGAGTTTTGTGGGGCCCGGCGTATTTACTAGGAGTCTCTATGCGAATTCTGGTGGACCGACGCGAATTTGTGTGGCCCCAGCGCGACTTTTGGGGGCCTCGGCTCGATTCTTGGGAGCATACCCCTCTTAGGAGGGAGGGGGCATTTGCCCTTTTGATATGTCACTGCGGCCACCAAAGGACTTTTTTCAGCCGATGGCACCTTTCGGAGTATAAATGCCCTCCGGGCAATTTTTTCCAGACCTGTTCTTAATTTGCCGGTGCTGGGGTCGATTCTATCGAGACTCGGTGTGAACTTTTGGACATCGAGTTCTATTTTCTTAAAGGTCCTTATGCGATATTTTTCGGTCCTGGTACGATTCTTCGGTTTCCAGGTGCGATTTTTTTCGGTGCCCTGACACGTTTTTTTCCAGTGCCCAACGGGTTTTGGAGGGACTTTGACCCGATTTTTTTGTGGAGCAGAGTGACATTCCGGTTGATAATTGATTTTTGGGGGCAGCTGTAACATTTTGGGTCCAGGCGCGACCTTTTTGTGGTCCAGTGAGATTTTCAAGGTCTGCGACGCGACTTTTTCTAGTCCAATGTAATCCTTTATGTCCCGACGTCATTTGCTTGGATCCCTAGCTCGAGTTTTAGCGACCTAGACACTTTGTGGGTGTCCAATACGTTTTTGATGCTTTTGGTGTCCTTGTTGGGGCCCCAGAGTGATTATCCATGTCCGGATTGTTTTTCGTTGCCCCGGCTTCTTTTGTGTCCCAATGATACTGTTGGGGAACGGTACTACCTATCGTGCCCCTAGCGTGATTTTCATGGTCCGAGCGTGAATTTTTGGTACCCCTAGGCTCAGCGTGATATTCAGGGGCCCCGGCCGGATCTTTTTGGGCCCATATCGTGATTTTCAAGTACCCCGGCACGATTCCTGGCATTTCAGGGGCTTCTTGCAAATTATAGATCTCCTCTCGCGTCTTAGGGGTCTCGCCTCATTTCCTGGAGCCTTTTTACCGGCTTTTGGACGTCTTCTCGTGCATCCTACCCTCCTCCATATTCAATGGTCCTCTTCTCCCGTTTTGGAGGGCGTCCTCCCACATCCTAAGGCCCCTTTAACGTGGCATGGGGCTTCCTCTCATGTTCCAGGGGCATCCTCTGCTAAATTAGGGGCCTCCTGCCACGCCTCGTGGGCCTCCTTTGTCCTCGCAAAGCTTACCCGTCTTGAGGGATCTTCAATTTGGAAACCTCGCCTCGTTCCATACCTGCTACCTGCCACTCCCATCTTAAGTGCCTTCTCTCATTTCCTGGGAATTCCTTCCGGTCGTCGGGGCTTCATTCGGCCCTGGAAACCTCCTACTCGATCTCGAGGGACTTCTCTCGAGTCCGGCAGGGACCTCCTTTTCTCTTCTAGAGGCTTTCTTTTTCAAATTAGGGGCCTCCTCTCACGTCTTCGGAGCATCCTGTTCTGCGTTTTGATTATATATTTGCCCATTTTAAGGGTGGCCTCTGATCTCCTGGTGGATTCCTGTTCTCTCTCTCTGGTACCTCCTCTCCCAAATTACAAGCAACCTTTCCTATCTCAGTTACCTTGTCATTTCCTGGGGACCCTCTTACCGGTCTTGAAGCCTTCTTTCTCGCCTGGGAGCCATCCCTCTTATCTAATTGCCCTTCTCTCATATTTTAGGGGCTTCCTCGTTTATCATAGGGTCTCATTTCCAATCTTATATCGCCCTCTTCCGAATTAGGTGCTTCCTGCCACTTTTCAGGATCATCCTTTTCTATCTTGGTGGAACCTTACCCGTTTTAGGGACTGCTTTTTCGTCTCCGAAACCTCATCTCATATCCACTGACTTCATATTCCGTCTTTGGGCCTCCTCTCATTTTCTGAGGTCTCCCTTCCCATATTGGGCCACCTTTGCAATCCTGGGGCCTCCTTTGCAATCCTGGGGCCTTCTTTGCAATCCTGGAGGCCTCCTTTGCAATCCTGGGGACTTCCTGTTCATTCCTGGGGGCCTCCTGTGCAATCCTGAAGTCCTCCTTTGCAATCCTGGGGGCCTCATTTGCAATCCTGGGGGCCTCCTTTGCAATATTGGGGACCTCCTTTTCAATCCTGAGTGCCTCCTTTGTAATCCTGGAGGCCTCCTTTGCAATCTTGGGGGCCTCCTTTGCAATCCTGGGGGCCTCCTTTGTAATACTGGATGCCTCCTTTGCGTTCCTGGGGGCCTCCTTTGTAATCCTGGAGGCCTCCTTTGCATTCCTGGGGCCTCCTTTGCATTCCTGGAGGCCTCCTTTGCATTCCTGGGGGCCTCCTTTGCAATCCTGGGGGGTCTTCTTTACAATCCTTGGGGCCTCCTTTGCATTCCTGGGGGCCTCCTGTGCAATCCTGAAGTCCTCCTTTGCAATCCTGGGGCCTCCTTTGCAATCCTGGGGGCCTCCTTTGCATTCCTGAGGGCCTCCTTTGCAATCCTGAAGTCCTCCTTTGTGATCTTGGGGGCCTCCTTTGCATTCCTGGGGGCCTCCTTTGCATTTCTGGAGGCCTCCTTTGCTATCTTGGGGGCCTCCTTTGCAATCCTGGGGCCTCCTTTGTAATACTGGAGTCCTCCTTTGCAATCATGGGGGCCTCTTTTGCAATCCTGGGGCCTTCTTTGTAATCCTGGAGGCCTTTTTTGCAATCCTGGGGCCTCCTTTGCATTCCTGGGGGCCTCCTTTCCAATCCTGGGGGCCTCCTTTGTAACCCTTGGGGGCCTCCTTTGCATTCATGAGGGCCTCCTTTGCAATCCTGAAGTCCTCCTTTGCGATCCTGGGGGCCTCCTTTGCATTCCTGGGGCCTCCTTTGCATTTCTGGAGGCCTCCTTTGCTATCTTGGGGGCCTCCTTTGCAATCCTGGGGCCTCCTTTGTAATACTGGAGTCCTCCTTTTCAATCCTGGGGGCCTCCTTTGCAATCCTGAAGTCCTCCTTTGTGATCTTGGGGGCCTCCTTTGCATTCCTGGGGGCCTCCTTTGCATTTCTGGAGGCCTCCTTGCTATCTTGGGGGCCTCCTTTGCAATCCTGGGGCCTCCTTTGTAATACTGGAGTCCCCTTTGCAATCATGGGGGCCTCTTTTGCAATCCTGGGGCCTTCTTTGTAATCCTGGAGGCCTTTTTTGCAATCCTGGGACCTCCTTTGCATTCCTGGGGGCCTCCTTTGCAATTCTGGGGGCCTCCTTTGTAATCCTGGGGGCCTCCTTTGCAATCCTGGGGGCCTCCTTTGCATTCCTGGGGGGCCTCCTTTGCAATCCTGGAGTCCTCCTTTGCGATCCTGTAGGCCTCTTTTGCAATCCTGTGGGAATCCTTTTCAATACTGGGGCCTCCTTTGTAATCCTGGGGGCCTCCTATCCTCTCCTAGGTGACACCTTCTTCAAATTAGGGGCCTCCTCTCACGTCTTGGAGGCCTCCTCTCATGTCTCGTCGGCCTCCTTGCTCACTTTTTTGCTGTGCATTCCTGGATAGGGGCCTCCTGAAATTTCAGGGGGGGCGGCGCCCCCAGTCTCACGGCAGGGGGGCGACTGCCCCCCCTGCCCCGTGGCGACGCCCTTGTCATCACCCAAACTCACACATCTCCAATTTAAAAGAATACATCCACCAACGTCTCACACATTCATCAATGCCCATCTACCTTATCTATCCAGCCCTATTCACTTGATCCCGCGTAACACATGTGGCTTGAGTGCCTTACCAATAATGTTCAAACTCCATCCATGCCTGCTCAAAGGGGCCTGTACAGTGCATACCTACTTAGTATAAATCTCACCCCATTTTTTTGTTGCAAAAAAAAATTGCAAAAATGTTTGCGCAAAAATTTATAGTTTGGTGTGGTGCAAATTCCACAAGCTCTTGCGTAATCAAGTGTGTCTTTTAGCGGGCTCCCCCACCTTGGCTGCGCCTCTGGGTCTCAGTCGTTTGTACATACAAACTGCACACATGAACACAGCGGCGCTTGTAGCCGAGCCAGCCAACCAGCTCCGCTACGCAGGCCGCGCAGTGACCCTGGATCCCCCACTGCCACTGCTGACGCCACTAACACCACCACCACCACCACTGATACCACTGATACCACCACCACTGACACCACTGATACCATCACCACTGACACCACTGATACCATCACCACTGACACCACTGATACCATCACCACTGACACCACTGATACCACCACCACTGACACCACTGATACCATCATAAAGTCATAAAGTCATAAAGTATTACGGCTTAATAAGAACCACAGGGGCCCATCTGGGTTAAGCCTATCTAGAAAAGGTACTAGAAATGTACATACTCCCACCCCAATCAATCCCTTATCCAAAGTTCCTAGGAAGCTATATATCCCAGCCCATCTAGCACCAATCACTTGCTACCGCATAACACCCTCAACAATCACAAGCTCCTCCCATCATACCCATCGTGCCACCATAGACAATCTTATCAGCATCACATCCCGAAGGAAGGTGCCAAATCCACTGCTAGGCACATCCCACACAAATTCATAAAGCGTTCAGACTTAATAAGAGACTCACTTGCTATTGCATAATACACTGAACAATTACAAACTCCTCCCATCATACCCATTGTGCTACCATAGACAATCTCATCAGTATCACATCCCGAAGGAAGGTGCTGAATCCACTGCTAGGTACACCCTATATAAAGTTATAAAGCGTTTAGACTTAATAAGAGACTCACTTGCTATTGCATAACACACTCAACAATTACAAACTCCTCCCAATTCCCAACTCCTCCCTGTTGATCAACCCTCCCTGGAATACAGAAAAACAATCCCCCTAGTCTGATAATGACTGTCTATGCCGTTTTTAAAGATGGTCAGTGTGTTGCTACTGACAATGGTTCCTGGCAGCTGGTTCCCGTGTTCTACTACCCTGTTGGTGAAGAAAGACTGTCTTAACCTTGTCCTGCTGTGATTAACTTGACCATGACTGACATGACTTGACCTGACCATGAACAAATTTAAAAACCTCGATAAGATCTCCTCTCAGCCTGCTATATCTAAGTGAAAACATATTCAATTTCTTCAGTCTTTCCTCATATGCCAGGTTGCCTATACCATTAACCATTTTTGTTGCCCTCTTTTGTACTCTCTCTAAAAGCCAACAATCTTTCTCATAACTAGGGGACCAAGCTTGTACACAGTATTCCAAATGTGGCCTGACATATGCACAGTAAAGCTTCCTGATGACCTCACTTTTGTATGACACATTCCTCTGTATTGCCCCAAGCATTCTTAGTGCCTTCTTCCTGGCTTCTTTGGTCTGTTCTGATGCCCCCAATTTTGTGTTCAAAATAACACCTAAGTCCTTCTCCTGCTGAGTCACAGATAGTACTTGGCCACAAGGGCGTCGCCACCGGGGGGGCAGGGGGGGCAGTCGCCCCCCCTGCCGTGAAACAGGGGGGGCGCCGCCCCCCCTGAAATTTGAGGAGGCCCCTATCCGCAAATGCACAGCAAAAAAGGTGAGCAAGGAGGCCGACGGGACAGAATATCATGCTGTCAATGAGGCCTCAAAACTGACGAGGCCACCAGGAAATATAATCAGGTCTCTATAAGAGACGTAGAACAGAGATTGGGAGGAGGTCCCCAGGACGAAAAGGAGGCCCCATGACGAAAAGGAGGCCTCAAGACGTAGAACAGAGATTGGGAGGAGGCCCCCAGGACGAAAAGGAGGCCCCCGGGACGAAAAGGAGGCCCCCAGGACGAAAAAGAGGCCACAAGACGTAGAACAGAGATTGGGAGGAGGCCCCCAGGACGAAAAGGAGGCCTCAAGACGTAGAACAGAGATTGGGAGGAGGCCCCCCGGGACGAAAAGGAGGCCCCCGGGACGAAAAAGAGGCCCCCAGGACGAAAAAAGAGGCCCCAAGACGTAGAACAGAGATTGGGAGGAGGCCCTCATGACGAAAAGGAGGCCTCAAGACGTAGAACAGAGATTGGGAGGAGGCTCCCAGGACGAAAAGGAGGCCCCCCAGGACGAAAAGGAGACCCCATGACGAAAAGGATGCACCCAAGGACGAAAAGGAGGCCCCAAGACGTAGAACAGAGATTGGGAGGAGGCCCCCAGGACGAAAAGGAGGCCCCCCAGGACGAAAAGGAGGCCCCAGGGCGAAAAGGAGGCACCAAGACGTAGAACAGAGATTGGGAGGAGGTCCCCAGGACGAAAAGGAGACCCCAGGACGAAAAGGATGCACCCAAAGACGAAAAGGAGGCCCCAAGACGTAGAACAGAGATTGGGAGGAGGCCCCCAGGACGAAAAGGAGGCCCCCCGGGACGAAAAGGAGGCCCCAGGACGAAAAGGAAGGCACCAAGACGTAGAACAGAGATTGGGAGGAGGCCCCCAGGACGAAAAGGAGGCCTCCAGGACGAAAAGGAAGCTCCCAGGACGAAAACGAGGCCCCCAGGACGAAAGACGCAGTCCATGCGTCCCTACACTCCAACAATCAACCAACCAACCCCAGGACGAAAAGGATGCACCAAAGGACGAAAAGGATGCCCCAAAGACGTAGAACAGAGATTGGGATGAGGTCCCCAGGACGAAAAGGAGGCCCCCAGGACGAAAAGGAGGCCACCAGGACGAAAAGGATGCCCCTAAAACGTAGAACAGAGATTGTGAGGTGGCCCCCAGGACGAAAAGGATGCCCATAACGCAAAGGAAGCCCCCAAGACGTAGAACAGAGATTGGGAGGAGGCCCCCAGGACGAAAAGGAGGCCCCAGGACGAAAAGGAAGGCACCAGGACGAAAAGGAAGGCACCAAGACGTAGAACAGAGATTGGGAGGAGGCCCCCAGGACGAAAGGAGGCCCCCAGGACGAAAAGGAGGCCCCCAGGACGAAAAGGAGGCCCCCCAGGACGAAAAGGAGGCTCCCAGAACGAAAAGGAGGCCACCAGGACGAAAGACGCAGTCCATGCGCCCCTACACTCCAACAATTAACCAACCAACCCCAGGACGAAAAGGATGCCCCAAAGACGTAGAACAGAGATTGGGATGAGATCCCCAGGACGAAAATGAGGCCCCCAGGACGACAAGGAGGCCCCCAGGACGAAAAGGAGGCCCCCAGGACGAAAAGGAGGCCCCAGGACGAAAAGGCGGCCCCTAGGACGTAGAATAGAGATTGTGAGGTGGCCACCAGGACGAAAAGGAGGCCCCCAGGACGAAAAGGATGCCCCATAACGCAAGGATGCCCCAAGACGTAGAACAGAGATTGGGAGGAGGCCCCCAGGACTAAAAGGAGGCCCCAGGACGAAAAGGAGGCCACTAGAACGAAAAGGATGCACCCAAGGACGAAAAGGACGTAGGACTAGACGTAGAACAGAGAACAGATATAGGAAGGTAGCCCCCAGGACGAAAAGGAGGCCCCAGGACGAAAAGGAGACCCCAGCACGAAAAGGAGGCCCTCAGGACGGAAAGGATGCCACCGAGACGGGCAAGAAGCCACCCAGGTTAGACGAAAAGGCTTCCGATGGGTGGCAGGATATTCTTAAGTTGGAAAACGAGGCCCCCAAGACGGAAGATGCCCCTGCAATATAAAATTAAGACCTGATAGGGGAGACTTCTCCGGACGCAATAGGAGCCCCAAGACGGGTAGGAAGGTTTCCGCAGGAATGAGAGAAGGCCACCGAGACCAGCCAGATGAGGCCCATATTTTGGAAGAGGGGGAACCTGGAAGAGAAGATCTAGGACTAGGACGCAAAAGCACACTGCTAAGAGGATAATGAGGCTCCAGACACAGATGAGGAGGCCCCCATGACGTGAGAGGAGGCCCCTAATTTGAAAAAATGAGTCACCTAGGAGAGGGTAGGAGTCCCCAGAAATCAAGAGAGTGTCAAAAATGGCACGGAGGCAACCAGGATTGCAAAAGAGGCTCCAACACCGGAAAGGAGGCCCCAGAATATGAGAGGAGGCCCTAAGACGGAAAAGGAAGGAAGATATAGATGAGGTTTCGGAGACGCAAAAGCAGGCCCCAAACGGGTGAGGTTCCACCGAGATAGAAAAGGATGATCCAGAGACGTGGCAGGAGGCACCTAATTCGGAAGAGAGCGACACAAGATTGGAAACGAGACCCGATGATGAACGAGGAGGCCCCTAAAATGGGAGAGAAAGGCCATTGGATAAGAGAGATGGCTCCCAAGCGGAAAAGAAGGCTCGAAGACGGCTAAGAAGGTCCCCGGGAAATAACAAGGCCACTAAGATAGGAAAGGTTGCCAGTAATTTAGCAGAGGCGGCGCCTGGGAGAGAAGAGGAGTCCACCAGGAGATAAGAGACCACCCCTAAGATGGGTAAAGATCGAATCCAGAGCGCAGAGCAGGAGAACGCAGAGCAGGAGGCCCCCAAGACGTGAGAGGAGGCCCCTAATTTGAAAAAGAAGGCCTCTAGAAGAGAAATGAGGCACCTGCCGGACTCGGGAAGGAGTAGGTCTCTAGGACCAAATGAGGTCCCGAAGCCCGGAAAGAGTTCCCAGGAAATGAGAGGAGGCCCTTAAGATGGGAGTGATAGCAGGTATGGAAGGAGGTGAGGTTTCCGAAATTGAAGATCCCCCAAGACGGGTAAGGCTTTGCCAGGATAAAGGAGGAGGCACACGAGGCGTGGCAAGAGGCCCCTAATTTGGCAGAAAATGCCCCTCGAAGATGAGAGGAAGCCCCATGCCATGTTAAAGGGGCCCCAGAATGCAAGAGGCCCTCCAAGACGGGAGAGGAGGACCATTGAATATGGAGGAGGGTAGGACACACAAGGAGACATCGAAAACCGGTAAAAAGGCTCTAGGAAATGAGACGACGCGACAGCAGGCCTATAATTTTCAAGAAGAACCACCTAAGAAATAGTAAGAGTTGAGTCTGGGTATTTTAAAATCACGATATGGGCCCCAAAAGATCCCGCCGGGGCCCCCGCAAATTATGCTGAGCCTGGGGTACCGAAAATTCACGCCCGGACCACGAAAATCATGCCAGGGGCACAACAGGTCGTACCGTGCCCCAAAAGTCTCATTGGGACCAAAACAAATGACGCCGGAGCAACGAAGAACAATCCGGACATGAATAATCACTCTGTGGGCCCAACAATGACGCCAAAAGCCTCCAAAACGCATTGGACCCCAAAAAGTGTCGAGGCCGCTATAGCTCGCGCTAGGGATCCAAGAAAATGACGTCGGGGCCCCAAAGATCACATTGGACCCCAAAAAGTCGCGTCGCAGCCCTTGAAAATCACACTGGAGGCCCAGAAGGTCGCGCCGGGGCCCCAAAAGTTGCAGCTGTCCCCAAAATCAATTTTAACCGGAATGTCACTCTGGGACGGAAAAAAACTCCTTCAGTGGCAGCAGTGCTATATCAAAGGGGCAAATGCCCCCTCCATCCTGAGAGGGATAAGCTCCCAAGAATCGTGTCGGGGCCTCAAAAATCGCGCTGAGGCCACCAAAATTCGCGTCGGTCCACCAGAATTCGCGTATGGGTCTCCAAATAAATACGGCGAGCCCCGGAAAACTCGCTCCGAGGCCCGAAAAATTGCGACAGGAACCGCCAAAATCGCGTTGGGGCCACAGCTAAATATAACGCATCGCACAAACTCGAACCGGGCCCCCAAATATCGCGCTTGGGACCCACAATTCCCATCGGTAGTCCCGTCGAGGCTCTACAAAATTGCCGTCTAGGGCCACACGTAAGCACAGTGTGACCACAAACACAAACACAAATCAAGCTGGAGCCCTCCAACAACTAAATGCCCAGGTAAAAAAATGGCTCTGGAGCACCGAACATATTATCAGATGCCTTCACAAATTGCGTACGGCACCGAAAAACAAACCGGATCTCGAACAATCGAGGTGGGATACAAAAACATGGCGCCAAGTGCTCGAGAAATCAGGCCGGGATTCGGACTTTAAAGAAAAATCAGAAAAGTTTCACAAAATCGTATTGAGCCCAGAAAACTGGGGTTGGGTCTCCGGAACCACGCGCCTGGGTGCGATAAGCCACTCTGGGACCTAGAAACATCGTACCGAAGCCCCAAAATTGTACTTGGGCCCCACAAGTGTGCGTCAGAAGCCCAAAATGAACACATCGGGACCCTAAGAGCACAACGGGGGCCGAAAATACAACTGACCCTCCAAAGCGCACAGTCTCACAAAAAGCGACAGGGCCTTAACACAAGCGTTGCAGCCATAAATATACATGCCGGGAGGTCTAAAAAATACACCGGAAGCTCTCAAGGCACACAGGGGTCATGATAACGCACAATAGCCTGAAAAGGTGGCTGGGGCCGCAAAAGGCAACATGGTTCCAAAACAAACAAAAAGACCGGCGCTAAATAAACACATCGGGATCTTCGAAAACGCCCCGACACGTCAAAATCCTCGGTGTACAAAAATTCAACAAACCCTAAAACGAGCAGGGGGTTCGAAAATGCTTTAGGCCCCTAACACAAATGGATTGGAGCCATAATACACAATCATAGACCAAGAAAGACGCAACGGGTAAAAGAAAAACGCCGAGGCTTGGCCTCGGTTCGGTATCCAATCTGGGAGGATAGCAGTAAAGATATGAAGTGCATGAAAGCTCAGCGGAAACCGCATTTCATAGCTACCAGAAAATGTGGGAAGTAGGAAACTAATGATCGAATTTAATCAATCGACTTTTCGAAGCGAACGCCCATGCGAATCATTCCATCACGCCAAATATGGTGCAAGTCTATCATGTGGCAGCAATTAGCAAAACGCAGAAGGCCTAGCAGAAACCATAGCATCGCACGAAGTGTGGCGAATGCACCGAATACGAAAAATGGGTGTGCACGTGCACTGACGTTGCCGTCGTGGCGACCGGGAGCTATGAACTGCAATGCCGAAATTGTAAAATTGTGTATTTTAAAGTGGTGGGTAATACATTTTACTTTGAAGTTATGGGCCTAATACATCTTCTAAACCCTGCTCGTTTTAGGGCTTTGTTGCGTTTTGTTGTGCACCGAGTATGTTTTACGTGTCCGGGCGTTTTCGAAGATCCCGATGTGTTTATTTAGCTCCCGGTCGTTTTGTACGTTTTGGAACCATGTTGCCTTTCGTGGCCCCAGCCTCTTTTCCAGGCTCTTGTGCGTTCTCATGGCCCCTGTGCACCTTGCGAGATTGCAGTGTATTTTTCTTAGAGCTTCCCGGTATGTTTATTTAGGGCTGCAACGCATGTTTGAAGGCCCTATCGCTTTTTGGGAGACTTTTGTGCGCTTTGGAGGGTTAGTTGTACTTTCTGGCAACGTTGTACTCTTAGGGTCCCGCTGTGTATATTTGGGGCTTCTGACACACATTTGTAGGGCCCCAGTATGATTTTGGGGCTTCGGTGCGATTTTTTCTGGGTCCCAGCGCGACTTATCGCGCCCAGGCACGTGGGTCTGGAGACCCAACGCCAGTTTTCTGGGCTCAACGCGATTTTTGTGGATCTTTTCTGTTTTTTTTTAAGTCCGAATCCCGGCCTGATTTTTCGAACCTCTCACGCCATGTATCCCACCTCCATTTTTCGAGATCCGGTATGCTTTTCAAAGTCATACGCAATTTTTGAAGGCATCTTGAAAAAAAATGTTCGGTGCAACAGAGCCATTTTCCTGACCCTGACATCTATTTTCTGGAATCTCTCCTTTTTTTGGAGGGCTCCAGCTTGATTTTTTCGGGATACCGATCCGGGTTTGTGGTATAGGTGTAATTTCAGCAGTGTGAGGTAACTTATCAAGGGATACCAAAAGAAAACCTTAGAACTGAGTGGTGGAGTTAGGGTTGAAATCCGACCAATCAGAAACCATAGTGGTAGATTAGGCCCCTCCACAGGACAATTTAGTTGATGACTAATTATATTATTTCGAAAGGTGCCCTTTGACAAAATAGCGGTCGAAATCCAAGGACTTTTTAATGGGCGTAGGTGCCCTCCCCCCCCTGCAAATCCGTTTTCCCCCTCCTGCTTGACGCAAATATAGGTACTCCACTGGTCCCTCAATAATTTTCCGAAACATACGCCCATGGGGAAAAGCCAACATTGAGGGGACAAATTACCCCTCATAAGCATGCAATACAACATCCATGCCCCATATGAAATGGGATGAATGATGTTTTTAAATGCATTTTCTTCCAACAAACTTCTTTTCTGTTATTACAGCCTGCATGCGATGCGCCCCTAAACCACAATAACTAACTAACTAACTAACAGCCTGCATGATTAGCTCTTCCCAGCTTCCATACCTTCTCAACGTCATTTACAAAACGGCACAGCACAGCGAAAACGATGGGCGTGACGGCGTGGAATGTGAAGGCTTGGATTATGTATGTACTGACATTGTTGCATTGTTGCATTGTCATTTATGCATTGGTGTTCAATGCTTGTTCTTGCCGTGAATTTATTCGCTGAGGATATATTTTAGCTCGTGTGACAGTTGCCTTGCAGCCAGCACCAAATGCTATAAAAATAAACAAATTCCTAAGATGACGCTAAAAAAACTAATGCAATCCACTTCTCGTTGTCACCTTTACGAAATTGTCGTCCTTGGACTGAGAAATGGTCGTTCAAGCTTTGCTTATGACATCAAGCTGATGGGAATAAATAACAGTAGTGATGAATGTAGCTATATTCAGTTAGACTTGGAGGACTTAAAAGTGGGTTGATCAATGGCAGATATCTGTAAGATATGCTTAGCACCAGCCCCGCCAGCTCGCTGCAATCTAGAGGCCAGCGGGAAGATTCGAGAAAGCATTGAGACGATGGTTTGTTTTGGCACTTATGCATTTATCCAAATATTACTTATTTATACCCTGGTATGGCCCAGTTTTCAGCCAAAATGATTAGTGCTATTGCGTTTTGAGTAAATGATGCACCATGCCAAGAACAAACAAAAACCAATATGAAATCATGTTCCCCATCCTCGAACCATAGTATAAGAGCCTAAAAACAATATGAGACCCTAACACAATGGAGGCCCCCTTTCGGGTAACAGGAGGCCCCCTTTCGACCTTGCCCCCCCTGGAAGAATTTCGTGGCGACGCCACTGCTTGGCCACCCATCAAGTATGGAGCCTTCATATGCTGCCTACCTACATGCATGACTTTGCACTTATCAAAATTAAACTTCATTTGCCATTTTTCGGACTACTTCACTAGCTCGTCTAAGTCTTTCTGCAGCAAAACCTGCTCATTGTGCCCTGTTATTGCCCTAAAGATCTTTAAATCATCAGCAATTTCAAAACCTTACTGCTAAGGCCACATTCAATGCTATTCACATATATAATGAACAATAGTGGCCCCAGTACCGACCCCTGGGGGACTCCACTAAGAACATTTTGCCATGATGACTTTGTACCATTTAGCATCACTCTCTGCTGTCTATCTGAAAGCCACAACTCTATCCATTTTAGGATGCTACCTGCAATCCCATGGACTTGAAGCTGCATCATTAACCGTTTATGGGGTACCTTGTCAAAGGCTTTACTAAAGTCAAGATATGCTACATCAACCTGATTTCCCTGATCAAATTGTTCTGTAGCAAAATTCAAAAAGTCCAAGAGATTTGTGAGACACCATCGCCCTTTTCTAAACCCATGTTGAGTACCTTGAATCAATCTGTTCCCTTCCAGAAAACTAACTATTCTATCCTTGATAATTGATTCGAGTACCTTGCAGACCAGGGATGTGAGGCTTACTGGCCTATAGTTTTCAACTTTCCCTCTTTCTCCTTTCTTGAAAATATGAACTACATTTTCCCTTTTCCAATCTGTTGGAATTTCATTTTGCGAAACTGATCTACAAAATATTATACTAAGTGGAATTGCCACTTCCTTTTCAGCTTCCCGCAATACCCTAGCATAAATTCCATCTGGTCCTGCTGCCTTGTTTGGCTTTATTTTTCTGACATAATTTAAAACAATATCACTATCAGTGAAATCAACATCGTGTATCTGATCACCTGTCACTGAACTGTGGTTATCGGTTGGCAGATTAGTCACATCCTCCACTGTAAACACTGATTTAAACTGCTTGCTCAGCTCCTCAACCATCTCACCATCCTCACTCAATATAGTCCCATTTACTTCCAGTGGACCAATTGTGCTTGAAACTTTACTTAGCTTGTAGAAACTAAAGAACTTTTTACTGTCCCCATTACCGTTCCTAGCCAAATCCAATTCTTTTGCTCGCTTTGCTGCTCTGATTTTCTGCTTCACAGCATCTCTAGATTTTTTATACGACCTTAGATTTACGATATTTGAAGCTTCCTTAAATACTCTAAATGCACCTTTCTTAGCCTGAATTGTTTTCATCACATCTGGTGTAAGCCATGCTGGCCTTCCTACCCTTCTTTTGCGCCTTTGCTTTTGGGGGACATGTCTAATCTGAATTTCCCTCAAGTAGGATTTGAACTTTTCCCACATTTCACAGGCATTTAAATCAAAGAATTCTTCTTCCAATTTTATGGCACTTAAAGCCTCTCTCATGCAGTCAAAGTCTGCCCTGTTAAAATTTGGAATCTTTGCCAAATTATCCTTGATTGTCCCTGATACCTGTACCTTGAATCTCACTATGTTATGGTCACTTCTTCCCAGAGTTTCTCCTACAGTCAAGTCTTGAACTAAATCACTTAAATCTGAGAAGACAAGGTCCAAAAATGAGCCCTGCCTGGTTGGTTCCGTTACAAACTGGTGTAAGAACAAGTCCTCTTCAAGGCATTTCCTAAACAGTTTACATGATGGGGAGCCAACACCAACATTTTCATATCCTTTTAGATTAAAGTCACCAAGAATAAGGCATTTCCTCTGAAAGTTTCTACTGATTTCCTCACAAATCACCTTATCGAGCTCCAGTTGCTGAGAATGCCATCACCACTGAAACCACTGATACCATCACCACTGACACCACTGATACCACCACCACTGACACCACTGATACTATCACCACTGATACCACCACCACTGACACCACTGATACCACCGATACCACCACCACTGACACCACTGATACAATCACCACTGACACCACTGATACCATCACCACTGATACCACCACCACTGATCCCGCTGATACCACCACCACTGATACCACCACCACTGATACCACCACCACTGATACCACCACCACTGATACCACTGATACCACCACCACTGATACCATCACCACTGACACCACTCATACCGCTGATACCACCACTGATACTGTAAGGCGTTTTACATTTTTGTACAAAAGGTCGGACGCACAGACACCAGCTTTCGCGCCGCCGCATGGCCGGGCGCCCTCCCCCAGCACAGGTGTCCGGCGAAAACAAAACCGACCCAGAGGCAGGCCTGCAGGCGGCTGTGAAGGCCAACCGAGAGGCGGCCGGGCACGTCCCGAGCACCTGCGTGACACATGGGAAGGGTGGAGTGAACCGGCCCGCGGCGGAAGCGGGAGCAACAGCAGAACCTACTAGAACATTCGCGGAGAAAGAAAATGGAAGAGAGACAGAGAAAGTACCCAGAGCCGGAGGCGATGAGGGGAGAGTAAAACTCATGGGCGCGCCACGGTGGAAGGGAGAACAGGGCAGACCGGACAGGGAGACGGAGGGAATGGACAAGTTTCATGTCGGGACAAACCGTATTTTTTTCAAGTTTCACTACTGATTTTTTATTCTAAAGACGATGGTAGCATGCATTTATTTTTTAAAAGTCCATAAAGAGCTTAAATAATCCTAAAACTACTTCAGAATGCCTCGCTTTGTGATTGGTCAACACATCTGTGACGTCACGTATGTCGAGGGTAGCGAAGGTCCACTGCCGGCCATTCGATTTTACGTATTGGACGCTGCCGAGGTTGGATTAATCGTGACTGTTTTAGCTTAAATGGCATCCGACCGTCGGGTGACTTGGATGTCCGGGCAGGTTATTCAGGCTCTTGTCAAAAGGCACCCATCTCGGTATATCGGTGTGCCTCCAGAGCACTTGATATCGTTGGTCTATTAGCCAATATGATTCAATATGTAAACAGAGGTCAGGCTTGACAACGGAAGATTTAGTGTCGGGCACTGATGCGCATAAGATTAGACATGCCGAGTCACCTGCTCGCCGATCTGTTCGGTGTGAGCACTGGTTGCGTATCCAGGCTCTTGTCGTGCCTGTGCTTGGGAGCTGTTTAAACGAATTGGTTGCTTCGCCAGAACAGCAACCGATCCGTGATAATCTGCCTCATGCATTTATGGCAAATTTTTCGTCCTGTGAAAGCATTATTGATCGCTTCGAGATCCAAATTGAAAAGCCGGCTCACGCGGTCGCGCAGAGCATGTCATGGTCAGAGTACAAAACATGCAATAGTGTAAAATATCTCATTTCTGCTACCCCTGACGGGCTGATCAACCTTGTATCGGATGGCAAACCAGGGCGCGTCAGTGACATGGACATCGTGTGCAGTTCAGAATGCCTGGACTGTCTGCGCAACGGTGCAACAGTTTTAGCAGATAGAGGTTACAAGGAGTTGGTGAGCGAGGCAGCAAAATGCGGCTGTTCATCAGTCCGACCAGCAAGCGTTCGAAAGGATGAAACTCTGAGCACCGCTGCCGTCGTGAAGATGCGAACGATCGTCGGGTTGCGGATGCACATCGAGCGCGTCATCGCACGCTTGCGCGTGTTTAGGATGTTGGCCATGCATTCGTGTATTTCGCTCAGCATGACTGACTGGATGGATGATGTAGTCAAGATTGTGTGCGGTCTGGTCAATCTCCAGAACCGCATTGCGAAAAGCTAAATTTGTCTGCGTGTATTCCACGGAGTTGCATAGTCAGGGCACTACGCGTTTTCCGCCATATCGTATGGGGAACCGGTGTGGATACGTACCGCTTGCCGAATACACGAAATGCTAGATTTTGTACCTACATTTTGTCTCCTTCAGATCCAGCATGCATGAGGTGGGCTTTCTGGGAGTTCAACCCTGGAATTTGAAGTCTGAAAGATGAACAATTGCTGGCTGAACGCAGAGGAATACATCGACACGCCTGACATGTTACGGCTTTTCTGATCAGCATCGCGGTAAAAATAGCATGGAATATTGTGGAATAAAAATATAAAAGAAATTTTAATGTATAAACAGCTTCTCTTTCACTGGAGGGGAAGCTATGGTGTACAGCTAAAGCACATATAGTTTATGCGGTGGCCCTTCCCATCATTTCACACATTTTACTTTTGCTTTGTAAGCAAGCTTTTGCTGTTCGTTTAAACGACACCACAATGCCCTGGATTTGAAAGAGAAAGGTTAGCTGTTGCATTACCACCATAATAAATTATATACCTTATCAAGCTTCATATTTTCTTGAGAATCGTTCAGTTTGGTGCCACAAGCACTCACGTTGTCCTCCATGACGTGATTCGGTTGAAAAACTTGGCGTAGAAATACCCGGTCCAGACTTCACTGCGTGTCTTCGGCCTGGCCGCTTCGAGGCTCGACATATCTGACGTCATCACTACGGGTAGGTTTTTTAATCGAAGACAACACTTAACTGAAATAATTTAATTAAGTAGGAAATGCACCTCCGATGAGCAAAATACTTCAGTTTTGTATACGAAATATTACATACGTTTTGTTGCAACAAAATACCCATTACGTGAAACTTGTCCATTCTCAGACAGCGGCGGTGGCAAGATGGCTGAGTTTTCGGATAGAGGAGAAGAAGCTCTCAGCCGAGGCCACCTGCCACCCACCATCGCCATGTGAGTGATGCTGGGCGTCATGCAGCCTCACCCTCCACCACCACCGTCCCAGCGTCACCAACCCCACCGGCGCTGGCGTCTTCCGTGTGTGTGGGGGGGGGGGGGGGGGATGTGTGTGTGTTGGTGGCAAAAGTGCGTGTGTGTAAATATAAATAGTCGGTGTCCCAGGTGTATTTCAATGTCTTTCCTTTCTTTTTTCTATTTTAGCGTAGGAATAAATGTAAAATGTGGATGTCTGATTCTGTCTCTTTTCACTCGGGCGAATTTACGGAGATAGGGGATGGACAAGAGAAGAGATTGACTACCCCCGCAGATCGAGCGAGAGAGATAGTCTGCCAGCTGCCCTCCTATGGGCGATATGTCCTCGGGCGTCGACTGTGAGGGGCCTTTGGCCCTCTCTTCCTCAAAGGGGGGGGGGGGGCACGACGAAAGGGCGCAATGACGAAACTCTCCAGATTGTTACTCATGGGCGCCATTCAAGTGGTACCTGCTAACTGGGCTCAGGTATCTCTTGACCGTAAAATCCCGCTGGCCTTTGTGACCCAAGGGCGCAGATGAGGGGGCGAGCATGGTATGTATGTGGGAGGGCCCGCTAGAGGGGGGCCCACATTGCGTTCGCCGGAAGTTCGGCGCCGGACAATAGGATATATAGGCAAAACACTGCCGGGTAATGTGTCCGCCTCCGTTCGCTGTACGTGGGCACGGATGGTACAGGGGATGGGGGATGCACCGGACTGGTTTGGCATGCCGTAAGTCCCGAGGCTGAAAGGGTAGGGCCGGCTAGGGTATAACGACGACCAGGGGACGTACCCAACGTGGTAGGGATCCGTGCCCGCCCGTGGGATACGTGACGCCGGTCGCATGTCTTCAACGTGTAAGGCCAGGCATGGCGTCGATTGGGTAAGGTTAGGTAAGTTGGCCATTGATACCTGAGTTCAGTTATAAGACAGCACAGAAGCCCAGGGAAAGTTTCACCGCCCAGTGTTGCAAAGCCTTAAGGCAGTAACGTCAATATATACAAATTATGCAATCAGAAGAGTCGCGTCAGCCGTTTACAAGTAGGCCTCGGAGCGGGTAATTAATATGCATTCGGGACTAACCAAGTCCCCAGTGAAAGGGAGTACGACTCGCTAAATGCTTGCGTAACACTGGAGGGTAAAATTGTGGGCGAACTCGTTTTCGTATTATTAGGGACCGAATGATCGTGGGGAATGAGAGGAGCGAGTGACTGTTGCATACATGTTTAAAGGGGTAGTCTTAAGGACCAGTGGAATTGGTTCGATTTCAACACACGACAGCAAGTATTCAGCTGTCAGAAACCTCACTGCCAAAATTGTACCGGATGTTACCCGGGCTCTGCTTGCATCTGGCTGCCTCGAGAACGTCGATGCTGTGTGTGTGCGGGGGGGGGGTGAGTGGATGGTGGATGTGTTGTTGTCTGGGGGTACACGGATGGGTCCTGTAAATGGACGAGTGCCGGCGGCGGTGGCAGTACCCAGGTCGTGTACCTCTATCATGGCCATCCATCAGTGTCACGTCACACCCGAAGCCCACAACCCCTCCTCGCTACATGACCAGCCGGGCGCACTCACAGGCGTATGTGGTGTGGATAGGAGCCTGGCCTCGCTATATAAATTCGTGTAGTGGTGGCGACGGGCCGCAGCAAGGTTGGTAGGATGTCGGAGCGGTTGCAGAAGCGGTGGGCGAGGGGACACACGGCACCAACCATCCAGCCGGCCGCAGTCGCCCGCACAGCGACCCACCCACCCGGCAGTGCCGCCCGGTGCCCCCCCCCCAGAGCCCGCTCCGACACCGCCCAGCCCGACGTGGCCCGGACCCCCCTACAATACCACCACCACTGATACCACCACCACAGACACCTCTGATACCACCACCACTGACAGCACTGATACCACAACCACTGATACCGCTGCCGCAACGCACCGCAATGCAAATCGGTCGTCCGGCTGCCGCCGCCCCGCCGCCCCGATGTACTGCGGTATGTACTACAGTACATTTGCGGTACATTCATAGCTCATTCATTTTCATAGATAGCTGCTGATACGGACATTCTTCATAGTCATTTCTTGGACATTTGTTTCATTTCCCAGAAATTTTTAATCGAAGGGTAAAAAATTTGAAACTACCTTTCGATCAATATTTTTCTAATTTGGCATGATGGCATTTCAAACTGAAGGATGAAAGCAAAACAAGGACATCGCATCATGTTTACCTGCTAATTGTCTCTCGATTGTCGTTGACCGACATCAAGTATCTTCATTCGTTCGGTTTCTATGTCAATTTGTGTGCACCGATGTGCATCTTCCTCAAATATGCAAACATGACGTCACTCTGATGCCACACACGCCTGACCTATCATGACCTTGTAGATTTTACTTTGGCAATAAGCGTATCATTGATGATTGGACATCTATTGAAAATTGCTTGCAAATTTACCGACGCGTTTTCAAGTTATCACGAATATTCAACCTACGGGCAGATTTCACCCTCCCCGCCCCCCCCCGGTCAATGCCGAGATAAAAGACGAGTCGCATGCAGACGGTCGCGGCCTTATGCCCCGTAACCGGACAAACTTCCCTGCTCTCCTGGAGTTCCACCCGACCTTGAAGCTGAAGATGGCGATGCCCGTGGTCCGGCCTCGTGTTGTTCGAATGCAAAGCCCGTGGATTACAGCTGCAGTATCTTGCCGACTAGGTTAAAGAACGGTCGAAAAGAAGGGACGTGGTGAGAGAACCGGTCAGGTCGGCCACCGACCGCGACGTCAAATCCAAGGTAATCTGTCCGGGGTGCGGGATATGTTGCCACAAAGCCGTTATTTAGAAGCATTGCTGATAAGACATATTGCGAGTGGTTCGATGCATCGAGAGGGTAGATTAAGTTCGTAGAAAGAATGAGCCCTTTGAACGGTGTACTAAAACGTTTTGATGTTTCCAAAGTAGCGGGTCAGGTTTTGTCGTCCATACAGGGGTATGCCCTGGGGATGCTAACATGGGTGAATTACCTCGTCGCTCTTAGCAATTAATGTTTTTGTCGTACTTGGTTTACGACTTTCGATTGGAACATGGCCAATTACTTTTAAAATGTGTACTATTAGCCCGTATATAAATATTGCCTACCTTGCCGTCCTTAATACATCTTAATAAGATAATTAACTATGCTTACGATGGATGGCGAAGCCCGTGCGAGGCTACGCTTATGTGCATACCGACAAAGTCCGAGCGATGCTACGTTCATATGCACACCTACAAAGCTCGAGGGAGACTACGCTCATGTGTATACCGACAAAGCCCGCACGAGGCTACACTGTAAAAAAAATCAGTACTCAGGGAGTAATCGGAGGTACATAAAACCCATCTAGTATCAATATGGGGCATATTCTAGCACCTTTTTGTAAAAAGTGGTAGGCTTGCATTCTTCGAAGTACAGAGGAGTTTTCGAAGTATCATTTTCATGCCAAGTATTCCGACAATACTTTAAAAAGTATGAAAAGTGAGGTACTTTTGTTACACCCTTTTTCCGTCACTTCACCTCCGCCCGCGGGTGAACTGCCAGATTCGCGCATGCGCCGTGCAGCGTGCGATTTGAAGTACGTGGGGTGTTGGCTGGGTGTTGCGGGGAGGTCATGGGCGATTGCAGGGGTACCGCTGCCACCTGCGTTCTTAATGTGAGGTAATGAAAAGGAAAAGCATGCTAATGAGAGTTTAAGTTTACACTGTGCCACCATTTTCTTTCGTCCTCGATCCGCCATCTTTGGTGATTCGCCATCCGTAGATGACGTGTAGTCGTTGGAGGTACACTCCTGAGGTCGGGTGCGGCCGGCTCGCGTGGCGGATTCGACGCCCTCCTATCAGCTGATATGGCATCAGCCCACTTCAGTTCCTCAGCTGTTCGTGGAGAGACTGTGCTAGTCACTAGTGGTGTTTTTGTAAGGCAGGATTTGCCTCATGTGCATCATCGCCGATGGTTGTGTGGCCTTCCGCCGCCGGGTTCGGATAAGTTTTTCCCCGTTTATGCTGAGCGTTTTTCACTTGTGCTGAGAACGCTGAGCGGTCTTTGACAAGCGTTCGCTTTTTAAAGACCAATTCCGAGGTCTTGAGAAACTCCTGTGTCACAGGGTTGAAAGACTTAGTTTCGTATATGTCTTCACACAAAGGATCTTCTGCTCCATCGTCCAGGACATGACTTCACTATATTTTGTTCAATATATAAAAATGCTTACTATTGCCCAGCAATAATCTGAAAAGAAGAAAGAGAATAAAGTCACTAGTGACGATCTGAAAGGCCGCTACTTTGTTTCAATAATTGTGAAACACCCTGTATATCTGAAGTGTAGCTCAGATTTGCCTCATCTCACGTAGATGACGGGTTGTCGTTGAAGCGGTGTGTGTGGTGGATTCGCGCCACGGCCGGTGGTTTAATGTGTGTGGTTGAAAAGGCGAATATATATTCGCGTTGCATTTTACTTTTTACACCCAGAGAGGCGGTTTTCGCGAGTTTCGCGGGGAGTAAATGAACCCACGGCGTGGGAAATGCATGCTAACCATAGGTGCTAAAGTAAGTACCTTTCGGTTTAGCACTATATGGGGAGTGGTTTTTGACAGCCGCCCCATACGGTACTAGCGTAAGTACCAGTACACCTCTATGCAAGTACCCAGAAGGGTGTTTTAAAAGCACCATTCACCTTGAAAAGTACCCGGGTGTGAAATCCCAGGGGTGCTCAGAAAGTAGGTATAGTGAGGTAATCGGCAAAAGTACCGAATGCGAGGTTTGAAAAACTTCGTATGGGTAGTGGTTTTTGACAGCTGGAAACACCTCACAGGTTGCTACATTTTTTTTACAATGTATGTTCATGTGCATATCGACAAAGGTTCACCTGAGCGACCAGACCAGACCAGACCCGATTTGACCCGGCCCAGCTTACCTCGACCATTGTGCCCACAAAGTCCGAAAGTCCGCAATTGCTTGGGTCTTGCAAGTATGGCGCAATCCCGAAATCCGGGTTTTCGTTTTTAGGCTGCCCTCTTTCAGCTGGGGCACTTGGAAATATGCTGAGCCCTCTAACCCTCCTGAGCGCGCAACAACGCTGGCTGCACCACTGGCAGCATCAGACGTCGGTCGTCCGTCTTGCTGAAGAGCTGTATTCTGCGTAGACCGGTCGGGATGGCTGTGAGACGCAAGGACAGTGACACGGCGTGGCACCTATGCTATTCGCTCAACCAGCATAGTACCAGTATAGGGCCCCTAATGGCGCCCTATACCGGTACTGGCACAACAATTCGTCCATCCAGCGCCCCTAGTGGCGCCAAGTACTGGAACTGGTACAGCAATTCGCTCATCCAGCGTCCCCAGTGGCGCCCAATACTAGTGCTGGTACAGTAATTGATCTGAGTTACCCGGTCCGACCGTCACGCTTTTGAAACATTAACTTATTTTTGCTAATGTACGTCGACTATAATTTCTTGACTCAGAGTCAGATGTGTTGTTTTAATTTTAGTGACGTATATTTTGTACTTTATATTTTTGTATTCATTTAATTTTAATTTATATCAACATATTCTTCATTAAGTGAGCACAATTTTGTGCAACGAAAGAAGTCCGCGGCGGCATTTCCGCTCGTGGATAAACTTCCGTTGTTGCCTTTGTTCATAATACAACATTTCAAGCTCAAATTGTATTACTGAAAGCCATGCCTCCTCTTTTCATTTTGAGATTTCCTGATTTGAGTACAATATTTCCCTTGAATTCCCAATCATTGTTTCTTGAAACGTGCTTACAGCGGCATTGCCGAGCGCGGACAGCCTGTCATGCATCTCCCACCGCAGCCGGCGCTGGAGATCCGTCCTGACTGGTAAATAGGCAAACGGCTTCATCAGTATTTCGATATATCGAGCTCAGTCACAGGACACTCTTTATTTCTGCCTTGTAGGATAGCCTGCAACGGCATTAGCATTTAATATTAAGGTGATAATATTTATTTATTACAGTGCCCGACGTTTCGGTGTCATACCGTCTTCAAGGGCAAGCCGAGTATTTGTTATTTGCTTGCCCTTGAAGAAGGTATGACACGGAAGCGTTCGGCACTGTAATAAATAAATATTCTCACTTTAATGTAAAAAACAACTAATACGGTTGCAGGCCAGCCTACATTAATTTCGAACTGTCTGCCTTTCAAGAACATTTCTGCCTTCATTAATGCAGTTTGTTGAATGCATCGTATCCAAAACCACCTCAACTTTGCAAAATACTTGAAGGTGAGTAACTGTAAAAACACGTCGTGCAGAGCACCTCTGATTTATATACATGGAGACTCTACTGCACTGCGCCTTTAGCACTTGCCGTCGTGCCGACACTGATCGTCGACACACGAGAGTCGACTCTCTCGGGCCTCGACCGTGCTCAGCATTGTATACTGACGCCACACAGTCTCAAGAACGAGAGCTCGTGCAACATGTGACGTGCGCTGCGCTGCCTGCGGAACACTCGACAGGCAAATGCCGGCTATTGGCTGAAGCTGAAATCCGTGGTGTTCCGGTTCGATGCATTATCTCGTCTCCACGTAGTATTTCGGCTCCGTAGTATCTCGACTGACGACCAGTGCTGAAGTCAGCCCTTCGCCACAGGACTGCAAATATTTATCACCATAAGCATCAATAGGATGCCCCACAGGCTATGCAAAATTTGAGCGCCATCCTTCAGTCTTTCAGAAGTTAGATTCGAAAACTTATGGGGATCGGTCCCCCTGTGATGGTGAGGGTTATGGTCGGTGTCTAACCGGGGACGGATACAGGGGGCACTGGGGGTATGTGCCCCTCCCCGTGGCGCCACAATGGCCGGGAAAAGGCCCCTCCGAGAACGCTCAACTGCAACCCCTCCCCAACCAGCTCAACATACTTTTCAGCCAGAGGCGTCACTCGGAGAGCAATGGCACCCGCTGGAAGGAAAAGGCGCCCTCTTGAGAGAAAAAGGTGTGCCGTCGGTACACTCGAATGCACCCCCTCCCCTTTCCCCGATGAACGAATTTTCAGCTGAAGGCGCACCTCCAAGCAGTGGTGTTCTTCTATGTACCTTTGAGGGGGCAAGTACCCCCTCAACGTTGGCTTTTCCCCTCACTATTCATTGCAACTTTTAACATGAGACTCTATGGATCAGACTACAAAGTATGACAAACGGCTCAACGAGACTCACCAGCCACGGAAAAAATCGCACCGAAACGCATGGGAAGGGCAAAAATCCGCACCAGGGAGATCGAATACACGCTCCAAATGCAAAAGAAAAGCAGGACGCATGAAAATCACGGGGTTTAAGACAAGCGCCTTGTCCACATAAGCACATCTATCACATCGGGCCAATACAAAAATGCAAATACGACATGCTTCAGTGACCTACCTAGGATTTGCGCGAGGGAGCGAACGGATTTGGAGGGGGCCCAGCTACGCCCATTTATAAAAGATAATAGTGGGTTTCGACCACTATTTTTGTCAAATGGGCACATTTTATTTTTATTTAATGCAATAATTAGTGGCCAACTTAATTGTCCTGTGCGGGGGCCAATCTACCACCATCGTTCCTGAGTCACCGGATTTCAGCCCTAACTTCCCCCATCCTGTTCTAAAGTTTTTCTTTTGGTATCCCTTGATAAGTCACCTCACGCTGCTGAAATTACACCGGTACAAATCACTTACAAATGTAAAACTTTATAATTTCAAGCATTCCGGTTAATAACGCCCGGTCGTCAAACGCCAACGTTCATGCACGTGTACACCCGCCTCGCGCATTCGGCGCATTCGCCACACTTAGTGCGATTCTCCGGTTTCTGCTAGGCCTCCTACGTTTTGCTGATTGCTTCCATATGATAGTCTTGTGTCATATTTGACATGTGGAACGCTTCTTATGGGGGTTCGCCGGGAAAATTCGAGTAATTTAATTTTATGATTAGTTCTCTTCTTCCCACATTTTCTGGTGGTTCAGAAATCCGGATACTCGCTGAAGTTTGATGCACTTAATCTCTTTCGTCAAATATGCTCCCAGATTGGCTACCGAACCGAGACCCAAGCTAGGTGTTCATTTTTTGGACCCGTTGCGTTTTTCTTCGTCTACGGATGTGCTTCAGGGCTCGAGCCAATTTTTGCTAGGGACCTGGCAGATGTTAAGACCCCGGCTCTTTTTCAATAGTTTTGTTTTATATTTTTGTGTACCAGCGATATTTTTGAGGTGGTCAGCTCGTTTTCGAAGGCCGCGACTTGTTATTTAATGCCCGTTTTTGTTGTTGTTGCTGTTTTAGGAGCATGTCGCTTTTTCGGGGGTCCCAGCCTGTTTTTGACGCCCCCATGCAGTCTCATGGCTCCGGTGTGCTTTGGGGGCCTCCATGACATTTTCAGAGTTCCCTATATGCTTACAACAACGCATGTTTTACGGCACAGCAGCGTGTCCCGCCACTACTTTTTTCCGAGCTCAGGTACGCTTTTCAGGGCCGCAGGCGATTTCTGAATGGTATCTGGTGCTATGTTTGGGCTACGGAGCGATTTTTATGGCTCGGACAATTATTTTTCGGCATCTCTCCTTGTCTTAGAGTGCTCCGGCTTGATTTTTGACGGGACCCGATACGACTTTTTTGGACCCCGCTGTGCATAATTGGGGCCATCGGTGCCAATTTTTGGTAGACCCGACGGACATTTTCGATGACCTTACCTTATTTTTTTGGACTACCGACGGGAATTTTGGGTACCGAACGTGATTTTTAGGGGGAGGGGGCAGGCTCGGCGCGGGTTCGCGAGCGTGTTATGTTTAACTGGGGCCCAGCGCGTTTTTGGCGGTCCCGGGCGCAAATTTTCGGGCCCGGTGCGAGTTTATTGGTAACCACTGTATTTATTTAGAACCCCTACGGGTATTCTGGGGGCCCCGACGCGAATTTGTGGGGCCCAGCGTAACTTTTGGGGAGCAAGGCGTGATCCTTGAGAGCCCACCTCTTCAAGGAGGGGGGGGGGGGGGGCATTTGCCTCTTTGGTACGCTCCTGCGGCTGCTCAACGAATGGGCGCGAGTGATCAATCCTGGTCGAAGCGCCCTAAAGCCCAAATAACTAACTAACTGCTCAACGAGTTTTTTTTAAGCTGATGGAACCCTATAGAGTAGAAAGACCTTTCGGATAATTATGTGTCAGGACCTGTTCTGAATTTTCCGGTGCTGGAGTCGATTCGATGGAGTTCTTTGTGATTTTTTTGGGTCGAGTTCTATTTTTCAAAGCCCCATGCGCGATATTTGTGGGCCCCGGTACGGTTGTTCGGGCTCCCGGTGCATTTTTTTTCGGTACCCCAACAAGCTCCTTTTCCGGGACCCGACGCGTTTTTGTTTTGTTTTTTGACGCCATGTGTATGGCCGCAGAGTGACATTCCTGACATTGGTTAGGAACTGATTTTTTTTGGAAGCCAGCTGCGACTTGTGGGGCTCCGGCGCGGCTTTTTATGCCTGCAGTGTGATTTTCAAGGGCCGCGGCGCGACTTTCTTTAGCCTAAGTATGATTTTTGGGGCCAAGTCGTCTTTTGTTGGGACCCATAGCGCGAGTTGTAATGGCCTGGACACGCATTTGGGGGTCATACACGTATTGGGGGCTTTTGGAGCGATTGTTGGGACCGCAGAGTGATTTTCCATGTCCGGACTATTTTTTCATTGCCAGAACTTCATTTTTTGGGTGGTCCCGATGAGACTTTGGGGCCCCGGTGCAACCTGTCGAGCCACTAGCGTAATTTTCAGGGGCTCGGACGCGACTCTTTGGTACCCCCAGGCTCAGCATGATTTTCAGAGGCCCGGCCCGATCTTTTGCGGCCCCGTCGTGATTTTCATGAACCACGGCACGACTTTTTTGGCCCCTAGCGTAATTTCCAGGGGCCAAAGTGCGAACTATTGAGGCCCCCAGTGATTTTCAGGGACCCGGCCTGATCTTTTGGGCCCCCAGCGTGATTTTTAGGATCCCAGCCCGTCTTTGTGTGGTCCCATCGTTATTTTCAAGGACCCGGCACGATGTTTTGGGCCCCGCGTAATTTTCAGGGGCCAGGTGCCAACTTTTGAGGCCCCAGCGTTATTTTCGGGAGCCCGGCGCGACATTTTGTGGATCCCAGCGGTATTTTTAGGGGCCCCAGTCGCACTTTTTTTTCGTGCCCCCAGCGTCATCTTAGGGGCCGGAACGATTTTTGGGACCACCATTGTGATTACACCAAACTTTTCCAATTGATCTGATTTGACTTTATTTTACCTGGTTCGAACTGATTTGATGTGAAGTTATAAGCTACAAGGTACGCGTTACACGCTACCTTCCTCTCCTGGATTCGTATGACACGCGGGCATAACCACATACATAGGTTATTTTCCAATAGTTATGAAGGGACCAATCCAATTTTGGAAAAACAGACGGCTACCCCATAGTTTGCGCTTGCTTTTTTACCTTCGGATTTTCAAATCAGCTTGGCTTTTTTCCTTCGGATGTTCTTACCAAGCTTTAACTAAAACACACATCAACACATCCAAGGTTGTGCCCGGTCGCCCACGGCTCGCCCTGGGCGCCGGACATCCGCTTCGCTTTCAGGTCGTGGGTGGCCAGCGGAGCCTGATCCGAGGCAGCGATGCTGGCCACCCTCCAAACGTTTTTTCGCGTGCAATGTATGAATGCCTGTATGTACTGTATGACATGTACGTACCCCATCCCCTGGGCCACTTTTCTTGTTTGCCGATGTTGCTTTACTTTCATTTCCTGATTGCCTGATACCGGATTGCCACATAATCCGGTTTATTGTAGCACTTTCCTTAACGTAACTAATATCTAGCGGATGACACTGCCACTGCTAAGGAATTTTTTTTTTAGGCGTTCAGGCGTCACGGTATTGGAAATGTAACACAAGCTCGATTATCCAATTACGTATAATCAAGCACCTACTTCGTAACTCAGTCAATACAATTCCAAAAAAGTATGCTTGAGATTTAGGCCAATGGGAGCATTCTTCTGCCGCCATTTTACAGCCGTTCTTATTGGGTCCAATTAGCTATATTTCCTCGTCTCCCACTGCATTATAAATCGCTTCAATGGAAGGTTCCCGTGGGATGCCTTGCACGCGTACTCTGTTGAAAAAAACGCTTGAATTCGAGAATTCAGCACCTGCCGTACCGATCTCCAGCCTGACGGGTCATTGACCTATATAGGACGGGGAGCGTAGGTAGGGGGACACTGAACATAATTTGGCAGCAGGAAATTTTTATTTGCGCGGTGAACAAATTTGTTAGCTGAGGGAAATGTAGCTCTCTCTGAATGTTTTTGTCGTTCTCTCTAATTGTTGTGATTTTCTTGTGATTTTTTAAGTCGTATGTGAAGTGTCGGTTGATCATCGGCTCGCCCGAACCAGGTCCCGGTACCAATCGCCGCACCAGCTGCACCACTGGCCGTCCACCCCGCACCGACATCTCGTCGAAAGTGAGAATTATGTTATACTTTGCAGTCTGGTCTATGGAGTGTACTCTCCAATCCACCCAATGCGACCCACGCGAGCCTTTGTTTCCTGCATTGCTGACGACGGCTTCTCCTGACCCCGAGGACCATATCGCTCCGGCCGCTGATACTGGTTCACATCGCGCTGCTGACGCTCGTGATCGGCCGACGGCAGCCACTCAATCGTGCTCTGTACGCGGCCGGCGGCGGCCGTGGTGGCAGCGACAGGCGACGCTGAGGCGGTTGCGGTGACTGCGGTGGCGTCCGCACGTGCAACAGTCCGCGAAGAGTCGCCGAAAGGGCTGGCTGTGGTGGCGGGCCAGTGAGCGCGCCGGAAGTGTGGCCACAGAGGCTCCGCTGAGCTGCAAGTGAACAATCGGTGAGGTGAGTTCCGCGAGCACTAGAGTCCAGAGGCTCTGCTGGGCTGCAAGTGCACAATCGGCGAGGTGAGTTCCGCGAGCACTGGAGTCCAGAGTCCGTGCTTACCCTGTGACTAGAACACTTCGCTGACGTCAGAGTGGTGAAACGGCTCCGCTGTCCTATCCATGGAGGGGCAGCGCTGAGAAACGTCAGTACGGAGAGACTACCTGCCAGTTTATTGTATGTAGGTTGGCTCTGCTTATGCTGCCAACAAAGGTAAAGCAATTCCAAGCTGTTATCCATAGGAGTGGTAGATTGGGTGCAAACTGCAAGCTGTCATCAATTGTTTGCACTTCCATACACATTAAACTAGGGTCTAGTGTTGGACATCACAGGTTAAGTTTTTTTTTAAATAAATAAATTTAATCCGATTCTTGCTGGGGTTGGCTTTATGAACCAGGATTTTATTGCTAAGCAGAGCTTGTTGCGTAAACCCTGGCCCCACCACCCGATCCATGAATTCCAGTTCAACGGCAGAATTTAGACCGAAAGTTTAACATGCCGTCAATGCACCGACACGGCCGCCCTGTAGCTCGTCCCCGGCCTTATCGGGCCAGCTGTCAACTGACCCTCCCAGCCAGGGGCTAAATACGAGCGCGTGAAGCGACTCGAACCCTGCGTTGCTAGGACAGGGGAGACCAGCGCTCTAACCAACTGAGCTACCGGGGCGGCAGTTGGTTAAATCTATTGAAACTTTTGCCAAAATTGGAACGAGAACTTCGTTGCACACCGGCTTTCAGCGAAACTTGGACAGGCACCATTCACTTTTGGCAAAACAAGTCAATAATATTTGCCATTTGCCTAGAGGTCAAATTATACTTACTGACATTTTGTTCATTTACTACCATCACGCCCGCATTTAATCCTCTCAGCCGTAGGAAACGTATCTTACCATTCCATTCCCGACATTGCCCAAAGTTTGTGGTGAAGTGAACACAAAATATCCTCAACGGAACTATGAACTGCTATAATTACTGATCTAAGTATTCTGGTAGAATGGTGTGTAGCCCTGCCTCAGCTATCGTATTCGAAGTTTGGAAATCTGATTCTAAATGTGTTAATAAGGGCTGGCAAGCAATATGTACCTGGCTGTCCTCATGTAAGTATGCACCTATCTTCATGTCATCGTTTCACATGTCGGTCATTAGTAACTCCTTTATTGTGTGGCGAGACGAGCTGTACGATGACAGGTTGTTGAGGAAACTAAATAATGGGCTTCAAAATGTTGCGTTTTTTTTAGACAAGAAGCGAACTTGAAGAAGCATTAGATAGTCAAGAGACCATGACTTACATCGGGACTTGGTTGGATATAGGCTTGATATTCACGGAATTATGTTGCACTGGGCCCTGGAAAAACGGAGGTGCCGTACCCGTGGCTTCCTTCCTGTCCTGCCGAATTTACAGTACCGTTGCTACGCAATGGAACACAAAGTCAATGTAACAAACTTTTCCGAACTCTCAGCAATACTGCCCGGTGGTGTTGGACCTGCACGCGATGAAAGTATATGTATATATGCAATACAAATGTATATACTTATATGCAATATTGCAATATATTTATGCAATATGCAATATATTTATGCAATATGCATTATATATATATATATATATATATATATATATATATATATATATATATATATATATATATATATCTATGCATATATATATATATATATATATATATATATATATATATATATATATATATACTTATCTGTCTGTTTGTGGACGCAAGTGTGAATATAACTGCCGTTCAAACAATTGCGAGCATTTGCTACGAAAGCGTTTGTTTCACCTCTCTTTTGTCATGGAAATCGATGCAGAGGCTCGCTTCCAAATGAGCTTGCAATGGGAAATTCTTCCTGACTTTCTGTACCAGGAGTGGTAGATAGGGACAGCGAATTGATGCCAATCATTGAGGGCCCAGGGGCCAGGCATTAGGTTGTAATCATTGTGGGGTTCCGCCTAGTGGGTGCATTCGTTGTTAAATTGAGTGAGCTCATGGGAAGAAGGCAAGTCGACATTGAGGGCCAGGGGCAGGCCCCCTCATAAAGACATCAGTGAACATCAGTAGTGGTGGAGTCGGACGTCACCGACACCGTGAGCTCCAGCTCCATCAGTAGTGGTAGAGCTGGAAGTGCAGGTCGTCTACGTTGTATTCCTATTGCCGCCTCTAACCGTTCCAGTGATATTACCCAGCAGCTTTAGTTGATAGCATCCCATACACGTTTAGATATGGGGACATGCACTGGAACTCCATGTGTCCTCCTGCCATGCTTTCCCGCTACATGCTTCTCCGCTACATGCTTCTCCGCTACATGCTTTTTGGCCACATGCTTCTCCTCTACATGCTTCTCCTCTACATGCTTCTCCGCTACATGCTTCTCCTCTGCATGCTTCTCCTCTACATGCTTCTCAGCTACATGCTTCTTCTCAACATGCTTCTCCGCTACATGCTTCTCTTCTACATGCTTCTCCGCTACATGTTTCTCCGCTACATGCTTCTCCGCTATTTGCTTCTCTACATACTTCTCCGCTACACGCTTCTCAACTACATGCTTCTATACATGCTTCTCCGCTACATGCTTCTCCGCTACGTGCTTCTCCGCTACATGCTTCTCCGCTACATGCTTCTCCACTACATGCTTCATCGCTACATGCTTCTCCACTACGTGCTTCTCCGCTACATGCTTCTCCGCTACATGCTTCTCCACTACATGCTTCATCGCTACATGCTTCTCCGCTACGTGCTTCTCCGCTACATGCTTCTCCGCTACATGCTTCTCCACTACATGCTTCATCGCTACATGCTTCTCCGCTACGTGCTTCTCCGCTACATGCTTCTCCACTACATGCTTCTCCTCTACATGCTTCTCCGCTACATGCTTCTCCACTACATGCTTCATCGCTACATGCTTCTCCTCTACATGCTTCTCCACTACATGCTTCATCGCTACATGCTTCTCCACTACATGCTTCTACGCACGGCAATTTCCGGATGACCAGTGACCACTTTGGTCCGGAGAGGAAAATCGGCTTGCGAAGCTTCGGATTTCCCCCGAGCCTACCGGAGCATGTTGCGATTCTGGTGTCTGGGGACGAGTAGTCTAGGGGTAAGTTGCTCGTCTCACAATCGAAAGATTGTGGGTTCGAGTCTCACCTGTCGCTACTCTTCGCCCGCGGCCAATCGGCGTGAGAGATTGGCGACGCTATATGACTCAACGGTCGATGTGTCGTAAAAACCAATAACCAACCGACCGATTCTGGTGTTGCCAATGTGTCCGCATACGTAAACGTCATGGACGGATACAGGGGGAGGTCAATGTATTCCGGTGTCTGCCAATGTATCCCCATACGTACACGTCATGGGCGGATACAGGGGGAGGCCAATGTATCCACATACGTGCACATCATGGGCGGATACAGGGAGAGGCCAATGTATTCCGGTGTTTGCCAATGTATCCCCATACGTACACGTCATGGGCGGATACAGGGAGAGGCCAATGTATTCCGGTGTTTGCCAGTGTATCCCCATACGTACACGTCATGGGCGGATGTAGGAGGCTAATGTATTCCGGTGTCTGCCAATGTATCCCCATACGTTCACGTCATGGGCGGATACAGTGGGGAGGCCAATGTATTCCGGTGTCTGCCAGTGTATCCCCATACGTACACGTCATGGGCGGATGCAGGGGGAGGCCAATGTACTCCTGTGTCTGTCAGTATATCCCCATAAGTAGACGTAATAGGCGGATACAGGGGTCAGCCAATGTATTCCGGTGTCTGTCCATGTATCCCCATGCGTACACGTCATAGGCGGATACGGGGGGGAAGGCACTGAGGCATTGTGCCCTAACCCCATGGAAAGGTGGCGCCCCCTAGCCGGGAAAAGGCGCCAATCCTGGGATACTCGAGTGCCCTTCACGCCCACTGAACATATTTTTTTTTAGCTTAGGGTGCCCCTCAAAGTAAATTTGCCATCCTGAGAGGAAGAGGTGCCCTTTCAGTAAGCTCTAGTACACCCACAACCCGCTCATCGACTTATTGAGACGAAGGCGCCCTTCCAGAGACTTTTGAAGGGGCGTAGTCCATCCAGACGGGTGCCACCCCCGAAAAATTCCTGGATCCGCCTCTGGTACCGGTTGCAAATCACGTCCTTCACGTAATGATTTGGCACTATTGCCTGATCGTGGTGGTTGTGAGTTCGTGGTCAAAGATGCAGCCGGGTGTGATATCTGTACGTCTTATCTTGCAACCACACAGTGATATTTTACTGGACCGAAGCTCAATTTACCAGAGAAATGTAGCAGGGTTATGGCATGCGAGCACCATTATCTTTCGCAAGTTGAAACTGCAAGTTGAAGCAAAGTATATTCCACTAACAAAATTGAATCAACTAACTGAACTATATGTCTGACAAAAGTGTGGAAGGAATGGCGAAGAAAATCGTGGAGGGGGAAATGAGCTTATTCCTACAGTTGACGGTCAATCCTGTCAATTATAGAATTGACAGGATGTGTAAGCCAAAACGAGAACATTGTTAATCTAAACCTCCGTGATGTATCGACGGACCCATACATGCAACATCCGGCCATCATAACATAACCAATGCCATCGTGTGCCATCTGATGACGCAGTACCCGTTGCCCTTTCAGCGCACTCGGCAGCGACGTGGCACGGCGTGTTCACTCTGCATGTTCACTCTTCACTCTGCATGCACGTACGCCACGTAACCCACCACCTGCAGCTACACCGCACGGCTGTCGGGCAGCGTCGCCCCCCCCCACCCCGCCCACCTCACCCCTTCACCAGTGCACACAACGAACACGCTGCACTGTGTCCTAATCTGGGACAACAGCTGACCGGAATAACAAACGCGAGCCGAGCGTGGTTTTCCCGCCTCCCGATCGGAGGGGAGCGACACTGCCCCGCGTCATTTCGGGAGGGAGCGACACTGCCCCGCGTCATTTCGGGAGGGAGCGACACTGCCCCGCGTCATTTCGCAGCTTTTTGAGATGGGATCATGCTGTAAAAAGCGAGGTGGTTCCCACCAAATGAACCCAACTGAACAAGGTATCTCTGCTCCGGATATCAAGTTGGACAGGTAAAGAACAGAATGTTCCCAGGAAGTCGAGTATCGCAACTTCAGCCAGACTGAGCTGCGAATATACTGAAGATTCAGCCACAAACCAAGCACCAAAATATAGTTTACAAGCGTATGAATCTAATTAATTTTCATTTAACATCGTAGCCTACATACATAGCTTTGCTCAGTCCCTCACAGATTACAATCCAAAATAAGAGTGATGTACAATGGTTTGTAAATGGTTGCACATGAATAATTCTGAAATCAGAAAGGTACCTATAATTGATCGTTGAATTCGAATGGAGATCGCAAGTATTCCCCATGCTGCTATGATGACTCGAAGTCATTCGAAGCAATTTATCCTCTCTGTCCTTGATAAGATTGCTGGTGAGTGAACATGATCTGGAAATATCGGAAGACATGATCAACATCTATATAAATACATGAAATATCATCCAATGTGATCTGACAATTATCTAAGAACGTGACCAGAATTTACGTAGAACATGAGATATCACCAAACGTGATGAAAAAACATGTAAAGCATCAACATGGTCTTAAGCGATGATCTGAAAATTATCTCAAACATAATCAACATCTGCCTAAGAACATCAGATACCTAGTTAGCTCATTTGCACACAATAAAATATCACGCCACAAAATATGCGTACACACCTCCAGGAATGACACCATAAATCCCCCATGAAAATTCCTGAGCGCCCCATGATAATTCCTCGATCCGTCCCTTATTGCTATCAGTTCCAATTATAAAGTAATAGCAGTGGAAATGGCACTATGCTATGTGTTGGAAATAGTCATTTGTATTCAAACTTATGAAATGTTTAGTTCGGTTTGTCAATTAATTTTGCTCTCAGCCTACAGCTATACTCATGCCTCTTATGAGTGAGTAAATTCCTAATATATTTTTTAATACATTTCATCAAATTTTAAGTTTAAGTAATTTCAGTTTTAAGAGTGAAATCAAGCCTTCAGCATGTATCGTTTCTTTTTGCCAGATAGCGTACGAAATTTAGACGATCAAAGAGTAATTTAGAGCACCAAAATGCAGCCGTAATACGTCATCGGCAACGGTGGAACCTCCCGGTTCGTACACTGCAGCGGACGCGAAGTGATGCAGATTGCACAGTGCACAGCGCCCGTCCCGTCGGGAGCCCACCTCCGCCGCCAGCCAGTCGACAGTGTGGCAGAACGTCTCCCGCCACCCAGCCGACCAATCAGCGACGATGGCGCGGGGGCGGGAGCAGCGCTCCGTCGCCGGCCTACCGCTCCGCACCACTTACATGTTATTGAATTTGGTATTGGCTTCGCACGGCTGGCGCAGTTGAAATGCGGAAAGTGTGGATGGCCTGTTGTCAACTGAACAACTATTTGGCGCCAACATGCTGCTCGCGTCATTTTTATCATTTATTCATATGGAAATATTAATCCGAAGGAGTGGGGATGACATTGGGCCAACTTTTTTGCATAGACACTGAATACATACAAGAAATGCACACACACACACACACACACACACACACACACACACACACACACACACACACACACACACACACACACACACACACACACACACACACACACACACACACACACATGCACACACTAATATATATATATATATATATATATATATGTAGATACATAGATATTCATGCGAATGCATAGGTTCTTGTTCCCCAATATGAATGTTACAGGATGGATTTGTTCATCAGGATCGTTAAGCCGATTTCGACTGTAACTAGAGTCAGAACCGTGCGATACGGATAGCCATGTGAGGATCTATATCGTTTTGCGTGTCGCTGTGGCGCCAAATAGTTATGCATTTGTATTCTGAATAAAGCTATTGGTTAGCTGCTTTCACAAGAAGCGTGATCCGAGACTCACGTGCGAACTTAACGACATGGTGAATTATGTGGGCCTGGAACAGTGCAGACTGACGGTGACTCAGTGGAAATGCTGTTTACGCTTCTTTTTGTTGTGCTGTTCCATTGTAAGGGAGTGCCAATCTGAGCTTCCGATCTCAGCATCGCAGTGGTTGCAGCTCTGACTACGTTGGCGAGTCGCCGCCAGTGACGGCAACCTTGAGGCCGTGTGGTCGCTGAACCGTTGTGCTGAAGATAACACGACGAGGCGCTGAAGGGCTAATACGCCAGAGACTTGGCTATTTATCTGACAGGACAAGCCGTTTTTTGTTGGGCTGCAGATACCTGTGGAGATGCCAGTCCATAACTGCAAATACCTGTGGAGATGCCAGTCTGTGACTGCAAATACCTGTGGAGATGCAAGCCCGTGGCTGCAAATACCTGTGGAGATGCCGGCCCGTGACTGCAGATAACTGTGGAGATGCCGGCCCGTGACTGCAGATAGGCTGCGTTATTGCATTGGTGATGTAAACAAGGGGGTCTGGAAGACAGCACTAAGCCTCTGAGAGCCTCTTATGCAGCCTCTACACCGTCCCAACAATATTACTTGTTCCAGTGTCAAGCGATATTTTCAACGTTTCTGTGGGCTATGGCGATGTATAGCTCCAGCGGCAGCCTGGACAGAGGGAGGGTACAGCACTGTCTGTGTCCGACACGGACACCTGTGCAGGGCAGCGAGGAAGCTACCACGCCCTAGTACAGCTCCTGTGGCAGCATAGGCAGGAGTCTATACACACTGAGCCGGGGAAGACTGTGCCAGGAACGAGGGGTATTGTTTCTTGATATATTTGATGTGTTTGTTGACATAATTGAATTGTTTTCTCTTGATGTCATTCACCTGAGCAGAAAAGGTCTTATGTTCATATAGAGCATCCTAACTTCCAAATATGCAGGTCTGGTGATACAAAAATGCAAAAATTGTATATTGGACAGGGAATATATAACTATATATTTTCCTACCCGGGACGAGAAATTAAGCATAATTTATAGAGCATAAGCATAATCTTCGGCGGGCTATCGCGGCCTGGTAGGCCTGACGTATCGAGACGAAGAAAAAGCGAGGAAAATTATGCTTCATTTCATGGTCCAAGGGCTGGACGAGATTTCCTGCACATGTACGAATCGCACTGCTCCCTTGTAAATTAAGGTCATTTTCGATAGCTTCGGTGTGTCCGAATAGCCCAGTTTCTCATTAACATCTGATATTTTAGGCGATGCCAGCAGCTCTGGTGGGGAAATTGAGAACGAAGTGGAAAAAGGTACAAACAAGTATTGAAGAGAACAAGTCAAAAATCGATGCTAACAAAAATGAAGAAGCAAACAGAAATAAGAATAATGGGTGCGAAAAATAGAGGACGAGGCAATTCATGAGCTCGTTTATATATGCCGTTTATTGTGAGCACAAAACTGTTGTTCCTCAATGTCAGGTATGTCCGTTATTGGCCATTGTTGTTTCGTTCCATCATCTTATGACCGTTTTTGGTCAACAAGTGATTTTCCTTCGACTTGTTACCCCAGGCACCTCCCATCAACTATATTATTATTGTGATGCCTGCTCATGGCATACTTGCCGAGGATACTGTACATGTTGACTGTAATCAGGGCTATCCGAGGATTTATGCCAAAATATGCAGCACTCTCCTTTCCCCAAAAATGTATTTGCAATCAAAGCAGTACTTTTTGTTTTAAATTTTACCAGATAAATGATGGATCTTCATATCTGTTTGGATAAATGTGTAACTTTCAATGTACCCGAGGTCACGACAGTTTACGCGACCTTGAATCACGATGCCAATTTGTCGAAATCAGGAGAAAGTAATAATATAATGCTAAAAGTAAGTTTCTGCAACATTTGTAAGTAACAAAATGTTGGATTCATGTAGTTACCATGTTGTCATGAAGCTATGGACAATCGAAAGCACACTTGCAAGGTAACCTCGCGAAAATTACCGAGTCTATGACTTGTAAACCGTTACTCGGATAACGCTCAAACCTTCACAGCTGGAATCGGAGCCCAAAATGTTTCTATAAAGTCATTTTTTCCAACTTATAAGAAATGAGGGTGTCAAGCAACAGCCGATCTGTCGTGGAAAGCACCAGATAAGATAGTAAGGGGAAGGGTAGGATATTTTTCACAGACTTCCTGACGAACAGAATTGCATGGATGAGGCTACGTACAGGCGGATTGAACGAAATTTACTAGAGCAGACCATGATCATTGATGATTATAATCTTACGGGACGAGGGCTGACATGGAATGTGTTAGCTTTGAGGAAGTTGCACTGGAACTGTTTTTGTGGAGTACTTTGTATTGCAGCATCTACATGAGACCACAATAGTGAATGAAATCTTGGATTTAATATTAAATGATTGGAGCTGTATTCACAATGTAAGAGTTGGGATAGCCTGAACATTAGTGGCCATTCAATAATATGATGGTATTAGAACTTGCAGGGAGCCCTGGGTGAAAACTATGATACCGATACCACCAGCACTGATACCAGAAATTTCCAAGGCAAAATTTTATGGCATTAAACATATACTGGGGTCAATCAACTGTCATAACGTACTGCAGAGCCATACAACCTATCAAATATAGAATAAGGTTGAAGATGGTATGTCGCAAGGCTCTGTCTATTGATAAATTTGTCCCGCTAAGAAAGAGGCGAACTGACACTAGTCACGACCACCTTAATGTTATTGATATTACAGTGTGGTGGCGTGGGACGTAGTCAATCATATGGAGGCTAGGCGCGGGAGACGTTCTCAATCACATGGAGGCTGGGCACAGGAGATGTCCCCAATGACATGGAGCCTCAGCACAGGAGGTGTTTCGGAGTTTCACCATGCAGATGATACCACATGGCCCACGTTTAATTCGTATCAAGTTGCATGTGGAAGAAAGTAGAGGCATGGCCATACACTGCTCTGCACGTGTTCTTAAGCCCATTGCCATACGTCCGTGAGCGAAGCGAAGCAACTGGTCGTACGGCAGCTTTGCTGTTCGACATGACTGTCGCCTGTGTCACTCCACGACCACCTGTGTAGCACCCCCGTCACATGTGTAACACCACCGTCATTTGTGCAACACAACCGTTACCTGTGTAGCACTTCCTTCATCTGTATAGTACCACCGCCTGTGCAACACCACGGTCGCTTGTGTAGTACTACAGTTACCTGTGTAGCACCACCGTCACCTGTGTAGCACCACCGTCACCTGTGTAGCACCACCGTCACTTGTGCAACACAACCGTTACCTGTGTAGAACTACCTTCATCTGCGTAGTACCACCGCCTGTGCAACACCACGGTCGCTTGTGTAGCACTACAGTCACCTGTGCAGCAGCACCGTCACCTGTGTAACACCACTGTCGTCCGTGTAGCACCACGATAATCTGTGCAGCGCCACCGTAACCTGCTCAACACCGCTGTCGCTTGTAAAACATCACCATCACCTGTGCAGCACCACGGTCACATGTGTAGCACCGCGTCACCTGTGTAGGACCACCGTCACCTGTGTAACACCATTATCGCCTGTGTAACGCCATCATCGCCTGTGTAGCACCACGGTCACATGTGTAGCACCAGGGATACCTGTGTAGCACCACCACCACCTCTGTAGCATCACCGTCACTTGTGTAGCACCACCGTCACCTGTGTAGCACCACCGTCACCTGTGTGGTACCACCATCACCTGTGTAGCACCACCGTCACCTGTGTAGCACCACCGTCACCTGTGTAGCACCACTGTCGCCTGTGTAGCACCACCATCACCTGTGTGGCACCACCGTCACCTGTGTAGCACCACCGTCACCTGTGTGGCACCACCGTCACCTGTGTAGCACCACCGTCACCTGTGTAGCACCACCGTCACCTGTGTAGCACCACCATCACCTGTGTGGCACCACCGTCACCTGTGTAGCACCACCGTCACCTGTGTGGCACCACCGTCACCTGTGTAGCACCACCGTCACCTGTGTGGCACCACCATCACCTGTGTAGCACCACCGTCACCTGTGTAGCACCGCCGTCACCTGTGTAGCACCACCATCACCTGTGTAGCACCACCGTCACCTGTGTAGCACCACCGTCACCTGTGTGGCACCACCGTCACCTGTGTAGCACCACCGTCACCTGTGTGGCACCACCGTCACCTGTGTGGCACCGCCGTCACCTGTGTAGCACCACCGTCACCTGTGCCGCAGTGTCGCCGACGCCATGGGCAACACGGTACCCCGGATGGTGGTGGCGATGAGTCGCGACCGCTTCGTCATCCGCGTGCACACGGGCGACCGCAAGTCGGCCGGCACCGACGCCAACGTCTTCATCCAGCTGCGCGACTCGGTCGGCCGCGTGACGCCGCCGCTGCGGCTCGACCACCGGTTCTTCAACGACCTGGAGCGGGGCACCGTGTGCGCGTACCCGTTCCCGGACGACCCGAACCTGGTCGATCTGGACAGCATCGTGCTGCGTCGAGACTCAGCCGGCCTCGGGGACAGCTGGTTCCTCGACCTGATCGAGGTGGAGGATCGGCGCAGCCGAGTCAAGTGGATGTTCCCGGTGCACAGGTGGATACACTGCGACACCGAGTACCGCATCCGGCCCAACGACGCCAGCCTGCCGCAGGACAACGAGCCGGACATGCTGAAGCACCGCCAGAAAGAACTGGAGCAGAAAAAACAGACCTACGAATTCGACCAGCGCATCAAGAACGGGCCGGCTCAGGTGAGCAGCCGCCTGCCCCCTCCCCAGACACACGTGAGAGGGCACTCCTTCCCCCACCTCTCCTCCCCAGACACACGTGAGACGGCACCCCTTCCCCTTCCTCTCCTCTCAAGACACACGTGAGACGGCACTCCTTCCCCCACCTCTCCTCCCCAGACACACGTGAGACGGCACTCCTCCCCCCACCTCTCCTCCCCAGACACACGTGAGACGGCACCCCTTCCTCTCCTCCCCAGATACACGTGAGACGGCACTCCTTCCCCCACCTCTCCTCTCCAGACACACGTGAGACGGCACTCCTTCCCCCATATCTCCTCCCCGGACACACGTGAGACGGCACCCCTTCCCCTTCCTCTCCTCCCCAAACACACGTGAGACGGCACCCTTCCCCTTCCTCTCCTCCCAAGACACACGTGAGACGGCACTCCTTCCTCTCCTCCCCAGATACACGTGAGACGGCACTCCTTCCCCCATATCTCCTCCCCGGACACACGTGAGACGGCACCCCTTCCCCTTCCTCTCCTCCCCAAACACACGTGAGACGGCACCCCTTCCCCTTCCTCTCCTCCCAAGACATTCGTGAGACGGCACCCCTTCCTATCCTCCCCAGATACACGTGAGACGGCACTTATTCCCCCACCTCTCCTCACCAGACACACGTGAGACGGCACTCCTTCCCCCATATCTCCTCCCCAGACACACGTGAGACGGCACCCCTTCCCTTCCTCTCCTCCCCAGACACACATGAGACGGCACACCTTCTCCTTCCTCTCCTCTCAGACACGTGAGACGGCACCACTTCCCCTTCCTCTCCTTCCCAGACACGCATGAGACGGCACCCCTTCCCCTTCCTCCCCTCCCCAGACACACGTGAGACGGCACCCCTTCCCCTCC
Organism: Ashinkailepas kermadecensis; assembly: GCA_034440615.1. NCBI lineage: Eukaryota > Metazoa > Arthropoda > Thecostraca > Neolepadidae > Ashinkailepas > Ashinkailepas kermadecensis. The sequence goes on along the minus strand of JAOTOM010004543.1, from coordinate 117,821 downwards.
TCAGCTCCCTCATAAACATGTGAACCACCGGCACTCCTTACCTCTCCTCTCCTTCCACAGACACATGTGAGCTGGCACTCCTTCCCCTGCTGTCCTCCCTCAGACACATGTGAGACCCCTTCCTCCTCCTGCGATTGCGGTTGCCATTTCTTATGCATGCAAGTTAATGTGACATTAAGAGCTACATGGTTTGTGGGCTGCAGGTATGTACAAGACCGGGAATTATTGTGGGCAGAACACTTACGAGGCTGCCGCAATCGGGCTCTGTTTACAGTCCACGGATACACAAGCTTATGGCATACATTTCGGGTAAAGGACAAGCATTTAAGAGAAAAACACAACCGTGTTGAACAATTCGTCAGCGAATTGGCACCAAGGACTGAGAAACGTACACAACTTTGCAAATCGACTGATTTCGAAGGATAGTGCACATAATTCCAGCGTCAGAGCATCGAACGCCAATCCACTTCATCCGAAGCTGACCGCGCCCTTGTCGAAATTGGGCTGCTCGGACTAATTCCGTGCATCTAGCTTACAAGTGAATGATGCATGGGCGCAAAATGACCAATGCAGTCGACGCGCCCTAAAGCACAAATCCACCACCACAAGTGAATGATGCACATGTCGAATTGTTGCCAAATGTTGGCTCGGTGTGCCGCCGTTCTTTTTGTGTCGTGACTCTTCCGTCCAGTTGATGCCATGCAACCAGTCATGCAGTTTGGGACCAACCTGGAGAGGAGCGGAGGGACCCCCGAGGGGAGCGGCAAGAGGTGGGTGATTTGGAAGGGTGATTGCCTGGGTGATTTGGAAGGGGGCCGATGCTCCAGGGGTGTAGAGGGGCCACCCCGAGCGGATTTTGGCGGCAGATAGTGTTTGGGAGGAATTGCGACGTCGGAGAGGGACGAAGCGCCATGCTTATACCACCGAGGTGCCGTGGTAGGCGAGTTAAGAAGTGAGTTGCGGGGTAAGAAACGACAAAGGGGGCCTCGAAAGGACGATGGACACCGAGCGCCTGCAGCGAACGCCAGAGGCGACAAGATCAGGGATGCCCGCGGTGACGGCGGCGGGAAGGGAGCCCACACGTCGAACACGGACATAGAGAATGGCCATGTAGCGAGCCATGTAGCGAGCCATCTAGCCATGTAGAGAATGGCCATGTAGCGAGGGCCGGCGGAACTGCGGCGACGCTTCGTGTTTGACTCATGGTCGGTGAGCCGAACAGGACCGGGGAAAACCGGAGCACGTTGGGCTCGGCGAGGTAGTACCGAAAAACGCGAGTGCCTCGCGTCGTCACCAGGTGTCCGTGGACTGGCGTCTGAGTATTGCCATCCAGTATTGCAGTTGTTCAGAATGTGATATGCTGCAATGTCCGGTACATATTCTGTTGTGCGAGCTGATGCAAGTTGGAATGTGGCTAGCTGAACTGGCGGGAATGTGGCTAGCTGAACTGGTGGGAATGTGGCTAGCTGAACTGGTGGGAATGTGGCTAGCTGAACTGGCGGGAATGTGGCTAGCTGAACTGGTGGGAATGTGGCTGGCTGAACTGGCGGGAATGTGGCTAGCTGAACTGGTGGGAATGTGGCTAGCTGAACTGGTGGGAATGTGGCTAGCTGAACTGGTGGGAATGTGGCTAGCTGAACTGGTGGGAATGTGGCTGGCTGAACTGGCGGGAATGTGGCTAGCTGAACTGGTGGGAATGTGGCTAGCTGAACTGGTGGGACTGTGGCTAGCTGAACTGGTGGGAATGTGGCTAGCTGAACTGGTGGGAATGTAGCTAACTGAACTGCCTGCTCACTTTCGCACTCCGAGTGGACTGCGACGATCCGAGATGTGATAGGATGTGATTGTCAATTACCGTCAATTGTCGTAGTAGCGCCGCCTACGGCAGGACACTGTCGGCGCGGGTCATCTCGGCTGGCTCTCGGTCACATCAGCTGAGCGGTGCTGGCGGTACTGAATGGCGGTGCTGTGCGCAGTGTGGGTGGGTAGGTCGATCTGCCCTGCCCTGGTAGCTCAAGGAGAGGGCGGGTCAATCTACCAACTCCTGGCACTTGACCCACGTGCGACAAATCGATCTCACCTACATTCAAAGTGCATTTTTTCTGACATGAGTACTCCAGCCTGCACATCTGTACACTGTGTTGCCCACCAGCGATGCATGGTGACAGCCTGCCGCTGATCCGGTGAACCGAGAGCCCATCGGACTTCACGTACTGCACGTGGCGTCTGGATACGCCGACACCGGCGGCATTAGCACTGTGGCGACGACGTCACTGCTGTGCTGATAACGCCGAGCCAGATATATCGCACATTGTCGCCGTTGTGCCACTTCCTGGCGCGGCACCGCACCTTCAAGATCAAGGCGGCCGGCAAACAAATGCAGTCGGCTCGAGGTGAACAAGAGCTAGTCATACCCATACTCGATGTGTCGCGGTACGTGCGAGGCATACCGACCCACTCCGCCGTGGCCACCTTACGGGTTTCCACACCAGTGTTTGTTCCCTACATTCGCCCACTCTCACTTCCCCTGGAATTGATCCTCCTTAATGGATCTGCCATCGTCTGTCCACGCCCCTTTGCGTTGATCTATGTGCATTCAAGCACACCAATTTTGAAGCTGTATTATTATTTGCTTCGTTTGAGTATCACCTCGAACTTAAATGGGGTGAATTTTGCTTCCCAAAATGTTCTGTGGTCGTAGATGCTTTCTGGCTCGCCTGCCCTAGCAATATCGATTGATGCGCGACATACGCTTCTATTTAGCGCATGTAATGCATTAATGTAATTATATGAATTTGTATCCATTAAGATGATGATTTTTGCCGATCGCGGGGGAGGCGCAGTCACCAATTAGGATAATTTGCATAAGCTGTTAGCCTGATACGGATCTTGCGTTTCTTGGTTTTATTTGCTGAATATTCTACTAAGGCAGTTCCACAATTTATGAAACCATCTGCATTCCATGGAAGGAAAAGACACAAGCATGAAACGAACACAATGCATGACCCAGCATATTCACCACCCTTACGCACATACTCTGAGCCGCTGAATGCATCTCGCTGAGTCGATGATCGATGGTCGATGGTCGATGGTCGATGGAGGAAATATATACACACGATGCCCTCTGCCTCAAAGAAAACTATGCACATGACATTCCCGTTCGTGCGCCCATTTTCGGCAACCTCGGGGTGCTCTCGCATCTCTTCTACTGCTTGCTCTCCGTTCTTGCTTGAGGGTCGTAAAATGCTAGTCCACATCTCGTAGACCTTAATTAGTGAATACAAAATTGTCCCTCAAAATCGTACTGTCCGAGCAGCTCTTGCGCAGCCTCTTGCGCTCTCTTTTGCCTCTAAGTGAGATTTTGGGGTATCCATCAGCAGCATACTGGTGTGCTCAATTAATTGAGCACCCTTCTGTCGCTTTGCTAATGACCAGCCGAGCAGCGATTTCTTATAGTGTGGAACTTGTCTTCCAAAACCATCTCCTCAACCTGACGTTCTACGCGCGGAGTGCACGCGCTCCGGGGAGCATCTGGGTGAGGACAGTCCAAGGTGCTTGTTTGTCCAGTGCTGAAGTGGCGAAGCCAACGGAAAATGGTCGGTAGAGATGCAGCATCATCAGCAAAGGCTTTGGCCAGGATCCTACGCACCCGAAGAGGGATTTCGCCTGCCGGAAATTGTGCGGGAATGATCTCGCGCCGAAATAATTCTTTTCGGCGCATTTTCAGCGACAGATTTGTGTTGCTCCTCTCGGTGACCAATGAAAGAACATTCAAGAATAAACGTCCTAGTGCATACTGAAGGACATCGAGTATAATAGTGATAGTGATGATGTACACAGCGCAGCCCACCTGCGCCACGGCAGCGGCTCAACTGGTAGTGATGATGGTGTAGTCAGGTACCGGCACGCCACCGGGCTGCGTGTAGGTGGGCACCGGTACTCTAACGGTATGTTAATGTAGGCTTGTGGACTTGGCGGGTACTGGTGCCCGGCTGGTTAGCGTACACATAGGCGGCGCAAATGACCGATCAGGTAGATGAGGGTGCTCTCGCAACATTATGACAGTGATGGTGTAAACTGCGCAGACCACCTGCGGGCGCCACGGCAGGGGCTCAACTGCAGGCACACCGACACTCAGCCTCTCGGCAGAGAGCTCGAGGTGAAGGTACGCAGCTGGCTTCCTTCTGATGCATCTGACTTACCTCTGATGCAGCTGGCTTCTCTCGGATGTTCTCAATCGCTGTCGGCTCATTCAGAGGCCTGATCCAGTTTGTGAGTTATTCTATGGGCGGGTTGAGATGTAGCAGCTTCATGCATCTGCCCAGTTTGTGAGTTATTCTATGAGAAGGTTGAAATGCAGCAGCTTTAGTTATCTACCCAGTTTGTGAGTTATTCCATGAGAAGGTTGAGATGCAGCAGCTTTATGTATCTACCCAGTTTGTGAGTTATTCTATGATCAGGTTGCGATGTAGCAGCATCGTGTATCTGCCCAGTTTGTGAGTTATTTTACGGGGAGGCTGAGCTATAGCAGCTTCATGCAGCTGCCCAGTTTGCTAATTATAAATAAAAATACCATCCTTAGTCGGCTATTTTTGTACCAAACCATCGCCTATGCCTTGTACGCACATTCAGACCATCGCCTGTACCTTATATGTACCTTCAGACCATACCTTATACCTTATATGTGCCTTCAGACCATCGTCTGTACCTTATATGTATATTCAAACCATCGTCTGTACCTTATATGTACCTTCAGACCGTTGCCAGCGATGGCCTGAGGCTTGTCGGGCGACGTTTGTGCCAGACTCAAAGGTAACTCCCGACACTTACATCAACTATTTCTCACCTCAAATTAGCGTAATCGGCTGGGAGAGTGCGACGGGGGTCCAATATAGTGGCTAACGCAGCCTCTGCCGGCATATTCCTCCATCATCTATTGGGAGACCACAGCTGCGCAGGACAATCGTCCTCTCGGTTGGGAGCATGATCTACGATATTATCTGCACAGCTGTGTGCAGGTGCTGAAGGTGATACAGACCACCTGAATAAACGTGCTGCATTCATATTCAACATTGGAAGCATTAGCATGCATTACCAATTAATAAAATGTGCTATGAGACTGTTGCAGGTTGTCTCACGCCTTAATATGCATCTGTTCAGTGAGTGTGCATAATGTGCGGGTCGGGGAGATCACCACCCACGCACACCCTCTGCTGCTGCCAAGGTCGCTGCCTGGCCGATCTGAATCATGGCGTTTTGTACCAAATGGACTGAGCACCCTTAGCGGTTATTATATGGGCGCTAGGTATTTTACAGCCAAA
>JAOTOM010004543.1:0-107500 GCA_034440615.1 Ashinkailepas kermadecensis | reverse complement strand
TGTCTGTCTGTCTGTCTGTCTGTCTGTCTGTCTGTCTGTCTGTCTGTCTGTCTGTCTGTCTGTCTGTCTGTCTGTCTGTCTGTCTGTCTGTCTGTCTGTCTGTCTGTCTGTCTGTCTGTCTGTCTGTCTGTCTGTCTGTCTGTCTGTCTGTCTGTCTGTCTGTCTGTCTGTCTGTCTGTCTGTCTGTCTGTCTGTCTGTCTGTCTGTCTGTCTGTCTGTATGTCTGTCTGTCTGTCTGTCTGTCTGTCTGTCTGTCTGTCTGTCTGTCTGTCTGTCTGTCTGTCTGTCTGTCTGTCTGTCTGTCTGTCTGTCTGTCTGTCTGTCTGTCTGTCTGTCTGTCTGTCTGTCTGTCTGTCTGTCTGTCTGTCTGTCTGTCTGTCTGTCTGTCTGTCTGTCTGTCTGTCTGTCTGTCTGTCGTCTGTCTGTCTGTCTGTCTGTCTGTCTGTCTGTCTGTCTGTCTGTCTGTCTGTCTGTCTGTCTGTCTGTCTGTCTGTCTGTCTGTCTGTCTGTCTGTCTGTCTGTCTGTCTGTCTGTCTGTCTGTCTGTCTGTCTGTCTGTCTGTCTGTCTGTCTGTCTGTCTGTCTGTCTGTCTGTCTGTCTGTCTGTCTGTCTGTCTGTCTGTCTGTCTGTCTGTCTGTCTGTCTGTCTGTCTGTCTGTCTGTCTGTCTGTCTGTCTGTCTGTCTGTCTGTCTGTCTGTCTGTCTGTCTGTCTGTCTGTCTGTCTGTCTGTCTGTCTGTCTGTCTGTCTGTCTGTCTGTCTGTCTGTCTGTCTGTCTGTCTGTCTGTCTGTCTGTCTGTCTGTCTGTCTGTCTGTCTGTCTGTCTGTCTGTCTGTCTGTCTGTCTGTCTGTCTGTCTGTCTGTCTGTCTGTCTGTCTGTCTGTCTGTCTGTCTGTCTGTCTGTCTGTCTGTCTGTCTGTCTGTCTGTCTGTCTGTCTGTCTCTGTCTGTCTGTCTGTCTGTCTGTCTGTCTGTCTGTCTGTCTGTCTGTCTGTCTGTCTGTCTGTCTGTCTGTCTGTCTGTCTGTCTGTCTGTCTGTCTGTCTGTCTGTCTGTCTGTCTGTCTGTCTGTCTGTCTGTCTGTCTGTCTGTCTGTCTGTCTGTCTGTCTGTCTGTCTGTCTGTCTGTCTGTCTGTCTGTCTGTCTGTCTGTCTGTCTGTCTGTCTGTCTGTCTGTCTGTCTGTCTGTCTGTCTGTCTGTCTGTCTGTCTGTCTGTCTGTCTGTCTGTCTGTCTGTCTGTCTGTCTGTCTGTCTGTCTGTCTGTCTGTCTGTCTGTCTGTCTGTCTGTCTGTCTGTCTGTCTGTCTGTCTGTCTGTCTGTCTGTCTGTCTGTCTGTCTGTCTGTCTGTCTGTCTGTCTGTCTGTCTGTCTGTCTGTCTGTCTGTCTGTCTGTCTGTCTGTCTGTCTGTCTGTCTGTCTGTCTCTGTCTGTCTGTCTGTCTGTCTGTCTGTCTGTCTGTCTGTCTGTCTGTCTGTCTGTCTGTCTGTCTGTCTGTCTGTCTGTCTGTCTGTCTGTCTGTCTGTCTGTCTGTCTGTCTGTCTGTCTGTCTGTCTGTCTGTCTGTCTGTCTGTCTGTCTGTCTGTCTGTCTGTCTGTCTGTCTGTCTGTCTGTCTGTCTGTCTGTCTGTCTGTCTGTCTGTCTGTCTGTCTGTCTGTCTGTCTGTCTGTCTGTCTGTCTGTCTGTCTGTCTGTCTGTCTGTCTGTCTGTCTGTCTGTCTGTCTGTCTGTCTGTCTGTCTGTCTGTCTGTCTGTCTGTCTGTCTGTCTGTCTGTCTGTCTGTCTGTCTGTCTGTCTGTCTGTCTGTCTGTCTGTCTGTCTGTCTGTCTGTCTGTCTGTCTGTCTGTCTGTCTGTCTGTCTGTCTGTCTGTCTGTCTGTCTGTCTGTCTGTCTGTCTGTCTGTCTGTCTGTCTGTCTGTCTGTCTGTCTGTCTGTCTGTCTGTCTGTCTGTCTGTCTGTCTGTCTGTCTGTCTGTCTGTCTGTCTGTCTGTCTGTCTGTCTGTCTGTCTGTCTGTCTGTCTGTCTGTCTGTCTGTCTGTCTGTCTGTCTGTCTGTCTGTCTGTCTGTCTGTCTGTCTGTCTGTCTGTCTGTCTGTCTGTCTGTCTGTCTGTCTGTCTGTCTGTCTGTCTGTCTGTCTGTCTGTCCGTCTGTCTGTCTGTCTGTCTGTCTGTCTGTCTGTCTGTCTGTCTGTCTGTCTGTCTGTCTGTCTGTCTGTCTGTCTGTCTGTCTGTCTGTCTGTCTGTCTGTCTGTCTGTCTGTCTGTCTGTCTGTCTGTCTGTCTGTCTGTCTGTCTGTCTGTCTGTCTGTCTGTCTGTCTGTCTGTCTGTCTGTCTGTCTGTCTGTCTGTCTGTCTGTCTGTCTGTCTGTCTGTCTGTCTGTCTGTCTGTCTGTCTGTCTGTCTGTCTGTCTGTCTGTCTGTCTGTCTGTCTGTCTGTCTGTCTGTCTGTCTGTCTGTCTGTCTGTCTGTCTGTCTGTCTGTCTGTCTGTCTGTCTGTCTGTCTGTCTGTCTGTCTGTCTGTCTGTCTGTCTGTCTGTCTGTCTGTCTGTCTGTCTGTCTGTCTGTCTGTCTGTCTGTCTGTCTGTCTGTCTGTCTGTCTGTCTGTCTGTCTGTCTGTCTGTCTGTCTGTCTGTCTGTCTGTCTGTCTGTCTGTCTGTCTGTCTGTCTGTCTGTCTGTCTGTCTGTCTGTCTGTCTGTCTGTCTGTCTGTCTGTCTGTCTGTCTGTCTGTCTGTCTGTCTGTCTGTCTGTCTGTCTGTCTGTCTGTCTGTCTGTCTGTCTGTCTGTCTGTCTGTCTGTCTGTCTGTCTGTCTGTCTGTCTGTCTGTCTGTCTGTCTGTCTGTCTGTCTGTCTGTCTGTCTGTCTGTCTGTCTGTCTGTCTGTCTGTCTGTCTGTCTGTCTGTCTGTCTGTCTGTCTGTCTGTCTGTCTGTCTGTCTGTCTGTCTGTCTGTCTGTCTGTCTGTCTGTCTGTCTGTCTGTCTGTCTGTCTGTCTGTCTGTCTGTCTGTCTGTCTGTCTGTCTGTCTGTCTGTCTGTCTGTCTGTCTGTCTGTCTGTCTGTCTGTCTGTCTGTCTGTCTGTCTGTCTGTCTGTCTGTCTGTCTGTCTGTCTGTCTGTCTGTCTGTCTGTCTGTCTGTCTGTCTGTCTGTCTGTCTGTCTGTCTGTCTGTCTGTCTGTCTGTCACATATGCCCATCGCCCAGCCGAAAAGAATGGCTTCATTATGCTCGAGGTGCCCCGGGCTTCTTCAGCGCTTGCAGCGAAACGGCGGAGAGAGTGGGTGGCTGGCAGGCCGGCACGATACTCGTGCCCACCACTCATGTCCGCCACGCGTGTCCGCCACTCGTGCCCGCCACGCGTGCCTGCCCTCGTGCCCGCCACTCGTACCCGCCACGGCCGCGTTCCCAGCACGGCGACCAACATCACGGGAAGTGTCCAATTACTGGGCGTTTCTGTGCTTTTTACCGCGGAGATGAGACGGTGCGTTGTTGCGTGTAAACCGCAGGTGATGTTATCAGACTGTGACGTGGCGTGCGCCTCAAGTGCCGCTGGTGACACCGACCCGTGAACATGACCGTCGTAACAATGGTCCATTGGTGACACCGACCCGTGAACATGACCGTCGTAACAATGGTCCGTTGGTGACACCGACCCGTGAATATGACCGTCGTAACAATGACCCATGGATGAGACCGACCCGTGAACATGATCGGCGTGACAATGACCCGTTGGTGACACCGATCCGTGAATATGACCGTCGTAACAATGGCCCATGGATGAGACCGATCCGTGAACATGATCGGCGTGGTACCGTGGCACCAACATGTCCGTTGGTGACACCGACACTAATGTCGAAAACGTGTCGAAAATGTTAAAATATCCACCTTGGAAGTTCGTTTTAGTGGGACTAGCCAATATGCTTTAAGGAAAACGTGACTAAATCTACATAATCGGAAGCAGCAGCTTCTGATCTGGGAACTATAGTTCCCAAACCGGCATTAGCGTAGTAAGGAAATGTCCTGAGTGCAGAATATTTAACTTATGTGCTCTGACTGTTCAAATGTTTAATGATCTCTTACGCGCCATTGCCCAAGGGTGTCAGGAGCCCGGCTAGCAGAAAACGAATCACCATTGGCAGATGTAGTGTCATATGGTGGGATATCATATCTACTCGTCAAAGCGAGATCATAGCTGCAATGCATGGGCAATGTAGCAAAATGGCTTTGGACTTCACTAGAGGTAAGTTGAACCTCAATATCCGGCTTTGGTCACGTTCAAAACTACAATCATTATGCAGGGACGCAGTGAACGATGACCACGGAGGTCCGCTCAGCTCCTCTACCGGGACAGGGTTAAGTAGCGCCTCCCCTATCATTGCGCAGGGACATCGTACACGATGATGGCGGAGGTTCACTCATTTCGCCTTCCCGGGACAAGTCATATTGTATTTCAGGCATCAATGCACCGTTCTGCCCGAGCAGCGTCGGTACCTGGCACATTCCGTCTGGGCCCTGCATAATGAATGAAGTGGTGCGTGGCAAGCCGGTGGTTTTCCACGCGCCACCAGATGCTGTTGCTCGAATGCCCTTGGTCCGACCCTCAACTTGTAGCACAGCTCACGCAAAGACGTATCCAGAAGTGTTGCAATTGGAGCGCCTCTTGCGACATTTCTGGCATTCGGGATTTTTTTTCAACCTAGAGCTGGATAATTAACATGGGAACACGTCATTGCCGATCGCTAGTGGAGGTGACGGCCACCCACGACCCCTGTGTGTGCGCTGATGCTCGCAGGTTATGCGAGCCGGCTGGTGCTGCCGGCCGTGCTGCAGGAGGTAGGTGCTCTGCAGCACGACCTGTCACGTATGCCTCGAGCTCACATCTGGATGCCCAATGCATGTATGCATATTTGTCAATTGATATTGATCAATTTATCAAGCGTATGTTGCATATATGTAAACACATGTATGCTTACGTTTAGCTCTGATAGTGGCGCTCAGGCATTTCTAATACCGCCAAGTTTGTTTTTTTATTTATAAATTTGGTCCGAACGCTTGCTGGGGTGGCTTTATGAACCAGGGTTGTATTGCTAAGCAGAGCTTGTTGCGTGATGGTCGCACCACCACCCGATCCATGAATTCCAGTTTAACGGCATAATTTTTACCAAGAATTTAACGTGCCGTCATTGCACCGACACGGCCGCCCGGTAGCTCGTCCCCCGCCTTACCGGGGCAGTTGCCAACTGTCCCTCCCAGCCGGGGGCTGAATGGGAGCTCGTGGAGCGACTCGAACCCTGTCTTGCCAGGACAGGGGAGACCGGTGCAGGCCAGCGCTCTTACTAACTGAGCTACCGGGGCGGGTAAACCGGGGCGGCTAAATCGGGGTTGCATGACAAATTCGTATTATCCTATGGTGCAGGAAAGCATCACGGGAAAATTCGCTTCCTGAATGACATTTTTGTGGTTACGCCGAACAAAAACACGCTTCCAGTATGAAATGATCGTCAATATATATCGTCAATAGGTTGAGAGAAGAGTGGAATTAATTTGTGTGCCAAATTTAAGTGGCTCGGTCTATCTAGCCTTGTGTGTTCATGTTCCTGCCCCCGCCCACTCACCTCACTTAAGTAAAGTAATAAATGCTCTACGGTGGGAAAAGCACACTGCAGCCTACTATGTACCTGTTTGTGTTTCGGCATGCTCAAGATGATTACGTCCGTCAGCTTCCATGAATGTTTCCTCAGCATCCAAGAAGTTCTCCAAGCAATGCCCTCCCACATATGGTGTGTACAAGACAATATTGTCCTTTTAATGGCAACATTTTCATCTGAATCCACCTGGGCATCTGTAAAGTTGTCCTTAGAACCACAGGCAATTTCAAAGGGCTACGCTTCTCAATCGAGTTTGCGGTCTACCACACATTGTATTTGCATCAGGTGGCAGCCATTCACTGGCTGATCCACGTCTGTCTGCATCAGGTGGCAGCCATTCACACATATGTCTGCATCAGGTGGCAGCCATTCACACGTCTGTATGCATCAGGTGGCAGCCATTCACATGTCTGTCTGCATCAGGTGGCAGCCATTCACACGTCTGTCTGCATCAGGTGGCAGCCATTCACACGTCTGTCTGCATCAGGTGGCAGCCATTCACACGTCTGTCTGCATCAGGTGGCAGCCATTCACACGTCTGTCTGCATCAGGTGGCAGCCATTCCCACGTCTGTCTGCATCAGGTGGCAGCCATTCACACGTCTGTCTGCATCAGGTGGCAGCCATTCACACATATGTCTGCATCAGGTGGCAGCCATTCACACATATGTCTGCATCAGGTGGCAGCCATTCACACATCTGTCTGCATCAGGTGGCAGCCATTCACACATATGTCTGCATCAGGTGGCAGCCATTCACACATATGTCTGCATCAGGTGGCAGCCATTCACACGTCTGTTTGCATCAGGTGGCAGCCATTCACACGTCTGTCTGCATCAGGTGGCAGCCATTCACACATATGTCTGCATCAGGTGGCAGCCATTCACACGTCTGTTTGCATCAGGTGGCAGCCATTCACACGTCTGTTTGCATCAGGTGGCAGCCATTCACTGGCTGATCCACGTTGTGCAAACAAGACAATTCGTAAGCATCGTGGCGACGGAACTCTCAAGGTTTGGGGATGATGGAAAGAGCCATTTTGAAGTCGATTCTTCCTATGCAGCTCTCGTACATATATATCAACCCAACACCATTAACGGCAAAATATTTCCGTAATAGGCCAAACGAGAAGTTCATTCAAAGTTTGTTGGACGAGGAAACGAACACTGTTCACTTTGCTCCTGGTTCCCAAACCCTTTCCTAAACGGCAAATTTCTTTGAAAAAGTTCGCCCCAACAGTGATTTTCTTGAAGTTCAAGAGCACTTCAGCAATTTACTTCAAATGATCACACTAGAGAATCAAGTAGTCCAAAAATGTCAGTTTTGTCAAATGTATCAGTGTTCAAATTGTGTAATCTTACAATGGCGTATACATTTAGGAGTTCTTTCAGAAGCAAAATTGCTCTTCATCAAGCAAGTCATTGGCACTAAAATGGTCTAGAAGCTGATCATATTTTCCCATAGCATTTTTGACAGGCATGTGAGTTCGCTTATTGGTGGATAGTTTATGCAACATTTTATGTGCCCATTTTTGAAGATTGGTTTATAGCGACAATCTTTGATGGTCCAAGGAATGTTTTTCTTTCAAGACAAATATTAAAGAAAAACGCTGATTCGTTAAAAATGCAGTTGTATTAATGCACCTTTACGATTGTATAATTGATGACATCAACTCCCGCGCCAGCATCTTTCAAGTTTTTGATGATGGATTCAGCGATCCTTCTATGATTTAGTTCAAAACCATTGCATTTGTATGTAAATCACCTAAATATTCCAAGGGATCTGCAGCAGCACGTGGTATTTGAGCCTTCAGTACCACGGTTCAGTACCACGTGGCATTTGAGCCTTTCAGCGTCACGTGATTCTGGAGTCAGTTTGAGTCCAGAAATCGTTAAAATGGTGATAAATTTATAATTCACCGGAAGGGACCGGTACATTGGAATTTCAAATGAACACGTTTCAAATGCTTTTGCCCCAATAATTCAGTTAAAGATGAACAGTTTTTAAACAAAAATCGTGTTCATGTTCATGTAACTTGTCCTGATAATACTGATTTTTCTTCTTGTGATTTTGATAACCTATTCGGAAAATGTGTATTTATCATAACTGAATATGTTTTGTTCATCAGGGTGTTTTTGTTCGAATTCAAATAGCACCAGCCTGCGATTGAATGACGCAAAAATGGCCGGTGTCACCCAAGTTTTAATATGGTGGCTCTTCCTATTATGCCTTTTTGGACATAATAATTGTTTAATGCCATTATTGCAGGCATTGATTTTCGCACGCAGATTTGTTCTCGTTCTGTCTCTAAATGAACATTTTGTAGGATAGTTACAAGATGTAGTTTAAATTCATCAATGTGGTGAAACCAAAAATAGATAACGTCTGATTGATGATTGCATTGAGTTTCCATAATCATGTCCAACAAAATGTACAGAGAGAAGTGGTCAGAAAGATTGACACCAAAAGGAAAACCTTTCCTTAGATCATTGGAAAAAAATATGTCAATTAATTTAGCTGAATTTGCATTCACATTTGTCGCACTCGATATGCATGAAAAAAATTCCAGGAATGGACGACATCATATTTTCTGAATGAGCATCAACTCTGACTGTAAATAAGTCGAAATTGCAGTATGTGCAGATTTTGATCATGTGCATGCATCTCGGGAGGCCCATATCCCCACCTCCTGTCCTAATTCATCCAGCACCCCGAAGAGTGTCTCATACTACTTTGTGTACTTGCAACGTGTTATAATGTGCAATATGAGCACACTTACCACAAAGAGGTTATAACTGGTGTTTTGTTCAAGATACTCAATTAAACACTTAAGTATTCTGATTCATGCAAAATATGCGGCGATCTACGCGATCAGCCTGTTGATATTTGCAACACAGCGAGCGTTTACAGATCTAGTCCAGACTCGTGGGTGTATAAGAGTGCGCAGTGTTTACTGACCGACCCAATCCATAACCTAAACCCAGCTCAGCCCTAGCCCATCCCTAGCTCAGCTTACAACCCTTAACTCTGACTGGGCCCACAACCTATCGAGCTCACCGTCAGTGGCAGGCACCCAGTTGAGCAGACGACACGGTATGTACGGCCATCCATACCACTCCGGCCATCCATACCACTCCGGCCATCCATACCACTCCGGCCGGCCATCCATACCACTCCGTGCACGGGAGTAGCATAGGTGGCCGTGTCGGTACAGATAGACGTCTGCGAGACTGCTTGTGGGAGTGGGGCTGTTTGTGGGTGTGGAGTTGTTGGAATGAGGTTGTTTGTGGGTGTGGGGTTGTATGTGGGTGTGAAGTTGTTTGCATGGGGTTGCTTGTGGGTGCGGAGTTGCTGGTATACAGTTTTTGTGGGGGTGGGGGAGTTTGTCGGCATGGGTTGCTGTGGGTGTGGGGTTGTCTGTGGGGGTGGGTGTACGTATGAAGCGTGACCGTGCGCATGACCGCCCAGCAGAGCAGCTGGTGTGGTAAGTGATCTTCTATCACCACTATCTACACAATGACATGCATCCCCTTTCACCTCACCTCACCCTTTCAGACTGGGCGTGGACGCGGCGATGTTGAAGCCCTTCCTGGGGACCCTTACATTCGAACAAGCGCTAGAGAGGAACAAGATTTTCATGGTGGACCTGTACATGCTGGAAGGCATTCAGTCAGTGGAGGACACTCAGGTAAACAGTGAGATGAAGTCAGTATGATCTGTTTGCGAAGCAATTTCCAGTTAAAAGGAGATGCAGAAGAAAGCACTTCAAATTAACTCATGCAATTATATGGATCAAAAAGTGTGCAACATGACATTTAGCTTTTGTTTTCTGTCCATTATCGCTGCCCACTTCATGTGAGTACCCCGAAGAGCATGAATCTCCAACCGACAACATTCATGCCCCGCCATAGGGTCTTGCACTGCTAACATCGCAGTTCAATTGCTAGTGTTCTCTTGATATGCGTAACGCATGGCCTGGGCTGCAAACACCGATCTGTTTAGTTCTACTAATATACTAAAACGCCATACATTCATTCCTTTTAAGCGCACAGGTGTAATTCATGATGCAAATTATTCCAATACATGGGCTGATTTCGTACTTCGAGAAAACATACCTAGATCGGTCAATCTCCAGCCCGCCGGCCGAGGGCCAAAGCTGCGGAAAATTGTCCCCCTATGATTTACTGACAGTGAATATTGCTTTGAATCAACTGAGTAGTGCACAGTTTGTGTGGATGCTTTCATTTATGCTTCAGAAGTTAATAGTTATTATGTAGTTTTATGATGTGGAGTTAATGGTTATTTTGTTATTTTTTTAAAGCCATTCTCTCCAGGTGAATCTTTGGTCTATGGAAGATCTTCGGATTTCTATCGATCGTTTGCATTTGCATTCATCATCGATCGTTGTGCTCCATCATGGTTCGTTGTACTCCATGATGTTTCGTTGAAGGCTCGGCAATACATGTCGAAGTACAAACTTTGATAATATTTACGTTTAATAAATAAGTATCCATGGGAGTCAAATAATTTTCCAGAACCTAATTGAATTGTCCCATGCTATGTGCATCACACTAAGCCATTCGGATTAAATTGAAGAGTGTACCTCAAGCTTCGTAGATTACAAAAAATTGTCACAAAACAGCAGATGATCTTCCTAATGAGCTCTATTTAGGTGGACGATGACTAATTGTGGGGAAAATATGGCCGCGACGTCAGCGTCACTTTACTTTAGTAATAAGGCACCTCGACTTGAAAACCGGATCACCAATGAGTCTCGCCTGCCTTTGACGATAACCATTGAGTCTCGCCTGCCTTTGACGATGACCATTGAGTCTCGCCTGCCTTTGACGATGAGCACTGAGTCGCGCCTGTCTCTGACGTTAAATTTCAAAGCGCTACCTGGATAGGCTAGGCATTGTTTTGACGAATGATTATGAGCCTTTCCTGTTGGCAAATGAGTGACAATTCAGCAGGCACTTCATGGGCGTTTAATCTTTCAGCTGTGCTCACCCATCGCTCTGTTCTACCTGAACGAAAGCAGCAAGCTGATGCCTCTGGCCATCCAGCTGTTCCAGAACAAGAGTCCCGATAATCCAGTAAGTGGCGTCAGCGCCTGCATATTTTTACCTGTGAATCGCACAGGTGTAGGCGTGCATCACGTTTCGTGATGGTCGTGGCTGTTTGGACCGGTGGTTTTCTGTGTTTTGTGCCGCTGTCGCTCACACATGAGGCGATCACAAAAACGTTGTCATGCCAGCGTGCACTCGCCGCCAGTTGTGGTTCGCAGGCCCTGATCCGAACCGGATCACATTTCCTGTCTGGTCCACGCTGGAGTACCGCCACGACAAGCAGCTGGGGAGGGGCTTCAGTTGACTCTTTCCAGCGACACTCAGGCACATAATGTTCAACATTGGAATAGAACCTACACTGCGTATAGCGGAGCCCGTGGGACAGGATTTCCCTTAGTACCGAACTTCGTGGCTTCTTGAGGCAAATGATTCCCCATTACAAACTTTCGAGTACCTCATTGGACCTTTCGGGTACCTCATTGGACCTTTTGGGTGCAGTGGCTTAGCGTCAGACTCGCGAAGCATAGCAACCCAACCAAGCACACCGAATGTGTGTTGGCTGAGCGGGTGTTCACGCCTATAAGCTTGTATTGACATCGACTTGATTGAAATGCAGCGCGTGCATCAGAACGTGTCAGGCCAAATCGAATATGAACGAGGCAGGACCCGGTGTCCCGGCTCCAGGCCCGCCATGCAGATCATCTGCCGTGTATGGACTTGAACTTTGCCAGCACAGAGGATCGTATCGTACCATTACCAGTGGCCAACAAATTGCACAGGCAGCGACAGAATGGTTCAGAGAGAATGTCGCAGCTTAGGCCGAGACGACGCTCCGTAAAAGCTGAAATCGCAGAAGCCGAACACTGAACCACAGCATAGAAGAAGCGTCACATACCATCACATACACACACACACACACGAGCACCGTACTCACAGCCATCGGGTCTACAATTGGACTTGTTTTCGCTGAGGTAATTTAGGGTTTTGAGGAGCACTTCAATTTCTGTCACTTGGTCACATGAGCTATGACTGGTAATCCTACCTATTGAGAGGTCTGGTTATTCAATGCATGCAATGGCATTCTACCGTTTGGGATTGACGGCTTTTGGAATTCTCTGGAAATGGAAGAAGGTGCAGCGTATCGGCACTGCATAGAGAGAGTTGAAAGCATTTTTAGTTTGTTTAATACAACGAAGAATGGCTCTTAGATGCTCCTGGGTTTTAGACATTGCGTGTAAAGAAAGCATACGACCTTCAATATACCAGGAGGTGCTGAGTTGACATCAAAAGTAACGTTAAGGATTATACTTTATTACTCAACGTTTCGGCCAGGGTCTTCATCTACGGCCGCAACTAAACACGCAAACGACGTCTTGGTATATCACTTAAATTACATAAACATAAATTATATTTTATGTATTACGCGTTATATTGGATCTATGTCTATATATGTGCGTGAGTGTATGTATCGATATGTATGTGGACCATCGGCTCGGGCTCAGGGCCTCGGCTAAGGAATTTCGACTGCTGGGGCAAATCATAAAAAAAGGCTTCCCATTGGCAAACAATAGTGGAAGGCATTGATACAAAAATGTGTGATTTCAGTGTTTTTGAATGATGTAGGTATTAACCATTCGATTAGTTAGATTTTCATAAAAGAAAATCAATAAATAGGTACGCTCCAGTCAGTCATAACAAAATAGATGGTTTCGTGTCACGTCATAGGTATATTGATTATATGTATATGTTAACACAACATACACCGATACACGCAATCGTAGCTCGTTCACAGACTCTGTTCTGGACACAGCCGATGTACAAACCTGAGATATGCGCCAGTGTTAACACGCAGACAACAAATCCATATGTGACTTCTTCACTCGCTATCACACCACCACAAGCACCATAACACTCCGCTCCACTCAGTCCATACCAGGCCAGCCACCCACACCTACATAGTTCCAGGTCCTCGCCGACACAGGGCATGTCGAACAACAGCTGACACTGCCTCTGGCTGCAGAGAAACCATCGCCCGTGTCGGCGACACGGGCACGCCGCCGGCCCCGCCCGACTCCCCTGCAATGGTTTCCCCGTGGGAACACATGCCACTCTACCCTCGTCAATCGCCTTCGCCGCGCTGAAGCAACACTTGTCCCACAGGCTCGCTTGAAAAACATCGCAGCTTTTCTAGACCGCCACGCTGAGGCGACTACCGTACCCCCCCCCCCCCCATCCCTTCCCCATGCCCCGCTCCCGCTGTTTGAGTGGCTCAAGTGTCCAGGCGTCGGCCACGGGGCCGCTAGAGTATCGTTTTCGACTCGCAAATCACACGTTACACCTACTCGGTCTCGCATGACTGGGACTCTGTCTCCTCTACAGCGCCCCGGCAGGCCTATAGAACTTCCTGATGAACTCCCGTTGCTTATAAATAGCTGGATCGGGGTGCTTGTTCCGGCGCTGCTTCGCCATTAAGAAGGCTGCCACGGCAGGTCGCGGGTCATAGCTGGCCGTGCCTACGCCGTTGACACTGATCATGAGTCGGTCGTTGGCCGTGGTCAGCTGCATACCGAGGCGGTGGCTGCTGCGGATAGCGTTGTAGTGGGAAACTGCCCGCTCGGTACCCATGCTGTGGGGCGCGACGCACAGCAATGACGACAGCAACTTCTTGCACACCCCAGAGGAGCATCTCGTCATCGCCACTAGCTTGTTCTTCGCATCAGTGTGCTGTACTCGTGCCTCAGTCATCTTGCCCCAGTCATCGCAGACGTCAGTCACAAGTCGCGACACACTCTCCGGGCCGAACAGTCCAGAGGTCAGATCCCGGCCAGCAGCTACAAACGCAGCCACTGAAGGCGCTTCCAGCAGCTGTGACATGACACGCACCACGTCCTCTTGCTCCACGTTGAGCCTGTCTGTCAGGAAGTTGATGGCAGAGCCGACGACTTCCAGCCTGACGGCACCAAAGTTGCGCTTCGTGGTCACATTGCTGTTGTGACACCGAGCTCTACCGTCCTCCTGGACGTCTCCCAACTTCTCCTCTTGGCCACCTGGTAGAGGCTTGGTTTCCATCAGCTTCAGCTGCATGACCGCCGCATCTCGTGCCGCCAGAACCTCGGGCAGTACCAGGTCACCCCTCTGGAATGTCTTCTGTAGGTGACAGAAGATCCCACAGATGTCAGCCATAAGAGCTGTCAGACGGACAGTCTGTCCGCCGGCTGTCCACTTTCGCAGAAACCCCTTCGCCTCGGCCTTTTCCGTCCGACTTCCTGACACCGCCACACTCTCCCACACTTCCCTGCACTCAGCCAGGTTGGACATTGGCGTTGATCGAGGACAGCAGATGTTCCGCGAACCTCACTTCAAACACTGGAGGAAACGCCACCACGCCACCGCTGTCACGGAGCTTCTTCGTCCGTATCTTGGACGTCCGGAAGTGGCTGCTGACAGCGCGGAGGTCAGACTTCCAGTGCTGGATCTCAGGGACCGTTTTCTCCACGCTCTCCAGAGCGAGGTCACTCCGGTGACACACGCACCAGATCGTAATAATCTGTCGACCTAACAGATCGTTGAGGCGCCTCCACAGGCCTGACTGCCGACCCGTATTGGCACTCTCCCCATCGGTGGTGACTCCCACCATCGTCTCAGACGGCAGACTCAGCTCCTGCATGATCTGCTTCACCGAGTCCAGGAGACCTTGTGCTCCGCCTTCCTCCGGCTCTACCACGCCTGCCAGGAAGGATTTGAGCTGGCAGTCATCATCTATCACACGAACCGTGACAAACTTATTGTCCAGTTGTTGCCGGTCCATACTGCCGTCGATATGTATGCTGTACACCAGCCCAGCAGCAATCTTCTCACTCAGTTTCCTCCTCTCTAGCTCAGCGACGATGCCCAGCATCTCACGATAGACGTCAGGGTCGCGGTAGTGGAGGGCTTCTACAGCTGGCTCCGTAGGAACCAGGTTCACGTCCCAGCCGCCTTCACTCAGAGCCGTCCAAACCTGGCGCTCGCGGACGGTCGCCAGTGACCGGGCAGGCCAGGACCATGCAGAGGGCGTCTCAAGTAGGCTGTCGTTGTAGACTGTAATGGCCAACTCTACCAGCACCTTGGTCACGCCAGCCTCGGTCTTCTTTAAGACGGACACCCACGGGTGTTTTCCGCTTTTGGCTTCCTACTGACGTTGGAAATTCTCGACTTCGACAGCAGCGGCGTGAGCTCGTGATCCCATGTGGTATACTGCTTGTCTCAGCCGTTCCTTTGAATCGGCTCGCACACCGGTGGCCATGTGGACGCGCCCATTCTGAGACACCTTAGCCGCTTCAGTGTGATGACGCTCGCAGGTGGTGCATACCAAGACAGCTCTTTTCCTGCCCTGTCCACCTTCCTGTCTCTTCTCTAAACGGAAGTTTTCGAATTTATTTGTCAGCCAGCGTGCATCCAATTTCGCACCTTTGTACCAGTTGGCGGGGTCCTGGCTAGCACTGACGCTGGGGACTGGCGTAGGACTCTGACTAGGACTGGCGTTGGGACTGGCTTCCTCGGCGACTGGTTGAGGCGAAGGAGTAGGTTGACCAGTAGGATGAGTTGTCGGGCTGGCCAGGTGAGATGGTACCGTGCCAAAGACAGAAAAAAAACACGGAAAGATGGGTTAAGAAGAGATACATGCATAGAAATTCGTCTTCTGGATAGGTATTTGCCCGGTCGACACGATAAAATCCGAAGTTGCGAATGCCCCTTTATGAAATTATTGGTGAGGACAAATAATTAATGGACAAATATACGGAAATTGGTCAAACATTTTATCCCAAACAAGATATGCTCAGTGATAAAACATATGAAGTTACCTGATGCAAGTCTTCTTGGCCACCGGCTGTGCTCGATCCGCAACTTCTTGGTCAGGATCAGCCGGATGAGGAGGGTTGGTGTTTGGATCGGACGAGGGTCGTTTCTGGAAAATAGGAAATGTGGATATGCGATGCAAATACTGCTGTTTTAAAAAAAAACTGATTTCGGGTAATCCGATCGTGTCTCGTCCCAGTTCCATGACGCTTGATTCGCCGACAGAAATTACAAGCTCCCTACCACCGAAACAACAAAGGTCGAAATTTCTAGCAAACAAATACCTATAGAAGTAATTAACAAGTAACTTAAAAATCCAAGTCCTAGATAAGAATGGCATTGAATGACACCATCTTTCAATATAAATGAAGATAACATCAATATCCCAATATTATTAAACATATGGTCAATAGTTGCAATCAAGACAGTCAATATAGTTATTCGATGTCCGGAAGTGGCATACAATACAATATGGTATACAATTAAATGCAATAGTCACGATAATACCTTTGGTAAGCGGTGCAGAATCCACGCACGCGCTGGCAGTCGGCCGCCAGTATGGGGGAGGGGCAAACGGCCAAACGCCGCAGTAAATACCCACAATTGTATGATCAAAAGCAACGGCAATGCCCCTCTCAATCAAAATTTATCTGAAATATGCCCCCACTTAGCCCCAGCCCAAGACAATGTCCATATTGGAAAATGGGGTATGCTCGCAAAATTATAGGTAGGTACGCTCCTGAGAAAAGCTCAGCAAGTTTGCGCTAATCAATTTCACAAACATCCAATGACCAAACCTTAACATACCTTGTGTGGTTGTACAAATTTCCTGATGTCCATATTTTCACAACGTTTTGGTGTGCTTTTCCAACATGTAGGTATGTAACGCAACACTCGGCGAACTACAGGTTGAGGTTCATGCAAAGCTCTTCAATCACTAGGTTATGCAAGTTGAGAAGTTTTGACTCAAACGGCGTCAGCTGACTACGCTATCTCGTGACGAATGCGCCGATTGATCCTCCGTTGCGAAGAATTGCACGCGTATCGGGCGCATATACGCGACCGATTTAAGTAGCTACACATAACCTTGCAGCTACCGAGCGCTTCTACCAAAGCTCTGTTAATATATATAAATATGTCTGTTAAGTGCGAACAAACGAACCTCCGTGTGTGTAATTCGAAGTGAGTGAGATAAAATAAGATTACCTACCATGCAATAAACATAGCTAAACCGAACAATAAAATATAAGATGATTATATTGAGTCATTTCCAGGGTTTTGGAAGTGGGGCAAAATACAATCACTACTGGGGCAATTCCGGTCACTACTGGGGCATTTTCCCCAGTAGTTAACATGTTATCCGAGGCCCTGCTCGGGCTTCCTCAGAGGATTCTATCTTGACATAGTTTGTTTCTGGTTTGGAGTTTCTTTAAGTGTCTGCACCACTGAGGAGGCTTTTCTGCATTCCACGTGTCTTTTGCACGCTTTTTTTCTCGCGTGCTTTTTTTTCTTCAATTGCTAAACTTGACATTTTTATATCACTCCTGACGATGGCCCCTGGCCGAAACGTTGAGTAATAAAGTATAATCCTTAACGTTACTTTTGATGTCAACTCAGCACCTCCTGGTATATTGAAGGTCGTATGCTTTCTTTACACGCAATATTTTTATGTTGATGTCATTAGGTTGCCTAAAATAAGGGTTCAGTGTGCCCAACATAAAAAAGTAAATTCACGAAAAATGACCCGAAGCAACAAAGATTTCTAGATCTTCTTCTATCTATCTTCACTTCCTATATATGTGTATGTATATATATATATATATATATATATATATATATATATATATATATATATATATCTATATATATATATATATATATATATATATATATATATATATATATATATATATATATATAACTCATGACAAAATTAACTTGCTAGGATAACTTAAAGAAAGTGGTTAGGTACGGAAAGTTTGTGCGTTAACCTGTGCGTTGTAGTATAAGCATATAGTTCGCAATGATATCATTGTCATCCAACAAGAGATGAATACGGTTGAAAGAACACGGTCCCAATTCTTGCTAGGGTGGCTTTATGCACCAGATCAAGCAGAGCTTACTGCGTGAACCCTGACCTAAGCACCAGATAAATAGGCTTAACAATTAGTCTTGAGGAGGTTTAAGAAGGCAACTTCATGATGTCTTATTTTGGTGATGAAGTGAAGACCAAAAACAGCACTAAAAATACTCAAGTTTTGCATTCCTGCGATGTGTTCCTGCAGTCGATGTGAGATTTATACCGCCACCAATACGAATTGTCTGTACATGTCGTTTGTCGTTTACGCTCTATGTGTCGTTTACGCTCTGGAACAGAACTATCCCTTTCCTTTAACCTTGATCCACAATTACCATTCCATTCCTTGACCTTATCAGGGCCTACGCCGGCTATGGTAAAATAGGTAAGAAACATGGAATGAGCAGTTTTGCTGGAATACATGCATATACATATATACATCATACTAGGTTATGAAGAGATATGTACGACTTACGACGTACGAAGTATATAGAGGTCAGCAAGCTAGATTATGTAGAGCATCCAATTTGGAAACTAACATTCATATAATATCTTGTGTGGAAGGATCTCCACCGCCACCTCGAGATAACCTCTCATGAAATCCGTGAACCGGCGTCCCTTCCTTCATGCCACAAAATCCTGGAAGCCGCACTGAATTAGCACTGCCACCACTACCTCGAGGAAAATCCCTGTTGACGCCCCCTCTCAAAGTCGGACCCTCCTATCCGTCACATAAAACCATAGAAACGCTCCTGAATTTTCCTTCATCCGCCCCTATCCGTCACCCTGCCCGGACACGATTTGCTGGTGACTGCTCTGGATCAGCACCTTCACCACCCCTGAGTATTCCTGATGGTACCCCTGAATCATCATCGCCACCGCTCATAAAAACTCCGTGATGACTCTCTGAACTGACACCGCAGCCGTCCAGACACAGGATACTGTAACCGGCCTTGAATCGGCATTTCCATCAGATTGTCAAGACAGACCCTGGTGATGCCTGAATTGGTTATTAATTGGTGCTCTGCATCACCACCTCCCGCGAGAAGAATCTCCGCGGTGAGGCCATCTATCACTGCTCGACTGGCTGGGAAATGGCGCTCCCTCGGGTTATCACAGCCGCCCCGATAAGGAGTGTGGAAACACGAATGTGTTTCCGGAGGATATTCGCTTGCCTTGACTTCCCGTTTTCTCCCGTCCCGTATGCACATCCTTATGCAGGTTCCACATCCGCCCTTGCATCCGCCCCAGCCCCCCCCCCCGGATCCGACCGAGTCCTGGATATCGAGACAGGTCCCTCACAGTTCCAGTTGTAGTGGAAGACCAACTCGCCTCCCGATATCTCGGAGGGGCGGGTGGGCTCGTAAGGTCCCATACGGGCCAAGTGGC
The DNA here is from genome assembly GCA_034440615.1 of Ashinkailepas kermadecensis. Classification (NCBI taxonomy): domain Eukaryota; kingdom Metazoa; phylum Arthropoda; class Thecostraca; family Neolepadidae; genus Ashinkailepas; species Ashinkailepas kermadecensis. The sequence continues at coordinate 88,497 of JAOTOM010004543.1, read as the reverse complement.
AGGTCGCCTCCGACCGGTGACCTGGGCTCTGACCTGGCGCATGTCGACCTGGCTGGTCGGAGTCAGTAACTGGGCTGGGCTAGTAGTAACTGGGCTGGGCTAGTAGTAACTGGGCTGGGCTAGTAGTAACTGGGCTGGGCTAGTAGTAACTGGGCTGGGCTAGTAGTAACTGGGCTGGGCTAGATTGCTATGGGGACGGTGAGTCGCTCCCTCCCGCCCCCATGACGACGTCGCTGGCCCCGTATACTTCAGTGGACGACTGGCGTCCTCCCGTTCGCGGGCCTCTGATACTCTTAAGTAGGGGCCCAGTGAGATGGGGCGCCCGCGGGGTGGAAAGCCTACCAGCAACACATAGCGTCTGCTAACAAAAAGCGATCGTGACCATTCCGACAGGGGTCAGACCAACTGTCCCTCGAACGGAAGACGAACTCACTACGCCCAGGAAGCGGTGGAAACGTGACGCTGACTGCGCTTGGAATCCAAGTTTTCAGGGGTGTCGAATGTTCCAGGAACTGGAATTTCTCTTCCCTTTCCAAAGGCTGCGAACATTTTGGTGATGTCACAAGATGTGACAAACTCAGGGATGGCTCTTTTGAAGTTGAGTTCAGAAGCGTCGAGGAGGAGTAAGGCGGCTTACACCTCCTTATTTATTATTCCCTATTTTTTCCCAGCACATACACGTACGACATCCATGCGCAACGATCATTAACCACGTCCATGTAACATATCCATGTCCCACATGCAAGTCCCACATCTATATACTGCATACATGCACCACATATATCCACCACATCCCTACACCACATCCATGCATCACACACATGTGCAACATCTATATGCCACATACATGCACCACATCTATGCACCACATCCATGCATCACATCCATGTACCACATCCATGCACCACATCCATGCACCACATCCATGCACCACATCCATGCACCACATCCATGCACCACATCCATGCATCACATCCATGCACCACATCCATGCACCACATCCATGCACCACATCCATGCATCACATCCATGCACCACATCCATGCACCACATCCATGCACCACATCCATGCACCACATCCATGCACCACATCCATGCACCACATCTATGCACCACATCCATGCACTCACCCGACACAGATGTCTGTCGTCCTCGATTCGCCAAGAGAGGGCGTGGCCTGCCTTTTCCCCTGTCATCCCCGATGTCGCCCCATGGCGTGCCCACGCGCAGACCGCATGACACCCGCACGCGTCAGGTGTTCCTGCCGAGCGACCCGCCGAACATGTGGCTGCTCGCCAAGATGTTCTTCAACAACGCCGACGCCCAGCAACACCAGTCGTGCACGCACCTGGGCTTCACGCACCTGCTGATGGAGGGCGTGGTGGTCTGCACGCACCGCAACCTGTCGCCGTCGCACCCGGTGTTCCGGCTGGTGGCGCCGCACTTCCTCTACCTGATCGCCATCAACAGCCGCGGCCTGGAGAAGCTCATCAGCCCCGGCGGCTGGGTCGACAAGGGCATGACCGTCGGCGTCAACGGCATGTTCGACCTCATCCGACAAGGGTGAGGATGCGGACGGGTGTGCTGTGTGGACGGGTGTGTTGTGTGGACGGGTGTGCTGTGTGGACGGGTGTGTTGTGTGGACTGGTGTGCTGTGTGGACGGGTGTGCTGTGTGGACGGGTGTGTTGTGTGGACGGGTGTACTGTGTGGACGGATGTGCGGTTTGGGAGGGTGTGCTATGGTATGCTGTGCGGGCAGAAAAGCTGTGTGGAACTTGACCTGTGTGGACGGGTGTGCTATGTGGACGGGTGTGTTGTGTGGGAGGGTGTGCTGTGTGGGAGGATGTCCTGTGTCGGCGGGTGTGCTGTGTGGGAGGATGTCCTGTGTCGGCGGGTGTGCTGTGTGGGAGGATGGCCTGAGGATGGTATGTAGGCGCCGGTACGATCGCGTGTTGTTCTGATCGTGAGCTGGAGAGAGGGTATCGAATGGCTGTCAGGGCCGCTGTTGCGCTGCAAGCCGTCTATAGCATGTGGCAGATGTTGCACGAGTACACATCTGACAGGTGATGGGGTGCTGAAGGTCGCGCCAAGAGCGAAGCGCGGGCAGACAGATGGGAATCGTGGAATTGGTAGCTATGGGGGGGGGGTCCAGACAAGGTTGTCAACCAGCTAAGTGTTAGCCACCTGTGAAGTCAAACGTTTTGGTCGCCTGATTGCGTCTGAACAGGGCGTTAGCTACACACACACACACACACACATATACACACACATACACACCCACCCACACATACACATACATACATACATACACATATACACATATACATACATACATACATACACATATACACATATACACACATACACACACACACAAACATACATACATACATACATACATATATATATATATATATATATATATATATATATATATATATATATATATCTATCTATATATATATATCAATATATATTATTGTATATATATATATATGTATATATATATATACATACATACATACATACATACATACATACATACACACACACACACACACACACACACACACACACACACACACACACACACATACCCGACAGGATGACGACAACAAGAGTATGTGGGCCCAGGCGGAGTTTTGATGCTATCGCGTTCACTGACTGCGTACTATCAGCACCCGTTGCATTTTGATCTATCTTGCCCTGGTTTCCACTCCACGGAACTGATATCAGCTGCATTCATAGCAGCAAGACACCATACCACGATGCTGTACGTGCAACCGTTCTCCCTGCATAATCGATGACAACTCATTCAGACTAGATTACCTTGAGTGCATGCAAGCTACGTGGAATTCAGTGCAAGCTGTGACTGTGACAGTAACTCGTATGGGAGGTATGGGGTTATCAGGTGTTTTTCGCTCATCATTTCCATGGAACGCCTATTAGGCGCGGCACTGAATAAGAAAAAGCGTGGGTATCTACCCACATAGTACATAGGGAGCCCTGCAAACGTTCCGGGCTATCGATAGTCCATAAAGGTGCACTGTATGTGTATGTGTGTGTGGGAGGGTGGGGGGGGGGAGGGTGTACGTGTGTGAGTGTGTATGTGTTTGTATGTATGTATATGTGTGTATTTATGCATGTATGTATATAATATATATATATATATATATATATATATATATATATATATATATATATATATATATATATATATATATATATGCATGTGTGTATGTGTGTGTGTGTGTGTGTGTGTGTGTGTGTGTGTGTGTGTGTGTGTGTATACATGTGTGTGTATGTGTGTGTGTGTATGTACAGTGCACACCTGCACATGATGAGCCTACTGATCTACGCTGCACTCGAGTCGTGTTCTCAGCAGCTGGAGCCGATGTTGTCTCCAGTGATGGTGTGTTTTATAGTCGAGTTGTGTTCTCAGCAGCTGGAGCCGATGTTGTCTCCAGTGATGGTGTGTTTTACAGTCGAGTCGTGTTCTCAGCAGCTGGAGCCGATGTTGTCTCCAGTGATGGTGTGTTTTATAGTCGAGTTGTGTTCTCAGCAGCTCGAGCCGATGTGGCCCGCAGTGGTGGTGTGTTTTACAGTCGAGTCGTGTTCTCAGCAGCTGGAGCCGATGTTGTCTCCAGTGATGGTGTGTTTTACAGTCGAGTCGTGTTCTCAGCAGCCCGAGCCGATGTGGCCCGCAGTGGTGGTGTGTTCTACAGTTCGTCCGCCGCAATGTCGGCACCCCGTGGTCTGACCAGCTGCGCAGATGTTCCTCGCTGCCCAGGTAGTGCCGCACCCGTCCCCCCCCCGCCCCTGCCGTATGACCTCTGTAGTACCCACTTGCCTTACTTAATGGTCGGCTAGGTCTGAAGTCTGCTAAACTGTGTATGCACCTATAGTTGGGCCTGCTGTATCTGTATGTGAGTCTCTAGTCTGCTGCGCCTGTATCCTTAGTCTGACCTGATGTACCTGTGTGTGAGTCTGCAGTCTGACTGTGTCTGTACCCACAGTCTGACCTGCTGCACCTGTGTGTAGGTATGTAGTCTGACTGTGTCTGTACCCACAGTCTGACCTGCTGTACCTGTGTGTAGGTCTGCAGTCTGACTGTGTCTGTACCCACAGTCTGATCTGCTGTACCTGTGTGTGAGTCTGCAGTCTGACTGTGTCTGTACCCACAGTCTGACCTGCTGCACCTGTGTGTGAGTCTGCAGTCTGACTGTGTCTGTACCCACAGTCTGACCTGCTGTACCTGTGTGTGAGTCTGCAGTCTGACCTGCTGTACCTGTGTGTAGGTCTGCAGTCTGACTGTGTCTATACCCACAGTCTGACCTGCTGTACCTGTGTGTAGGTCTGTAGTCTGACTGTGTCTGTACCCACAATCTGACCTGCTGTACCTGTGTGTAGGTCTGCAGTCTGACTGTGTCTGTACCCACAATCTGACCTGCTATACCTGTGTGTAGGTCTGCAGTCTGACTGTGTCTGTACCCACATTCTGACCTGCTGTACCTGTGTGTAGGTCTGCAGTCTGACTGTGTCTGTACCCACAGTCTGACCTGCTGTACCTGTGTGTAGGTCTGCAGTCTGACTGTGTCTGTACCCACAGTCTGACCTGCTGTACATGTGTGTGAGTCTGCAGTCTGACTGTGTCTGTACCCACAGTCTGACCTGCTGTACCTGTGTGTGAGTCTGCAGTCTGACTGTGTCTGTACCCACAGTCTGACATACTGTACCTGTGTGTGAGTCTGCAGTCTGACTGTGTCTGTACCCACAGTCTGACCTGCTGTACCTGTGTGTGAGTCTGTAGTCTGACCGTGTACCCACAGATTGAATGTGTGGCGGATGGACACGATGGGTATAGTGCCGAGCCAGATAGCGTCTCGCGGCGTCATGGACCCCGCCGTGCTGCCCTACTACCCGTACCGGGACGACGCGTGCGCCCTCTACTCGGCCATCGAGCGCTACGTGCGCACCATCGTCGAGGCGGTCTACTCTAGTCCCGAGAAACTGGCCGCCGACTGGGAGCTACGGGACTGGCGTCGCGAGCTGACCCTACCGCGTGGCAGTGGCGGAGCCGGTCTGCTGGGGGTGCCCGGAGATGATGCGGCAGGTGAGGTACCTGACTATGGGAGTTGAGTCTGTTGGGACTGCCCCGAGATGATGTGTCAGGTGAGGTGCCGGAATATGGGAGTTGGGTCTGTTGGGACTGCCCGGAGATGATGTGACAGGTGAGGTACCGGACTATGGGAGTTGGGTCTGTTGGGACGCCCGGAGATGATGAGGCAGGTGAGGTGCCGGACTATGGGAGTTGGGTCTGTTGGGACTGCCCGGAGATGCTGTGGCAGGTGAGGTGCCGGACTATGGGAGTTGGGTCTGTTGGGACTGCCCGGAGATGATGTGGCAGGTGAGGTGCCGGACTATGGGAGTTGGGTCTGTTGGGACTGCCCGGAGATGATGTGGCAGGTGAGATGCTCAAAGATGGGAAGCTGGAATGTGACAGATGATGTACTCGGCTGTGGGAAACTTGGTCTGCTGGGACTGACTCGGTGTGAACAGTTAAGTTGTTTCACATGCTTGTTGTAGTGAACCGTGGGCCTTTACTGTTCGATTGTTCTCGTCGATTGTAGAAAATCCTCCTGATTAAAATGCGATCTTTTTGGTTCTCCCTCCGCATCTCTACGCATCCTCATGTTAATACGTACATTATTAATGCATCAAATCCGTTTAATAATGCACGTCCAGCGAGCTCACTATCACTGCCAGCATCAGCATCTTCTGTTGGATGACTTCATTGCCGATCATCTCGGCCCGGAACTGTGTTCCGGCAGTCCCATGGATCACCTGGATTGGCTTTTTAGTCGTGTTCCAGTTCTAGACGTCCCTCGCTGATGTCCGTAGAGCCAAAGCAACAGTCACAGCCACAGGGAGAAGCCGAGGATCGGATCCAGACATTTTCTGGTGATCCAATCCTCGGGAAGACCGCCCCCCCCCCTTCGTTCCAAAAGGATCGCTGTAGCTAACAATTTCGAGAATTTCGGTGACTACTCAACACGGAAAGGAGCATTTCCGGGCGATGGGCCCTGCATAGCTGGTGGTGGCCCTGCACTGCTGGCGGTGGGCCCTGCACTCCTGGCGGTAGGCCCTGTACTGCTGGCGGTAGGCCCTGTACTGCTGGCGGTAGGCCCTGTACTACTGGCGGTAGGCCCTGTGCTGCTGGCGGTAGGCCCTGTACTACTGGCGGTAGGCCCTGTGCTGCTGGCGGTAGGCCCTGTACTGCTGGCGGTGGGCCCTGTACTGCTGTCGGTAGGCCCTGTACTGCTGGCGGTAGGCCCTGTGCTGCTGGTGGTGGGCCCTGTACTGCTGGCGGTAGGCCCTGTACTGCTGGCGGTAGGCCCTGTACTGCTGGCGGTAGGCCCTGTACTGCTGTTGGTAGGCCCTGTACTGCTGGCGGTAGGCCCTGTGCTGCTGGCGGTAGGCCCTGTACTGCTGTTGGTAGGCCCTGTACTGCTGTTGGTTGTGCTGGCGTCCGGCTGGTCGGCTGAGAGGCGGTGTCACGCACTGAGGTATATTACGCACGAATTCCCTGAGCACACTGAGGGAGCCCACACTCTCCGGACACAACATACGAAATACCCTCGAGGAGCGTACAATAGAACGTAGCGGCCAATCGGCAATTAGCATTGGGCTGGTACACACCGGGTAGCAGCCAATCACGAGCCAGAGCCGGGGCTGGTCACATGCGGCACCTAGCGCCCGCGGCGCTAGGAGGCGGGCAGCGGACGCCGCGGCGGTGGACCGGCTCCGGCCACGCGGTCACCGGTCGGCGGTTAGGCTGTGCCGGCAAGCCGATCGGGCGCGCTCACAGCACTGGTGAGCCCTGTACTGCTGGCGGTGGGCCGTGTACTGCTGGCTGTGGGCCCTGTACTGCTGGCGGTGGGCCCTGTACTGCTGCCAACTGCAGCCAGGATTGGTCATCATTAAATTGAGTGCCAATCACGGTGCACGGTAGGCCGAAATTATCACGGTGATTGCTGGTCCTTCACAGTAAAGGATGTTCCCGGTATGATTTGACCGACACTCCGGCATCCTACCGTTAGCCGGTGTGATTTATACCACTGCAGGCATCCTACCGTTAGCCGGTGTGATTTATACCACTGCAGGCCTATTTTATCTGCATATTAGAACAATATTTGATCCAGTTAAAATTTGCTTAAGGTTCTAGAAATGAAGAACACACAATACCGAATACCATATTGAATGAATGACCAAATGCGGTATTGAACCATAACACTCATCCCCAACAGTACAGAAGGCAAGACGTTTGCGTTGAAGTACCGCTGCGCCATTTCCATTATAAGGTGCAATTAGAACCGCTGGACGAATAAGGAGAAGAGGCGGGTCCTGGAGCCGCGCACTTGAAGGAAAATATCGTGGTACAGGCTGCTAAAAATAAAAATTGCACGAGCAGATCCCTAGGTCTGTGCAGGTGTAACGAAAATCCTATTCGGCTTTCAAACGCGTGATGATCAGGCCAGGTCGCTCGGATACACATCTATCAGTCGGTATGGACGTGAGCAGGTTCGCCCTGGCTTCGTCCTCGCTCGTCAATACAGCATACCTTTGAAGCCGACTAACAGGATCTTGGTGGCCTCTCGAGCGATTTCTGTTCAGCCATTACCTGAGTACCAATGACCACGTCGAGTAGACTTGGAACGCCGCATGATCAGTTGAAGAAAACTTTAATATTGTTCATGTCTGTCATCGCATGGACGCGATGACGTGGAAGCCAGCTATCCCGTTGTAGGAAAGTCCTTATTGGCACGCGAAAGTCTAGCAACCTCGACGTTTGCGATAACTCCAGTCACGAAAGTACCAGTACCTTTTGCTGCCCTGTATTGCACTGCAGCACTCCACGATCACACGCGAACTACAGACACCGTACAGTACGTTCTCCTCGGAAGGTAAGCCGTGATACTGCCTTTCCTATGAATTTAGAAGCTGAATTTAGTTGGGTAGCGCGCACGCGTAGCAGCGGTCCGACCGCTCAGAGTATTAAAGACCGACTGGCTGGGGCCGCACGGCCGCTAGTGACTTCGGAAGACCCCCGGTCGCGGATTGGTCGAGGGCCGCAGAAGCCTCCATGACGTCATATCCATGTCGACGGCCTTCTAGAAGGGGAAGTGGTCTGTTTCTAGTGGCGGCGACGATGTGTTACGTTTACGGTACACTTTTACAATCGCAAGGCTTACGGGATTATATCAATTACGGTTACGGGACAGCCAAACGTATAACTTTATGTGAACACAGTTACATCTAGCATTAACGACGGCGGCGGTACGCGCCGGTCGGTTAGAGGTCACGTGGCGGGCGCCTGGCTGGCGGGGTGTTAGCCGGAAAGAGGGAGGGGAGGTGCAAAGTCCAACGAACGGCCTCGTTGGGTCGGGCGGTGGCTGCTGACGTAGGCAGCAGACAGGCGACGCCAGTCTCGGAGCCGGGTACTTGTCGCGCCATGAACGAAGGGGTATTGCTGAATTATATGGGATCAAGACGCTCAAAAACTAACTCTCTTACACCGTCATCGGACACTGTCACCTTTCAAATCGCTCCTACAATTGGGCCCCGTGGTCTTAGGAGTTGCTTCGAGCCTTTATCGGTATGTGCACCACCCTAATACTGCCATGGCTCTGATCACCACACTTCACCAACATATCCCCGGAGCTGACGCCACTCTGTCTGTCAGGTTTCACCAGCGTATCTCCGAAGCTGAGCCACTCCGTCTGTCAGGCTTCGCCAGCGTATCCCCGAAGCTGACGCCACTCCGTCTGTCAGGCTTCAACAGCGTATCCCCGAAGCTGAGTCACTCTGTCTGTCAGGTTTCACCAGCGCATCCCCGAAGCTGAGCCACTCCGTCTGTCATGCTTCGCCAACGTATCCCCGGAGCTGACGCCACTCCGTCTGCCAGGCTTCACCAGCGTGTCCCCGTAGCTGACGCCACTCTGTCTGTCAGGTTTCACCAGCGTCTCCGAGGTGGTGGACGTGGTCACGTGCGTCATCTCCTCGTGCAGCCTGGCGCACGCGGCCGCCAACTTCGCCCAGTACGAGGAGTACGGCTTCGTGCCAAACTACCCGGGCATCCTGTACGGGACTGCGCCCGCCTCAAAGTCGGCGCCCGAGCCGACCGAGGCCCAGCTGATGGCCTACCTGCCGAACCGCGTCACCACGCGCGACATCATGGTCATCACCAAGCTGCTCAGCTTCCGCGGCACGCAGAGCTTGGGCAACTTCGAGGTGCGCTATATGTACGATCCTGTCGGTAGTCATGCGGCCGAGACGCTGCGCAAGGAGCTGTGCCAGCTCAACCGCAGCATCTCCGGACGAAACAGGACGGCCGAGTTCCCGTACCCCTGGCTCGACCCCGCCTTCGTGCCGAACTCGATCAGTGTATAGAGCAGAGGGTGTCTGTGATGAGTTTGTCTGCTGTAACTCGCGGACCGATGGCGGGGGAGATGTTGATGATTGGGGAGGGGAGGGGACGGTCGTTCAGTGACAGCTGACTCCGTGATGTCGGTACGGCGGTGAACGTAGTCGGTACTGTGGGTGGAAGAGATGCTTCCTGTCAGTCCCGAGGCTGGTATGGATACGTTTCGTCAGTCCCGAGGCTGGTATGGATACGTCTCGTCAGTCCCGTGGCTGGTATGGATACGTCTCGTCAGTCTCGAGGCTGGTATGGATACGTCTCGTCAGTCCCGTGGCTGGTATGGATACGTCTCGTCAGTCCCGAGGCTGGTATGGATACGTCTCGTCAGTCCCGTGGCTGGTATGGATACGTCTCGTCAGTCCCGAGGATGGTATGGATATGTCTCGTCAGTCCAGAGGCTAGTATGTATGGGTGTAATCTCTGAAGGGGGGGGGCGTGTCCCCCAATTTGTGAAAAGTGGCGATTTGTTCCCCTCGATTTATGTCGTGTGCCTCAAGCCTCAGCTATTGAAATACCTGTGTATGATCGCCAAAAAAATGTCTTAATCATTTATGTAGTGAAGATATCTCTACAAGGGAGTCACCCAAAATACTAGAAGTCGATGTATCCAGCCAACGGACTTTTCAGGATATCTGTCTTCACAAACTCTCCGAGTTGCAAATCATCAAGTGCTAGAAATTTCTGCCTCAAAATCATTCTTGAATAACATGAACATTGACCATCGTGTGTTTTTGCTTAGGTTGGGAATTGTGCTTTGCGAGGCACCAAATTTGTGCTATCGCAAGGCCTTATGCGTATTAGACTGCCTTGCCTTGCGCATGTATCGATGTATCTTGAACAAACGTGACTCTGGGTGTCCTTGGATATCTTCAAGGCCATGTAGGGGCATTGAAGGTCTTGGGCAGCCTTAAGCGCGTACGCCAAGTTAACGTCGTATTCACATTCGCATTCAGCGATGAGTTCGCCAGATACGCATTCGTATTCGCATTCAGCGACAAGTATATGTTCGTTCGAATCAACCGGTTTCTTCGGTCGCCTCGCGTTTTTTTCTGTTTTCACCCAAACCTCCCCACATCTGGTATCAAGCGATAAACCGTGGTGAACCACCGTGTAACATTTTAAACCGGGACATGTCAAGGTCAAACCTCAATCAAAGGTTAGCTTGATTTACTGGAAGAGATGGCGATATTGAAGCGATAGCGACCGAACGCGTGGTTTGGTCGCTATCGCTTCAATTTCCACGAAATAAGCGTCATTCGACGTGGCTTGTTGTGCGGTACCAGAAAGTTGAGCAATCGAAATACTTTTCGATGTCAAAGGTCAAAAGCTAATTTATTCGGTACCGCCATGAATTTTGTTTTCCGTTCGCACCCAATCCTACCCAAATCTCGTATCAATAGATATCCCGTGGTCAACCCTCGAGTAACACTTTGGACCTGGACATGTCAAGGTCAAATCTCAAAGCCGAAGGTTAGTTTGACTTTTTCAATGACCTCACGTTGGGTTGCTATGCCTTCAAGTTGCATAAAAGGGGCCATTTTACGTGTAACTCGTTTCGCTGTATCAAAAAGTCGCTGTATCAGAATGTCGAAATAATTTCGAAGGTCAAACGAGAAGCTGATTTCTTCGGTCACCTCGCATTTTCTCTTCGTTTTCGCCCAAACCTATCCAAATATAGTACCAAGCGATAACCCGTTGTGAACCCTCGAGTAACATTTCAAAACGGGATATGTTAAGGTCGAACCTCAAGGTCAAAGGTCAGGTGGATTTTTTTCGAAGTCCACATTTCGTCGCTATGGGTTATCGCTATGGGTTATATGGGTTAAGCTGCATTAAGTGGGTGTCATTCGACGTGATTCTGATCCCCACGGTATCAGAAAGCTTAGAACTCGAAATAATTTTGACGGTGTCGTAGGTCCGGTGTGCGTACAATGATTTAGTGTAATATTGTAATAGGAGGTGCAAATCTCTTTTCGTTTGCAGCAATTTTGATAGCAATCACTCATATCCTATGTGACTAGTAGCTCCCCAAGAAATCCGTGATGACCTGCTCGGAGTTCTCATTTCTGGCTTTTAATTTACACTGTCACATTGCTGTTCCGGACATATAAAATATGGAACCATTTTAGTCCAAGTCGTCCGCTTCCTTCTTAATTTTTAACGAAGTTGTCAAATTTTAAAGAAAAGTCACACGTTAATGCGCACAATTTTATAAATAGCCGGAGTTTATAACCGCGAGAGAGCAATGTTGTAATCAGGGGTGGATACGGGAATTGCCATGTCGGGCACTTATCTTGAGGGGCGCCTCGGGCTGAAAAATTTCAGGGGGAGGGGGGGGGTACACTCGGGCCTTCCCGGAGGGGCGCCTCTTCTTCTAAGGAGGCGTCTTTTTCCCTCAGATGGGCACCCTTGACTCAACGATTTGATGGTACACTAGAACCTTCTCGGAGGGGCGCCTTTTTTCCGGCGGAGGAACGCCACCTTCCATATGGGGTGAGCATGCCCCCAGTGCCATGCCCCAGTATCCCCTGCATTTGCCCCTATTTGTCATTGCATCGAAAGGTGTCTCTGTAAAACAGGAAAGCATAGGGAAGGTTCGTGTTAGTATATATGCTACAACAAAACCATCGTCCAATATTGTCTGCTTTCCTGTTACAAGATGGCCACGTTTAACGTAATTAGAGCATACTCATAGACAGCGATAAGCAGTTAAAGTTATTCATTTTGGCGGAACAGTTTGTCCCCAAAATATCACATTGAGCAAAGGTAAATCTGAAAACCAGACCTTGAAAATGAAATGGACGAAATCCGAGGGGTTCTTTGGTGTGGGGGGGGGGGGTGCTTTCCTCCATCCTGCCTAAGCTTGCCGCGTCCCTGGTTTGTTCCCCCCACCCAATTTAAAAACCGTGGCCGCACCCATGCTGGTGTAGACACGCACCCATGCTGGTCAGTCCCGTGGCTGGTACAGGTATGTATGTACATCCAGTCAGTCAGAAACGCTTCCTGTCCGTTCAGTTGCTGGCAGAGATGCTTCGGTCTCATGATCGGTGCCTAGCCAGCTCCGCAAAAACGTGCTGGTAATATTTGAGATCATGTCGGTGTTTTGGCTCGAGAAAGCTCTTTTCTGTGCTGATCTGATGGCTCTCGACGTCATCACGAGAAAAGTCGCCACCTTTGGTGTGCGAACCCAATTGCTGGTGGTCGCGTCGTTATTCACAGCGCTGTTTTGCGCTGTGACTGACACTGGCAGGCCGGCGGCCACTGGTTGGTGCCTACAGTACTCCATTGTGCGGCGTTAGTGAGTGTCCTGTGCCAAGCGCATATATTACTGTTCTGGTATTAACGGCAGCTTATAATGATACTATTTAACTATGGGCAGCTTATCCGTAGACGTTTTGTCAGCATACCGTTAATTTGTTAGATTTCTTGCAATATATGGAGTGAACATGGTTTTCCGTAGCTCTATAATCGTCTTACCATGCACAATGAAATAGCATGCTGCACCATGACAAGCGTACGGCAGCCAATGGGCAAGTTTGATGTCGGGACAGGTCGATTTTTTTTTCAAGTTTCACTAGTTATTTTTAATTTTAAAGACGAATTCATTTATTTCTTAAAATCCCTAAATTACTTACATAATTCAAAGAAGCACCTCAGAATGCCACGCCTCGTGATTGGTCAAATATCTGTGACGTCACATCTATAGAGCTGAGCGATGCTTGACGACCGCCCATTATATCTTCCATTTGCGAAGCTGTCCGTTCGAAATAATCACGACAGTTTTTGCTTGGATCACATCCGATCGTCACGGGCAAATGGATCGTAGACAACGACGCTATTATTCTTGTTTGTGCAGATGTATACAAATTCAACTGCAAGTAAGCCAGAAGCAATGTTTATCGGCCTCCCGACAGCCGACAAGATGAGGACGTTGTCGAGCGATTTTGCATGCCGAGACAGTCCGCTGATCTCTGCTAGTGGCCCCGCTTGCTGCGACGAACATTTCTATGTATATGTACCACTGGTAGACAGGGGTACGAGTGTTTTGATAGGCGTGGGCACGCCTAAGGATGATGGGGGGGGGAGACTGGAACCAGAGTACTTTCTTCAGAAGTGTGAACACTGACGTTATTCACATCAAGGTTTAGCTTGAAAACGATGATTTGATATTCAATTTTTTTTTAAAACTCCCACAAAATAGAAGTATACTTTTTACAAGGATGGGAACTGTGACATTTCGTCGGAAACATGGATGTCCACAGCCATTTCATATTATCATTAAGCGAAGACAATTGACGTTTTCTAGCTGACTGCAGCATGCTGAAGATTTCAAGACATTTGACAAATTTGTGCTATGTAATTTTTGAATTTGTGGATTTATTTTTCACAGCGCAATGCTCATGAATGTGGTCAACATGATGTGGCTACTCGTTTTCTCTGCAAATGCATACTTTTCAGTTGGCTGGCAAAATATCACCAAAAAGTGGGCTTGGAAATGAATAATATTGCAGAAAAAAGGGTAGCCATAGCCTAACCTAACATAGCCTAACCTCCCATGGAAAAAAATAATCGAAAAAATGCACCGAATTCAAGCAATTTTTGCTCTAAAAGAAATTTATCGAAAAACTAAACCTAATGTAACATTCTTTAGGATTTTTTTTAAAATTCAAGATAAAAGTGTGGATGCAATTTCCTGGTCACAATGAAACAGGCTATCTCATAATGCGTTTTATGTTTGCGCATCAGCTCATGCTTTGCCCGCAACCGTCCATTTAACATTCTTCATCACAACACGGCCGAACTCATGCGCCCTTGCAGTGCAAAGTTTGCGGGACAAAATAAACTCAATTCGTAGTGCCAGATGTGCTTATATTGGTTTCACTCCATTATCTGTGCTCGTTTTTAGGTAGCATACTCAGGGTGGGAAAACACCGATGGAAAATTTCATCTTATCTCTATCGCGAGGTTCGTATAGTAAATCGAGGTAAAACCAAGTAGGGCTGGCTCAGTTCCTTATGAAATTGTCTAGGTGGCCGATCGAGCCACCTGAATATGCTTGATTCGTGTCGATCCGAGCACTGCTTGTCGAGGCAGTTGTGGTATACGCCAGTGTCACTGTACAGGCGCGACGGCGTCGAGCGGTGCTGCTGCGGCTCCGGTGGCAGGGCACGGCCTCAGCGGCAGCTCCGTCGGCCGTCCCCCGGCTGGTGACGCGCTGGGGATCAGCGACAGCTCGGTCAACCCCCGGCTGGTGACGTTCCAGCAGCTCGATCGTCCACTGGCTGGTGACGCGCTGGGGATCAGCGGCAGCTCGGTCAACCCCCGGCTGGTGACGCTCCAGCAGCTCGATCGTCTACTGGCTGGTGACGCGCTGGGGATCAGCGGCAGCTCGGCCGATCCCCGGCTGGTGACGCTCTAGCAGCTCGGCCGTCCCCCCGGCTGGTGACGCGCTGGGGATCAGCGGCAGCTCGGCCGATCCCCGGCTGGTGACGCTCCAGCAGCTCGGCCGTCCCCCTGGCTGGTGACTCTGGGGATCAGCGGCAGCTCGGTCAACCCTCGGCTGGTGACGCTCCAGCAGCTCGATCGTCCACTGGCTGGTGACGCGCTGGGGATCAGCGGCAGCTCGGCCGTCCCCCTGGCTGGTGACGCTGAGGCTCAGTGGCGCCAGGGGGCCGGCCGTGGAGCCGAGCAGACCCTGTCGGATGAGCGACACCGCAGGGCTCGCCCACGTTCTACCTGTTTGGAAGGGCTCGAGTCGCTATAGTGTCTAAGCCCTTACAATAACTACATATTTCACCACCGAGCCCAAGGGGTCAGATACGTCAGAGGCAGCCACCGAGCGTCAGTGGACGTCACGAGGTCGCGGGGTTTGCCCGGCCAGAGGTAACCACCGAGCGTCAGTGGACGTCACGAAGTCGCAGGGTTTGCCCGGCCAGAGGCAGCCACCGAGCGTCAGTGGACGTCACGAGGTCGCGGGGTTTGCCCGGCCAGAGGTAACCACCGAGCGTCAGTGGACGTCACGAGGTCGCGGGGTTTGCCCGGCCAGAGGTAACCACCGAGCGTCAGTGGACGTCACGAGGTCGCGGGGTTTGCCCGGCCAGAGGCAGCCACCGAGCGTCAGTGGACGTCACGGGTGGGGGGTTTCCCGGCCAGAGGCCACCGGCGTCGTGGCGTCACGAGGTCGCGGGGTTTGCCCGGCCAGAGGTAACCACCGAGCGTCAGTGGACGTCACGAGGTCGCAGGGTTTGCCCGGCCAGAGGCAGCCATCGAGCGTCAGTGGACGTCACGAGGTAAGCCGACCTCTTGCCATGGTTTGAGCCTGTCGTCAACCGGTAGAAACGCTGACTCGAGATGCCTCAGTGCAGAAGCGGGTTCAGTGCACTTAGCGTATTGTATCTCTTAGCTGTCGAGAAGTAAGAAATATACCAAATTACATCTACGTTTCGGCTTATTACAGTTCATGGCACCACACAGCACGAACACATATATTGGTATCAGGTGGATCAATGGGAAGGGGAAATGGAATAGATTGCATAGTATGCAACATGGCTAAAGCTGAAGTAGAGCGCAACGCATACCCTGCAGCAGGGGTGGAGTTTCATATGCTTTTGGTTGGGCCTGTTCCCCACCATCTTTGTCCCGACCCCACCAACTTCTTGCTCTTTTAACATGGGACCCAATGGGGTGGACCCCACCAATCAAATTGGCAGCACTCATTGCCTCCATGCATTGGGCCACAGCAACAATTGTCAAGCTTCTCCACTCATGCCTTGCATACACACATATGTGCATGTAATGTACACATGTTTCATGATGACTATAATCCATGGGCGTCGTTTTGTATGCTTTTGGAATGGCTCAAGCCACCCCAACTTTCTCTTCAGCCATTTAATTGTTGAGCGGTTCCTGGCAGACAGACATCATGGATAGTTATGTCATTAAGTCATCCACACAATTACCAAGTCTGCATATCAATGTGAAAGGATGTGTGCGCTTGCTTTGTGTTGCCAACAATATTGTTCGACCAAAATGATAGAAAGCTTCCATTGTGTAGTAGTATTCGGAGTCCGAAAAACCTGCTTACCAGCAGTATTCAAGGTAAGCTGTCTGTGAATGGAAAACACATCTCCATCTGGCCCATTTATAAGTGTTACTAACTGGCATACTTATATCGAATTGTATCGTTATGCTTATCGTAATTATTAAAATCAATGGTGTCGCAAAACACTTGGTTCATGTTCTATATCGCAATTGGTAAATTCCTGTATGCATGTATATATGTACAATGCACAGTTGTCCACGCGATGCACCACATGCCAAGAAAAAACTGAAACTGTTAATCATCGCTCGTCACGCGTCAACAGTTCGTCTTCTGATCACGGATAGTCAGCGAAAAGTGTGATGTTTACGATGATGTTCGATACGATGGTTGCGATGTTTATTGGCCAACCATACAATGCATGGCATGCGAGGTTGCGACTCGCCGCCGGGTTAGCTCGGTTGGTAGAGCACTGATCTCTTTCCTATAATAGGGTCATAAACCTGAAGTCGAAGAGCGACCTCTTTTCGTCGGATATGGATCGTCACAATTCCATGAGCAGGAGAGGGTATCCGTAGCCCGAGCAGCACGGGAGAGCACGGGTTATTTGGATCCTCAGATATGGATCGTCACAATTCCATGAGCAGGAGAGGGTATCCGTAGCCCGAGCAGCACGCGAGAGCAGGTTATGTAACCATTTTGCGAGTAAGGGGAGTAACTGACTGAATTCGAGGAGGGGCCGCCTAAAGAAGGGGAGGGCTCACCCAAGGCAGGAGAGGGGTCCTAATACGCGGAGATATGGGCTATCGAATGTTGGAGAGAGGCCGCATGAGGCCGAAATGGGGTCATCTGTGAAGGTAAGAAAGGGGTCATCTAAGGTAAGAGAGCTGGAAGCTTCTAAAATATTGAAGTTGCGACTTTGGTTTCGGCAGTGCGGATTGCGATTTCGCTTTAGTAGCTGTGATAGTTGTTGCGGTGCATGCGACAGCAATTCGACCTTTGCAGACATGATACATTATACTTAATTTATAATTCAAGAAATTAAAACACATTTCCTTTTAGTATGCCAAAACCTACCCAAAGACAGCATGAAGCATATTATACGGAGAGGCTGGAGTAATACATAATTAAGCCTTAATACGGAGGGACTGGAGTAACTCCGAGATGAGCCATCTAAAGTCGGTCAGGGCTATATTACATCGGTGACAGACTGAATTTCGAGATGGGCCGTCTAAAGTCTTGGAGGGGCTAAGGTCGGGGAGGGGCAGGCTAAAGTATGTGCGTCGTCCTATGTACTTTTCTAAGGGTCCACGTCTCACCGATACAATTTTTAGGCCCACGGAATATGCCTGAACCTTACTATTGTTTTCCTAAGTCAATGCGCAAGTTATTTGTTTCAGATAAGTCATTTACACGTGGACATGACACATTTTAACATGCTCTGCATTTTTTAGCATGTTTAGCCATCTCACACTACCTATGCATGCATGTAGGTGCCTGAATGAGTGCAAATAGGTATACTTATATAGCACCATTAACCATCCGTTGAAGCTTCTAAACTATTGAAGTTGCGACTTTAGTTTCGGCAGTGCGGATTGCGATTTCGCTTTAGTAGCTGTGATAGTTGTTGCAGTGCATGCGACAGCAATTCGATCTTTGCAGCCATGATACATTATACTTAAATTATAATTCAGGAAATTAAAACACATTTCCTTTTAGTATACCAAAACCTACACAAAGACAGCATGAAGCATATTTATTTTACCTCAGAATGGATGATATGCACAGGAACCAAGAGACTGAATGGTATCCGTGGTTTGTACACCACGTCGCATGGGCAATGCTAAAATTTCAAAATCATAGCGAAGCAGAATGGAGGTAGGATGAATACTGGACAGAAGATTAGTGGACGGGTAATTTGCATCCGCACATCTCATTATTGATCATAATCCTATATCGATACGGCCATACTGGGCATAGAGTACCCAATGGTGGGAGATGACATATATGAGCATAGAAATCATCTAATTTTTAATTAAGTTTTCTGAAGGGGAAAAGGCATATGCAGGGTCGAAATTCAAAACTTTTAGTTTCGCTTCCTCCCCTGCCCTCCCCTCGTCACTTGAGAACATCTTGGCCAGGCCCACAGACGAGGCCCTGGCCCCACCAATCATTCTCATAAAACCACAGCCCAGGTCCAAGGTAGAGAAGGCACGACATCCACTTTAAGTCCGAGACGACCTGTAATAAATCGGAGGGGGTGGGGCGAATCGGAAAATCTGACAACAGCTCACTGGGCCACCATTTCGTGACATTCATCACGATTTCCCGAAGACACGCTTGCTTTCAAAGAGTGTCCGTTTGTACAGTTCATAGCACATTTTGAGGCACTTGACCTTGACCACATCGGTGACCTTGACTTTTGCACGTGTCAGTGTGTTATACTTTCATTTGCGTATTGTCGATGATGAAGCACAAAGTCGCATTTGCTTCACGACCAAGGGGCAAAAGTTGCAGCGACGACTGAGTGACTCACCACAACCCGACAGTGACAGGATTGATCTGATCTCGAAGGTCAACCAATAGATGTAGTTAAAATGTTCCAGGTACCTAACTCTGCATTGCCAGGGATGGAGCTACATCATACAGTTTATCGCATCCGTCCACCGAACTTGAACCAATTATCAAGCGAGCGGGTATAGATGGAAGAGGTTAAATTACCCTTTTGGAAAGCGAGGGGTAGGAAAACTTACGGCACTGCGAGGGATAAACAGCAGGTTGCTTACGGTACAAAATAATTATATTTTGAATTACTGCAGCAAGAAGTTATTCAGGCTTTAACAATGTAATGGTCGGGTGGAGCTGAGCCAGGCCGAACGGAGTTGGGTCGGGTTAGGTCTCTCTGATTTTCTACAGCTATGTGTTCTGGAAATATTTAACGTTAAAAACCACTCACACTGCAACCCATGCACAAATTGTTGTGGATGGGTAATTTTTCCTCGGTTTTCTCAATTAGCGTGTAAATGGCATGTTATTATTATTTCTTAAGCGACACGGGCGACGGCGACGGTACTTCAAATGCATTGAGGGAGTTTGACATCCAAGAGTCATCTCATGACGACGTTTGTACATTTGGTAGCAATGTGTAGGGTTGTTAACTTTTGGGTTGTCAGTCACAAGGTCTTCTATAACCTTGGTCTGCATCAAGAACCAATCAGCGCGGGGTATTTCAAAACATTTGCTTGAGTTACGTCGAGCGCGGCGATTTTGTTTCTGGCTGCGTTTCGTCTGATCGGTTTCCTGGGGTGGTAAGTACAGAGATTAAGCTGTTACATTGTGTTGACTATGCCCATAGTTTGATCATAAGTTATCTAATTGGATATCTGAAGATTCAGACTTTTCTAATTCATTCACGTATTTTTCAACATTCATCGCATATGCCGCGCGCACGAGTACGGAGGGCATGGGCACGTGAAATTAACAGTGCATAGGCACATCCACTGACGACCTGAAGGATGTATCAGTTGTTAGGTATGTACCTAGGTACCTACCAACCTACATTCCTACCTAGCTAGGTAGGTAGGTAGGTACCTACCTAGGTACCTATCTACCTTGGTATCTAAGTAGGCACCTCTAGGCAGGTATAGTGGGTAGGTAGATAGGTACCCACCTACCTAGCTACTCGGTGGCACAGCCAGGATTTTCCAGAGGAGGTTCAACCAAGAAAAAATAATGAAATAGAGAAAGCTTAGGCATGCAAAACATGCCCAAAATTAAAGGTTTTACATGGTGAAAATTTCTCATTTAATCTAGAATAAATATTTTGTGGGGTATTATTGCAGTTTATGGTAGGTACATCACCAAGATACAAGTTTTTTACACATTTTTCCTCCATGAAGCATAGGATTTAGGTTTGGCTAAGTTGGGTTAGGATAGGCTTTTGTTTTAAGCTTCCTACAAATTGAAAAAAAATTGCACCTCTAAATTAGTTTTTCTTCTTCAAAATCAGATCAGGATAGATTGGGTTAGGTTAGGAAAGTTAGGCTACATTAGGGGTATTATTTTGATAAAAGGACCTACCTAGCTTCCTACCTACCTACCTGCAAGCAAGCAACATACTTAATGAAGGCTGCCTACTCTTCGCCCACGACCAATCAGAGTTAGAGATTGGCGAAGCTACATGACAATGATCGATGTGTCATAAAACCAATAACCAACCAACCAAGGCTGCAATATTTTAGGATTATGATGCATCTTCACACAGTCATATGGATGTATTCTCCACTCTCAGGCAGGAAATGTATTTAATTTCACACTTGGCCTTTGGAACACTTGAACATTCAATTCCAATTGCAGCAATTCACATTGGATTGGTAGGTACCTAGATACTCACCTAGGTGCCTAAGAGGTAAAGGCTACCTAGATACATACCTATGTGCAACTCATGTTTGAAGTTCTTTGTGTCTTGGCCTGGCCATTCCTGACCAGCCTTTTTGATATGATTTTTTTTGCATTACTGACTAGGTGCATGTCACAGCTCATGCAGGCAAATGCTGCATAGATGTTAGTATTATTGCATTTTTGTTTAGATACAACATAACATAAATATTAGCCGCCTGATAGCGCAGTTGGTTAGAGCGCTGGCCTGCTCTAGTCTCCACTGTCCTGGCGACACAGGGTTCGAGTTGCTTTGCATGCTCGCATTTAGCCTCCACTGGGAGGGTCAGTTGGCAGCTGGTCCAATAAGGCTCAGGACGAGCTACCGGGTGGCTGTGTTGGTGCATTGATGGCACATTAAACTTTCAGTCAAAATTCTGCCATTGAACTGGAATTCATGGATCAGGTGGTTGGGCCAGGGTTCACGCAACAAGCTCTGCTTAGCAATAGGACCCTGGTTCATAAAGCCACCCCAGCAAGAACTCTGCTTAAATATGTTAAAAAAAACAAACATATTTGCATGTTTTGTGTCAGTAAAGCAAAAAGAGGTTCAACCAGGTCAGACCAGCTTTTTGTTGTTGAGAATTGCATGTGTAAAAAACAATCCTTATATTTCTGAAAAAGAAGACAGGCTAGGTTGGGTTATTAACATATACATTATTCATGATATGGGTAATACCCCACTCAAAGTCTCATTTTGTTTTATTTTGCACACCAACTGAAAAGTAAGCATTTGTGTTAGAAATGAGTGGTCACATCACCTTAATCACATTAAGGAATATGTTGCTATGCTATTTATTTCCTTCAAATGCCATATCTGAATTAAAGTGCAAATTTATCAAGTCATGATAATCATCTAGCTGACATGGCACCTGTCTCAGAATCTGGGCCCATGTTGGATGATCCCAAGGTACCCAAGTTCAGCCATTAGCTTCATCAGGATTGTCTTTAATGTAGGCAAATGCTATCCAACATCTGTAGGTGTAGGCTGACACCACAAACATCTGTGGTGTAGTGAGATGCAATCCAGCACCTGTAGGTGGCTTGATCGGGTTTTGTTTCACTATGTTTAATTATTTAGCCTTGATATGTTCCTGGTCAATATGCAGTGGCCACCATGTTTGCCACTAATGTACCTGGACAGATGTGATCCACCATCTGTTGGTGTATGCCAACATAGCCCAACAGTGTGTCCAAGGTAATTTTCACTTGAATGCCAGATGTAAAGCATCTTCTAATTTTGATAGTAAATATAAAACTAAGCTGTCCAATGGTACATAATGCATCTTGTATACAACTGTATCACATTATTTTAGGTCTACATGCAGCCCAGCATCACTTCAAAACTTATAGGTGGCAATTGAGTCATTAATGCCAGCTATTTTATTATCAAGTACCAATTTATTGGGTGCACTGCCCTATGCCTGTGGGAGAAGTCAAGAAATATCTATATATCCGACCTAAATATTCAACTCATTTTCCTGCTATGTGTTGCTTTATGCTTACATTTCTGAATTTTGACATGCTGACCCAACATTCCTCAGTGCAGGCAGATGCTATCCACCATCTGCAGGTGGTTAGGTTAGATTGTATTGCATTATGTTGAATTAATGCTCCCCTGACCATGTTACAGTGACATCATAAACAGTGGTATATTGCTATCACAGGTTCCAATTACATTGCCTGGTGTGACACCGTTTGGCTGTAAGGCTGAGACATTACATCTGGACCATTACCCTTATTATTGCATGACATACCGTAGTATGGAAACTTATGATCTAAAGAACTGATCCCATGGGCTCTGCCATCATTATGATTGAGCAATTTATTCCCTCAGTATTTAACCTTGTGTCTATGGCTTTTGCATGATAAGAATACACCTAGACCATGAATAGCACTGCACCCCAAATAATTATGCAGTGGCAGAGCCCACAGCTGCTATTATATCAGTGTGTTCAGGGGTGCAAAGCTGGAAGAAGGCATTGGCATACTCCAGTATAAACCTGAATTGTGCTTGTATCACACCTATGACCTGATAATTACCCATGCTGTTGACCCTTCATCCACACTAACCACAGCTGACAGCCAGTGATAGTGTAGCTTTGCTGGATCAGGGTTGGATAACCTGGCTGAAGTTAGTTTTGTCCATGCTAGTGGCCAAAACTGTCTTACCTTTTATTCTGGCTAAGACATCCTTTGATCATTTTCTTAATTTTCTGCAACATCTGCATTTTTCCTTGCAAATGTGAATCCCCAAATAGATAGCAGACCCATACTCCCAATTATCTATGTATATTTTGTTTTGTACATGTGAGTAATAGCACAGTAGAGCTACCATTGTACTGAGACCAGCTCTAATGCCCAAACGAATGGAACAATCTAACAACATTTTGTTTGCAGTCCAGACCTCTACTTGTCATCAATGCTGATGCATTAACTAAGATGGAAACAAGGAAGCAATCGCCAGAAATGCCAAGTAAGTGATGATTGTTTTGCTTGTTGATGCCAAACCAGTTATAGCTAAAGCAGGTGTACCATTCAAAAATATGACTTATTATATTTTGACATCAGTCACAATTTAGAAAATGTATTACCATATAGATTCAGGCAGGAACTTCATCAACTTGCATCCATTATCATTCTGACTGTTAGTTTTTTTGATGAACTGGATGAAGCTATATTTGATTGCGAATTTAGGTGACAGTAAATATTTGAATATGATCATGCAGAGAACTAGCTTAAGGCACGTTTGGCTGAGTTTCACGTCACTGGAGTTAAGTATTTATGCCAACGTGTTTTAAACATCATTGCAGAGACAGAGCTGGCAAGTCTACGTCTATGCATTACGGAGCCAGCATTCGCCGAGGACAGCTGTGTGCTGGCAGCTGCGGAAGTGAGTACGGACCATGTTCATATACAGATAGGAATGCTTGTGGGAGAGCATGTGCGTGGGTGAGCTGATTGCGAGAAAGTCCGAGACCTGAGCGAATCTGCTATCGAGTATATGCGGCAAATTTCCATGTGTGCGACCCGACCTTCGCGATCTTGAAACATCACTCTTTTACCAGTTCTGCTTTCTTCTCCCAAATACAATGTTTAATTGCAATGTTTAATTTTTTAATAACCAAATTTCGTACCAATATTTCAACGAGTAATTTCAACAGAGTTTTCTGTGCGGCCAACGCACCGCATTACCCCCCCTGCCGCTACGCATTACCACCCACTGCCGCTACGCTTTACCGCCCCCTGCCGCTACGCATTACCGCCCCCTGTCGCTACGCTTTACCGCCCCCCTGCCGCTACGCTTTACCGCCCCCTTCGCGTCACATCCAGTCATCTGTGCAGTGCCGAATGGCGGCGCGGTCCTGCCGATAATGGCACCCAGCAGACTATCTTCTGATCCTGCAACAAAATTAAGTCGGCTTTGCCTGCTGCGTGGACGACAAATGACGGGGCGAGGCACGACGTACTAGTCGGGCGCAAGTCTCGCCAGCCGGTGAGTCAGTTCGCGCAGGTTTCCGACTGCTGCCTCCACCACCTTGCCGGACAGTCGTCCGGTCAGGGACCAGAGTTCCCCCACGCTCCAGGCAAATGGTCTGGCACCACATCGCGACGGAACATGTGTGGGCCGACCGCAGCTGCTCCTCTCTTGACAAGCCTTGAAGGCATGTACCTCCTTGCTGTTAGTATTCGTGAAAGTGCACGAATTTCGAACATAGTCGAGCCTGTTTCGGCTAATCGGTGTAGTTCATTCAAATTTAGGATGCGATGTGTGCTCCATATTAGATAGAGCGGCCAAATTGTAGAAATACCACCTGGAATGTCTGCATATGGACGTTGAAAGCCGGTCTAATTTAGCGAAAATTGGTCATTATCTTGCCGAAAACGTCTCATTTGCCGAATATGATGACCGGATATCAACCCCAAATCACTGTGCCGGATTGCCCACTCAGTGTATGTGCCACGCTGGCGGCGTATCATATTTTCTAAAGTTCACAACTTCTAACGTTCTTAATTTATCAATTGGAAGCTAGCTTCCAAACATTAGAAGTACACTTCTAGAACAGCCAGGATAGGAGGCGTTCATATTTTCCAAAGTTAATAGTTTCTAAAGTGGGAAGTTAATCTTAGAAAAAGTTAAAAGTTAGTATTGCTGCTATGCTTTTTTTCAGGTGGAAAATAATCAAAATGAGTAAAAACAGAAGCTTGGTTTTTGGTGGCAATTACCGGCTGAAAACCAAAGCGATCCACTGGTTGGGTTTTTCCTGTTCACAACCCTGCTTGCTCTAGTTGACGTGTACCAGTGATTTGGGATCTTGTCTTCCTCACGTCAGGTCATGAATATCTATAAATAAAGTAACATGCCTGTGCTTCTGCACGTCGTGTTTCAGGCTCTCAAGCTACCGATCACGTCAGACTCTGTCGACGACTGCTTGGCGGACAGCGACTTCGAGACGATATTCCTGGTGAAGGAGTTCGATGGCGACCTCTTTACGCACCTGCTGGATGCCGAAGGCGTGTAAGTCTCCCGGCGATCACACTTTGTTGTGTGGATCTAGCAGGTGATGAGGGTGAATGGAAAGCTCCATCTGTATTTTAGTTGCTGTCAAAATGTAATGTTTTCCAGAAATTGTCATCGGCCTTTTCCTGTTGTAAAGTTGGATGGTGTTGCTTGCCTATGATCGTGCCGAACGGCAGTGTTTTTTATCAGTGTACCCAATATCTATGGGTCCATATTCTTGGACCGTCATCCTAGTAAAAGTATTCTGTTGTGGAAGGCAAACTAATGCAGCTGTTTTCTTTATATTACCTTATTCCTTACTAAAATACTGCATTATCTTTCCCAAAATGAAGTGTATCGTTTTTGACACCATACAAATAGTTTTTTTTTAATGTCCCAAATACGTTTTCCAAAATCATCAGCTCAAAGTTTCAGTTTTAACTGAACATCGTTCCCGTGGTCAATATACCACAAGCGTAATAAGCAGGACTTGGTGACGTTTCTTTCTGCAGCGTTGCGTACGCCCAGTGTGTTGTGTGGCTGGAGTGGGTGAATGACCGCTGTGTCCGTGCTCCGCCGGTGTGTTGTGTTGTGTGGTGGGAGTGGGTGACTGACCGCTGTGTCCGTGCTCCGCCGGTGTGTTGTGTTGTGTGGTGGGAGTGGGTGACTGACCGCTGTGTCCGTGCTCCGCCGGTGTGTTGTGTGGCTGGAGTGGGTGAATGACCGCTGTGTCCGTGCTCCGCCGGTGTGTTGTGTTGTGTGGTGGGAGTGGGTGGCTGACCGCTGTGTCCGTGCTCCGCCGGTGTGTTGTGTTGTGTGGTGGGAGTGGGTGACTGACCGCTGTGTCCGTGCTCCGCCGGTGTGTTGTGTGGCTGGAGTGGGTGAATGACCGCTGTGTCCGTGCTCCGCCGGTGTGTTGTGTTGTGTGGTGGGAGTGGGTGGCTGACCGCTGTGTCCGTGCTCCGCCGGTGTGTTGTGTTGTGTGGTGGGAGTGGGTGACTGACCGCTGTGTCCGTGCTCCGCCGGTGTGTTGTGTGGCTGGAGTGGGAGTGGGCGACTGACCGCTGTGTCCGTGCTCCGCCAGCATCCTGGGGCGGCCGGCGCTGTTGGACATCGTCGCACGACACATCCCCATGCCGAACCTGTCGCGGCCGCTCTTCTCGGCCGCCATGAAGGAGGTCACACTGTGCTTCACTGGCTTCCGCATTCGCCAGCAACTGGTAGGTCGCTGGCGGTGGTGTTGCTCGCTGGTTTGGTGGCGGTTTGGTGGCGGTTTGCCCGCTGGTTTGGTGGCGGTTTGCCCGCTGGTTTGGTGGCGGTGCAATGGGTGGTGCTCGGCGCGTGTTCGGCACGCACTGCGCAGGAGTAGCCCCCGTACTGTGTTATTAGGATTCAGTGAAGCAAGTCCGATTGCACACGATGTAAAAGTCTAAGTCATACGGAGGGAGGGAGGGCTGCATTATTGCATTGCCAAAGAGCGCTATTTATCCCTCCAGCAGAAAAGTGAGAGGATGATTTTCTAGAAAGGATCAGTTTTTGGAAGAGAAATCCAGGACATGGCTGTTTTTCCAGGCCTTGCCTCAGGCCCGCAGTCTTGCCTCATCCTTTCCTCAGGCCCGCAGTCTGGCTGCGAGACTGCCTCTACCCGCTGATTGCTAACTGGGAATTGTATTTAATGATTCGGTCGCCCGTAGGCAGTCTCCTTCGTTTACTCATTTGCCTACTTGTGTAGCAGGATGCAAAACAAAGATGTTGCTGGACACAAGCATGATGTGATGCTAATGTAAAAATTAAAGAAATGCAATCCTGAATCTATAACTAACCGTCGTTTCGATTTAGATTTGACTATTCCATGACATTTGTTGAATCTGGCGTTTGTGTTATTTACGAGTACGTTTATATCCGACCTTCAATTGGCTACGTTGAGCATTTTCCCGGGCCAAGCACTCCCTCTGCGATATCCGTCAGCGCCACCGTCTCTCTTACTTACTCCGCCCCCTCATGGCTTCCCATTGGCGCGCCGTGCAGCCCGATCCCTTTGGGCGCAAAATCACCAATGCAGTCGACGTGCCCTAAAGCACAAATCCACCACAACCAGTCCGATCCCTCCGGTCCCACCGGTGACCCCACCGGTCCCACCGGTGACCCCACCGGTCCCACCGGTGACCCCTCCGGTCCCACCGGTGACCCCGCCGGCCTGCCCAGTTTTCACCATGAATGCTCCGATATCTGCGCCACGTTGTCGGGTGCACGCGCTCCCGGTCGCGCCGTTGCTCCTCTGCAGCCGACCAGCGCGGCTGCGCCCCCTCTGCAGTCGACGGCAGCCGGCTCACCGTGCCGTCGTGCCTCCTCAGAAGCGGCTGGTCGACCTGGTGCACCACCTGGGCGGCTCGGTGCGCCGCGAGGTGGGGCCCAACATCACACACGTGGTGGCCAACGCCTGCGTCGGCGACAAGTACAGGTGGGTGCCCCATCCGGGACAGTGGTTGCGCAGTGACAGCCGGACGGCATGTGCGCCACGCCCGGCCACAATTACAGGTGGGTGCCCCGGGACAATGGCTGCGCAGTGACAGCCGGACGGCGTGTGCGCCACGCCCGGCCACAATTACAGGTGGGTGCCCCGGGACAGTGGCTGCGCAGTGACAGCCGGACGGCGTGTGCGCCACGCCCGGCCACAATTACAGGTGGGTGCCCCGGGACAGTGGCTGCGCAGTGACAGCCGGACGGGGTGTGCGCCACGCCCGGCCACAATTACAGGTGGGCGCCCCGGGACAGTGGCTGCGCAGTGACAGCCGGACGGGGTGTGCGCCACGCCCGGCCACAATTACAGGTGGGTGCCCCGGGACAGTGGCTGCGCAGTGACAGCCGGACGGCGTGTGCGCCACGCCCGGCCACAATTACAGGTGGGTGCCCCGGGACAGTGGCTGCGCAGTGACAGCCGGACGGGGTGTGCGCCACGCCCGGCCACAATTACAGGTGGGTGCCCCGGGACAGTGGCTGCGCAGTGACAGCCGGACGGGGTGTGCGCCACGCCCGGCCACAATTACAGGTGGGTGCCCCGGGACAGTGGCTGCGCAGTGACAGCCGGACGGGGTGTGCGCCACGCCCGGCCACAATTACAGGTGGGTGCCCCGGGACAGTGGCTGCGCAGTGACAGCCGGACGGGGTGTGCGCCACGCCCGGCCACAATTACAGGTGGGTGCCCCGGGACAGTGGCTGCGCAGTGACAGCCGGACGGGGTGTGCGCCACGCCCGGCCACAATTACAGGTGGGTGCCCCGGGACAGTGGCTGCGCAGTGACAGCCGGACGGGGTGTGCGCCACGCCCGGCCACAATTACAGGTGGGTGCCCCCCAGGGCAGTGGCTGCGCAGTGACAGCCGGACGGCGTGTGCCCCACGCCCGGCCGCAATTACAGGTGGGTGCCCCCCAGGGCAGTGGCTGCGCAGTGACAGCCGGACGGCGTGTGCGCCACGCCCGGCCACAATTACAGGTGGGTGCCCCGCAGATATAAATTATTCGCGAAATAGGGTGTAATATACCACTTACTGAACACTCAATCGACATCCTCCCCAAAGAAGTATCGATATTGTGCTTATTGGTGCGTGTTTGTGAAGTCATCATGCCTCGTCTCTAACTGTATCCCGTTTACAAATATCATGCTTTTGCTCACCATAACGGATCAGGGTTCGTGATAACGAACATCCCATGGCGCAATTCCAGGTGAAGGGATTATCTATGCTGTGCTATGTTATACAAGAACAGTTTATAGCATTGGTGTTTGCATTGTTTTCGTTGGTATCGGAATCCCCAGTTTAGGTACCTTTCAAAACACGAAAAACGTGAACAGGACTGACACGTTTGCGTACACGAAAAACGTGACGCAATTGTCTCAAAACTGGGTTTACAGGACATATCAAGATTTTATATAACATTACTTCCATGACGATTTCGACACCCTGCTGGACTCGTTTCGACATCTCGCACCTAACGAGAAATCATTATTTTAACACTGGTGCCCCGGGACAGTTGAGTCGTCGAATCCCTACATAACATCAACGGGAATATCGTCTTCTACTGGATTCCCAGCCATGTCGGATTTGCTGGGAATAAAGCCGCTGACATAACCGCCAAGCACGCTATGATCAATGGCCGGGAAGTTCATTTACGGCTCCCTCCGAGATACCGATATCATACTATGTTGTCAAGTATACGGCTAGAATGGCAACAAGCCTGGAACTCTTGGTATTGAATTGATTGAATATTGGTATTGATAGTGAGTTGTAGTAAGCTGAGAGTTTAAAGCCAGCACTACGACTTGGGCGGTCCCCAAACCGTGGACAACGACGGGAGGAAGTAATGCTCTGCAGATTGAGGATAGGCCATACCTTTGCCAGACATGGCTACTTTCTGACTGATGGTGACCAACCGTTATGCCCACCTTGCTCCGGTCCCCTTACTGTGTATCATGTGTTGGTGGGTTGCTTACGCTTGGAACCACGACGACGCCAGATTGTAGGACGGCTGAACGCCGACAATTCTTTACATACGTTAATAGGAAACGACTTTGAGGCCTTGGCGTCTGGGAGCATTTATGCCTTCCTTCAACAGGCACGCTTTGATGTGGTATCTCGACACTTGTGAGGAATAACAACTGACTACCATAGCAGCATTGTAGATAGTTTGTAATGCAGTTCTGGGCGCAAAATGACCTCGGTAGTCGACGCGCCCCTAAACCCCAGTTCATCTTCATCAGTGCAGGTAGTTGTGCACATGGCGTGGCCACCCCTGGTGGTGGCCGCCTGGCGTGTGAAGTGCAGATGACGTGCGACTGGCAGTGAAGTGAGTGGCGAGCAGCGTCCACTGCCGTGTGACCCGATCGAGTGTGTGGGTGAGTCAGTTGTATGACCGATGACAGGTGTGGGACCGCGGTGCTACAGGTGTGGGACATCCGTGTGGCGGGTGTAACAGGTATGTAATCGTCGTGCGGCAGGCGTGACAGGCGCGTGACCGCCATGTGGCAGGTGTGTGACTGCCATGCAGCAGGTGTGACAGGTGTGTGATCACTGTGCAGCAGGTGTAACAGGTGTGTGACTGCCATGCAGCAGGTGTGACAGGTGTGTGATCACTGTGCGACAGTCGTGTGACCGCCATGTGACAGGTGTGTGACCGCCATGTAGCAGGTGTGACAGATGTGTGACCGCCGCGTGACATGTGTGACAGTCGTGTCGCAGGTGTGTGCTCGCTATGTGTCAGGCGTGACGGGTGTGTGGCCGCCATGTGACAGGTGTGTGACCGCCATGTGATCGTCACGTGGCAGATGTGTGCCCGCTGTGTGTCAGGTGTGACAGATGTGTGACCACCGTGTGGCCATGTCCGCAGATACGCCGTCACGTTCGGCCTTCCCGTGCTGCGCGACACGTGGATTGAGGCCGTGTGGTCGCGCCGCGAGGAGCTGGGCCTGATCGCCACAGACCCGCAGATTGTGAGTTGCCCTGCGCCACGTGTAGATCTCCAGCTACATCAGCAGCGGCCGACACGAGGTGGCCTGATCTATGTGTGGGCCTGCTGTATGGGTGGGCCGTAATGCACACCAACGTTGCACTTGGATTGGCCTCACGTCGTTGGAATGTCCTGAATGCACGTTTGCAGTGATACCTTTTCTGCCGCTGTCGGTGAGCCATCTGTCTGTGTCGCTACCAACGTCGCTGTAGACCTGTCGTCTTGTATTATGCTGCATTTCGTATCGACTGTTGTGACAAAATAGTTTTGCCGGCATACATGGCATTGGAGTATGCTATCCTTTATTGTTGATATCTCCAGCACCTCTGCGGTGCTGGATATTTGCTCATGTCAGTTGGTTTAATTGAGAGATCAGTTCAGATAATAAATCACCAGACTAATGTATTGCACAAAGACGTGAATTGATCCTTGGGTTCTGATGCACATGCGTGGTGTGGTTGCAGTGGTTTCCATGCCGTACTAAAGCAAAGTAAATGCAAATGAACCAGCCATGGTACCAGGCTTCCATCGTGACTGATCGCCAACTATCTTTCGACTGATCCAACTTCTGTGTTCTGCACTGTGTCTTCTAGAACCCTCGCAACCCACGCTGTCATCACTGCTCATGACTGCCCCTCACCAGAGCATTGCTGGCCCTGCCGAACCCTAATGATAACTGCCAATCCCACTGTCCCTAAAAAAAAATGGGGAAAAACGCTTCTGCTGCCGGAGAACGCCACTGGTCCTCCCAACCTCTGTTGATGCCATACAGGCATCAACAGTTTACCCCAGCTTCCATTGTTTACCCCATATTGTTTGTTTACCTTTTTGTGGTATGATTGTTTTATAACTGTTTATTTTATAATTGTTTTTATAATTGTTTATCCCAGCTTCCAGTCCCAGTGGAGGATTAATAACTGGCTACAATAGCAACATCGTAGATTGTTTATAGTACAGTTCTGGGCGCAAAATGACCCTGGTAGTCGACGCGCCCCTAAACTCCAATTCATCATCATCAGCTACTGCTGACCCCCTTAGACGCCCCCTGATCCCCTACCATGGGTGGAGAAGCAGCCTGGTCATGTATCTTTTCTTCCAGAACATTATCCTCTCTGCCACAAGATTGTATCGTGTTGTTTGGTGTACCCACACACTTATTGGGCATTTTGTTTCCACGAGAACCTGCGGATCTCACTGGAAAGTACAAGGAGCTTCTGCTGTGAGAAACAGAACTACATTTTTAATTTGGTGGTCCCTAATTCCTTCACCCAATCCAAGATTATAGAACAGATCCAGCCCAGCCCCCTACTGACATCTGTTAATCCCGGTTGATCCCACAGATCCTTGCTGCCCTGTGCTGACTCCCCACTGCTATACCCGTGGACCGCTGTTGACCCTGCTGACCCCTGCCATCTCCACTGTCCGCCAGATGGCGCCACACCGCGTGCAGCCGTTCTTCGGCGCCCGGGTGCGCCTGCTGGGCTTCTCTCCAGAGGAGCGCCAGCACATGGAGGAGGTGCTGCTGCAGAACGGAGGCCAACTGGCGTCAGACGAGCCGGGCGCCGAACCGTGCACACATCTGGTCAGTACGTTCACCTGGTCAGCACATCCACCTGGTCAGTATGTCCACCTGGTCAGTACACCCACCTGGTCAATACACCCACCTGGTCAGTATATCCACTTGGTCAGTATGTCCACCTGGTCAGTACACCCACCAGATCAGTGCACCCACATGGCCAGTGCACACACCTGGTAAGTGCACCAACCAGCTTAGGGTACCCACAATAGCATTGCACCCATGTAGTCATTACACCCGCTGGCTTAGTACACCCACATTGTCAATGCACACACCTGATCAGTAAACCCACATGGTCATTACACCCACCAGCACAATGCAGCTGCATGGCCACTGTCAGTACACACACCTCAATGCAGACACCTAGCCAATGTTAACCCACTTGGGTTAACACACCCTAAAACCCCAATAATTATCATCACCTAGCCATTGCATCCACCTGATCAGTACATCTGCCTGATCAGTACACCTACCTGGTCAGTGTCAGCACATCCACCTGATCAGTGCCAGCACACCCACCTGGTCAGTGCCAGCACACCCACCTGGTCAGTGCCAGCACACCCACCTGGTCAGTACACCCACCTGGCCAGTGCCAGCACACCCACCCGATCAGTAAGTCTACCGATTCACAGCACTGACTGCCAATATAGTGGGTTATATGGTGGGCTATGGCTGGGTATAGCTGGTTATATGGTGGGCTATGGCTGGGTATAGCTTGTTAATCATGCGTGTTGAGCCGATATGCCTACCAGGCGAATGTGTGTACCCAGCAAGATCATTCATTTATCAGGCAATACATGTGTGACCATGGTGTGTACATGTGTGACACATTGGCCATGCATGTGAGTAATGTACTCATATGGTTAACCGTGTGACTGGCTTGTTATGCCGCCACACCGAATTTCGCTGATCTCTGCGCTTTAACACGCGTCCTGGAGGGCCTCTGAAAATTACGCGCTCTGGAGGGGGAGGGGAGATTCCGCCCCCCCTAAGATCTCGGATCCTATTATAGCTAGAGTAACAAAATTTTCAGGGTAGATTGGTATGGTGGTGAACTCTATTACCTGCCAATTTCATGCTCTTCGGTCAATATCCTCAAGGTCAAATGAGGTCACATATATCATATTTGGCTTCTTTTGCGTGGCTTGCCTTGGCATTGCTATGGATCGCTGCGATTGTGTTTAAATGCTCCAAAATGGGCATCAATGGTATTTTGACATAACTAATGGTGTAATACAGATGATAGATCCGGCATCTGACCTCGGGTCACTTATATAATAGCACTTTATCGGGTCAGTTACCGGTTCCAGTTGACGGAACCGGGCCACCTGCTGGCCCAGCGCAATCGGCTTCACGAAGAAAGGGCCGAAGTACATGAATAAAGTATGGAAACGCTTTAGTTCACAATGACAAAAACAGACATTTTCAGTTGGGAGTAACATGCAAAATGACATGAATCGTATGAGAGTGATTTGCGTTTACAACCTTCCACTTGACCAAGTTTGGTTCCATTGACCTGTCATGAACTTGACCTGACTTGACTTCGGTGCCCTAGCATGATCCTGAAAGAATATAGCATAGCAATATGCATCAAACAAGTCGTTAGTATTGCCAAGAACACTTCCCTTTTGCCGATATACGGGAAGCGCATCAGCGCCGATTTTTGTGGTCTGACGCTACGAAATGTTTTGACTTTGACGGCCTCTAACTCGAAAAATATTGGGGCGATTTTCTTCTTTTTTTATTTTAAGCGATGCGCCGGACATTTCTAAGCTGGTACACCAAATGGCGTATATCAGCCCGAAAAAAGTCGGGAGTTATTTACGAAAATCGGAGGGGTGGGCGGATTTCGCCCCCCCCCCTCCAGTGAGCTTGTTAACATCGCACCGCAGCGGCAGGGGCTGTCAATCCGCCCGCCCATCCTGTTTTCGACGATATCTCATAACCGGGCCGGGATATTGTAATGAAGTTTTGTGACTGGTGCAAATTGACAAGTGCATCCTATGAATAACGATTGAAATCCGTTGGTAAATATAATAACTACCCGGGAGCAAAGTCCATCGACCGATCTCGACCTTATCTCACCCTGAAGGCATTGACCTAGGGCCATCAAATTTATACTACAGATAATTCACTGCAGTCGTAATCTCCCATCCAAATTTTGTGCTTCTAGCTTCAGTAGTTACCAAGATCTTTGGAGGAGGGGGCCAGAGGTGCACAAAACGTCAATAATGCCACCTACAAGCATTGAGACCCATAAATATGTCACATTTCGAAACTTTCGGATTTTACCTAACCTACTCCAATAGCACAGGTCCCCCAAAACGGTATGGCACAGGTCTCCAATAGCACAGGTCGCCGCAATCGAATCCTCTCAACTGTCTCGGCGTATCTGTGACAGCCTCCTGCGCCATGGTTCAGCCTAGTGGAGCTGGCTGCGTGCAGCCGATATTGTGCACCGGGACCTGTCCCAAAAGAGTTAGTGCTGCCAAATGTCCTGTTCCGAAATTGAATTGATAACTTACCGAAATATAAGCGAATAGTTTGTGAAATAACCCAAAATAAACTACATGAAATATTTTTGCGTTAAAATGTCTTTCCTGAAGTGATATATTTTCTTTGTGGTGAATACTTTTCCTTCTTCGAATAATGATTATCTGTCACAACAACGACACAGTTTCAGCCAACATCTGTCACCCACGCTGGTAGGCGAGTTGGCAGGTTTGTGCACCTCTGGAGGGGGCGGAGTCCTCCCCTCCGGTTCGCGTTATGTGACAGGTCCTCCAGTGCTCGTGTTAATCACCTCAAGTACTGTGCTGTGATATGGAAACATTAAATGTATACTTCGAGAACTAAAGAGGCCAGCATATATTTTCAAGTCTTCGTCATATAAAGGTGGCCTGCATCGGCGCTCGGGTGGTTATTGGCCGCCCAATTGGTTGGTTATTGGTTTTACGACACGTCGACCGTTGAGTCATATAGCGTCGCCAATCTCTCACGCCGATTGGTCGCGGGCGAAGAGTGGCGACAGGTGTGTTTCGAACCCACAATCTTTCGATTGCGAGACGAGCATCTTACCCCCAGACCACTCGTCCCCTTTGGCCGCCCAGTTGGATCGGTACTTGTGGTGGCGTTCAGGCGGCGTCTCTGCCGTGCCCTCAGGTGGTGGACGACGGCACTGTGAAGGAGCAGCCGGAGGTGGTGTCGCCGCGCACCCACCTGGTCAAGGCCGAGTGGTTCTGGGCGTGCATCCAGATGGACGCGGCCGCCGACGAGGCCATGTACCGCTTCCAGACACCCGCCGTGAGTTGTTGCTCCCCTCAGTGACTACTCACTGCTGACAGGGACCTCGTACATACCATGTACCGTACGTACCGCTTCTGGAGGCCAGCTTTGGACCAATTTACACTATCCAAATACTTGTGTCGCTCCCGAGACAGTACCACTCTCAAAGACGTTGCAGCTTTCAGGAACCAGTTCCTATCAGAGATCGCGTACAGTTCCACAGACCGTTACCGTTCTCGGGAACCTTGCATAGCTATAAGGGGCCCAAGTGGAACCCCATAGGGCAGACGACTTCACTATGTTTACGTACATTTTGGTCAACATCCTATGTGTAGTTAATGTTTGGCATGTCTGGGGCCGATGGTTTTACGGCTG
Source organism: Ashinkailepas kermadecensis (assembly GCA_034440615.1). Classification (NCBI taxonomy): domain Eukaryota; kingdom Metazoa; phylum Arthropoda; class Thecostraca; family Neolepadidae; genus Ashinkailepas; species Ashinkailepas kermadecensis. Next base: position 52,303 of record JAOTOM010004543.1, on the reverse strand, counting down.
GCATGCTTAGGGCCGGGTTGAGGTGGGAACAGGTCAGGTATGCTATGCGACGCTCTAAGCGGCTATGTGCGGAACCGCGCAGTGTGCCCGACGGGGGTCGCGCGCCAGCCGTGAGGGAGTTGGGATCGGTGTACCGACCGGGGTCCCGCGCCAGCCGTGAGGGAGTTGGGGTCGGTGTACCGACCGGGGTCCCGCGGCAGCCGTGAGGGAGTTGGGGTCGATGTACCGACCGGGGTCCCGCGCCAGCCGTGAGGGAGTTGGGGTCGGTGTACCGACCGGGGTCCCGCGGCAGCCGTGAGGGAGTTGGGGTCGGTGTACCGACCGGGGTCCCGCGGCAGCCGTGAGGGAGTTGGGGTCGGTGTACCGACCGGGGTCCCGCGGCAGCCGTGAGGGAGTTGGGGTCGGTGTACCGACCGGGGTCCCGCGGCAGCCGTGAGGGAGTTGGGGTCGGTGTACCGACCGGGGTCCCGCGGCAGCCGTGAGGGAGTTGGGGTCGGTGTACCGACCGGGGTCGCGCGCCAGCCGTGAGGGAGTTGGGGTCGGTGTACCGACCGGGGTCCCGCGCCAGCCGTGAGGGAGTTGGGGTCGGTGTACCGACCGGGGTCCCGCGCCAGCCGTGAGGGAGTTGGGGCCGGTGTACCGACCGGGGTCCCGCGCCAGCCGTGAGGGAGTTGGGGTCGGTGTACCGACCGGGGTCCCGCGCCAGCCGTGCGGGAGTTGGGGTCGGTGTACCGACCGGGGTCCCGCGGCAGCCGTGAGGGAGTTGGGGCCGGTGTACCGACCGGGGTCGCGCGCCAGCCGTGAGGGAGTTGGGGTCGGTGTACCGACCAGGGTCCCGCGCCAGTCGTGAGGGAGTTGGGGTCGGTGTGCCGACGGGGTCCCGCGCCAGCCGTGAGGGAGTTGGGGTCGGTTCCGACCGGGGTCCCGCGCCAGCCGTGAGGGAGTTGGGGTCGGTGCCGACCGGGGTCCCGCGCCAGCCGTGAGGGAGTTGGGGTCGGTGCCGACCGCGTGCCGTACGTGACTGTGACTGGGTGGACAGGCTCGCGACGTGACCAGTCCTCAGTCGACCCTGCTCGTGCCCACCATCACTCCCAGTTCGCGCACCACCCGCAAGCGGAAGCGGCTGCGTGAGACGCTCCACCAGCTGGCGCGGGACACGCCCAGTCCGGCCGTGACGTCACCCGGCATCGGCCAATCACAGGTGCGTACGGCTGTGACTGGCCGGGCTGACGTCGCCATTCCGTTGTGTTCATCGCGACCTCGTCTTGAACTCCACTTGTATGATGCACGATATATACTGCGCTAGCTGCGTTGTGACGTTTGCCCAATGACGTTGCCATCAGCTGTACTCTGCCATATTATGATGGAAATTCTCACTGTGCATTAATTCCTTATTTAGTGTCATTCTTTGTATCGCCTTGAGCGTTGTCTGCTCAGGGTATGTGATGTACCTCCGCGTCATGCCAGCGACTGGGCTTGTCAGTACGCTTGTAGCGAGGTGGCGCCGTGTGGGTCAGTCAGCGGCTGCAGTGTGGCCGCCCTGCGACACTGACCGCCGTGGTTGGAGGTGGTGCTGTGTGGGTCAGACAGCGGCCCTGCGACACTGACCGCCGTGGTTAGAGGTGGCGCTGTGCGGGTCAGACAGCGGCCCTGCGACACTGACACCGTGGTTAGAGGTGGCGCTGTGCGGGTCAGACAACGACCCTGCGACACTGACCGCCGTGGTTGGAGGTGGCGCTGTGTGGGTCAGACAGCGGCTGCAGTGTGGCCGCCCTGCGACACTGACGACGTGGTTAGAGGTGGCGCTGTGCGGGTCAGACAGCGGCCCTGCGACACTGACACCGTGGTTAGAGGTGGCGCTGTGCGGGTCAGACAACGGCCCTGCGACACTGACCGCCGTGGTTGGAGGTGGTGCTGTGTGGGTCATTCAGCGGCTGCAGTGTGGCCGCCTCGCCAGGATGACCCCGTGGTAACGCGACACTACGTGCCGGCAGCCGGCCAAGCGTCGCTCGTCTGTGACCGACATCAACCTCCTCTCGACGTCCGGCTCGTTTCTGGACGCGACGCCTGGTGCGGATACTGACGGTTCAACACTGGCAGGTGCGTACCGTGCTGAGCGCCCGCTGGGCTGGGACTGTTAGGTGCGTACCACTAAGTCATGTGTTTCCAGCAGCCCACCCGATGCACCTTACCCAGTGCGATCTCTGGCGCCCTCGTGTGTGGTCCTGCACTTGATCCAGTGCCCTGTCATGTGTTTGCACATGTTTCTTCACTTGAACCCTCTCCGGGATTCAGTCTTGTAGTCTCATCGGGACCCAATTCTCATGCATTTCTTGTGTATTCCCAGCTGCTGCTGCACCCCCTCCAGTGGTGTTCGTGTACCTAGTCTTCAGGCATTGGTTCACCCTGCACAAGCTCGTGACCATCTGATCGTTGCAGACACCTGCCCTCCTCGCCTGACTCCTATCTTTGAGAATCCCAACCTGTCGCTGGAGCCGGCAGACTGCACCCCCAACACCCCGACGCCGGCCCCGGCTACTCCGTGTCACGTAACAGGTGTGTGTCTGCCGACGCCAGGTGCGGGTCGGCCGCACAGGTAACCGGCGAATGCGCGCGGGCGAGTCCGTGCAAGAGTGAGGTGCCGATGCATGTTTCACAACCATGGGCGAACTGGCGGCACCAGTTAACGGTAGACGATAGCTTCCCGAGCAGTATGCCGAGATATTGCAGATATTGTGAATGTTGTGCACCATCCTGCCAGTTCATATGATGATGTGTCATGTCTAGATCAGATTGATGGTGAAGTGGTCGAATTAGCGTAAATACGATGGCATGCGAGACGTAGCATTGTAAGCTGCTTCTTGTTGGATGTGTGCAAGCACCTTGCGGCGGTGACGCGGCCGAGTTGGTCGCGGTGTTTTGCGTCAGCCGGCGGATCTGGGTAGCTGAAGTGACGGTGCGTGCCGACAGATGGCTCTCCGTCCGTGGGCGCGTCGCCGTCGCTGGCGCCCGACCTGCGGTCCATGTCGCCGCGCCAGCAGGTGTTCCACGAACTGCTGCAGACCGAGACCAACTACGTCAAAGTTCTGCAAACCGTCGTCACGGTGCGTTCGCGGCCGCGCGGCTGCCGGGGGAGGGAGGAGGAGCGGTGGGAGTGAGGTTCAGATAGGTCGGCACCACCTCGTCTCCATGTGCAGTCACTGGCTAAACTGTACCGGGGATCTACCGACGGCCGATAGGGACGCCGGAGGCCGGATGAGTACTCGGAATATCGCCCACCTCGGCACGTACAGACCATAATAACCGACCAAATGCGAACACTCCTGTTTCGTAGGGTGTCGCGGTAGCTTAGTTGGTGGAGCGTCGGACTCTTGATCGCAAGATTGTGGGTTCGAATCTCAGCCGACGGCGTTTACCGAGTGCACCCGCGACCAATCGGCGTGAGAGGTTGGCGACGCTATATGACCTAGCGGTTGAATGCGTCGTAAAAGAAAGCGAGTCACTCCTGTTTCGGATGACAAAGCGTTCACTCGTGCCTAAGGATACGCTGATGCGGTCTCATTCAGCTGCATACTATCCTCAATAGCGCTCAGTGATACCCAAATTATAGTTGATGTGTAGATTGCTTCCGAACGGTTCTCATGTACGCTTAGTATTTGCCAGCAGGGAAGTCTGGGTGTTGTATTTTCATCGCATTCTATGCAGCATGACTCCATCGTGACAACCGAGTTAACATTTACCAGCTTGGGAACTATCCGCCTAAGGTTTGTACCGAACTTTCAATCCGGGGTATTAGTCAATAACATAGCTGTTTTTTTGCTTGCTAGGAGAGCCCAAAGTGCTTGCTATTCATTGCTAGGAGAGGCCAAAGTCTTCCATCTTCATTCAACCACCAGATAAATCAACACGAGCCCGTCCTGTGGTCTGGTACAGCCATAGCGCTTTTGAGAGGCGCCCCTCTTTCAGCAGCTTGGACCTTCTCGATCACGCCAGGGGCTTTAGCCCCCTCCGTCGGTCGACCCAGGGGCCCAGTTCTAAGTTATTCGTGAAGTAGGGTGGAATATATCACTTCCTGAACAGTGAATCAACGTCCTTCCCAAAGAAGTATCGACATCGTGCTTCTTGATGCGTGTTCATGGACTGGATCTGGGCTTCATATACTTCATGTTAAGTCTCCTTGCCTAGCTTCTAACAGTATCCCGTTTATTAGCATCTTGCTTAAGCTCACCACGACGGATCCTGGATCGTGATACACGAACATCACCTAGCGCAATTCGAGATAAAGGATAAAGCAATTCGAGACAAGAAGTAAACATAGCATCTATGATGTCCTAGGTTATACAATACCGGTTTATAGGAGAAGCATTTGTATCGTTATCGTTGATGTAGGCATCCCTAAATGAGGTACGTCTTAAACAAACGCAAAATGGGTACAGTTATATGTACCAGATTGGCTGAAAGCTGGGTTTGAATGACTTAACAAGCATTTTAAATAACATTATTTTCATGGCGAATTTCGACATCCTGCTGAACTCGTTTCGACATCTCACACCTAGCGAGAAGCTATTATTTTAACCCTGCTGGTGGTCCGTCACGGACGTCGTGTCATGTGCTGGAGTGTGGTAGTTGCGTGGCGAGTGTAGCCGTCGGTGTGGTCACCCATGACTGGTGCTCCCAGGCCCAGGGCCCTCGACATCTTCCCTGGGGCACTCTCCCTTGACTCGGGGCCATCTTCATCGGCCTAGGACCCTTGCCGTCAGACTGCCTGGGCCTGCGCCTGTTTCGTCGGTCCAGGGGCCCTTGAGGGCCCCCTGCACTAATGGGGGTGAGTATTCTAGGGGTAAGTTTCCCGTCTCGCAGTCGAAAGATTGTGGGTTCGAGTCTCACCTGTCGCTACTCTTCACCGGCGGCCAATCGGTGTGAGAGATTGGCGACGCTACGTGGCTCAACGGTCGCCGTGTCGTAAAACTAATAACCGCCACCACCACCCCATGCACCAAGGCCTTGAGGGGCTCTTTTGCGGACCCCTCAAGACGATCGTGTGGAGGGCCCCCTCGGACCCTCTAGGGGGCGGCTGCCCCCTTCGCCTCCTTGGCTACGCCACTGAACCTCTTCGACATGCATTTTTAGTCTTCTGGAAAATAAAGACCCACTTCGCCACAAAAAAAACGACCAAGGACCTTCGCCCATCTCACCGCCGATTCTATCTACCCACTTGTGAATAGGATGTATACTTTTCCTGTTGAGCTCCCTCAAAGACTTTGCATGGGAGAATAAACAGGTGCATGGAAATAGCAATTAGCTGTTGACGTTCACGCTTGTTCTAGTTTACTTTCATACCGCTTGTTGAAGTAGTTCTGCTGTGGCCATCAAGAGGATTCCTTGAGAAAGCCTGCAGCTTCCTTCCATCCTACATTTTTGGAGTTCTTTCTTCGAGTTACATTTGTTATTTTGAGTCGTTAAAATTTGACTATGCATGTCTAACTAATTATACATTTCTTTTCCAACAGTTTGATACAGCAACACAAAATACGTCAGTAGCATGTTTTCCTATTTACCATGTCTTGCTAAACAGTTGTTTATTTACATCGAGGAAAACACGACGCACGTACCCAACTTGACACATTTTCTACGAAGGTTAACTTACTACGACTTGTTTACGATGTACAATCTTGATATGAAGCAGAGCAAAGTTATAAGTAGCAAACTAAAGCATACGTCGGTGTAGTAAGCAGTTGGTTGGTTATTGGTTTTTACGACACGTCGACCGTTGAGTCATATAGCGTCGCCAATCTCTCACGCCAATTGGTCGCGGGCGAAGAGTAGCGACAGGTGAGAATAGTAAGTAGTGCAAATGTATATGACAAAGCTATAGGGGGTAAAAATGAAAAGGATCGAGTATCGGATGGTTTTTTTGTCGGATGCGAGCCTGGAAACTTGCCACGGAGCGGCCGTCAACCTGATGTGTGAACGTGAAATTGCCTTGACGGCGGGAAGACGGAATAGTAACGGAACGGTTGAACACAACATGACGTGTTCTCAAACCCGCCCGGCCCACTCGTATCTCCTTCCCGATCCTTCTAATAAATCATTTGTCGCGTCTTACCGCACGGTTCGACGCCCTCGCGGCGGCTTAATTTCGAGTTGTCTGCGGAGGGCGAGCGAGTTGTGCTGCGGGAGTGTGACGGCCTGCCAGCCAGGTCTGGTGGGACGCTATTTATGACGGGAGAGGCAGACGCCCGGCACAACTACCACCCGTTCCCAAAAACAAAATAACGCTATTTTACAGCTCCGTCAACGTGGCGCAAGTACCTGAGGAAATGTTGTCCTATCTGGGTGGTGTTCGTAACTCTTCGGTCACGCAGTTCGTCCGACTGGGAGGTTCTCAGTTCACGAGTGAAGTATCTGCTGACCTTTACAGTCCGTGGACAATAACGACCCGTGAAGCGCTAGCGAGTTCAGATAATTACGAACTTGCTTTCCTCCCCCGCGGATGGCGTCCCTTGCACTGATGTCAGCTACCCTGGGCGTATGCTCTTCTTTTTTTCTTTTTTGTTTAATACAAATTCGCCTTGGAAACGGTTGGATTCTTGTTCATTATGTTCTTGCGATCACGGGGAAGCACTTTTTTACATCTCTATTTGACCATAATTTCATATGATCGCAAAATTATTCCCCGCCTATCGGCCGCCCCGCCTATCGGTCGCCCCGCCCAGTCGGCCGGCCGGCAATGGGCGTCCCGACAAAGCTTTGCCAGCTAGTTGCCAGTTGCCTTGACCCATTACTAGAGATAACAATCTGCGGAAATGCTCGGCCCCAAGCACGTCCCGAACATGACCTGAAGTCCCAAACCCGGTACGAGCCCGACGTAAGTCCCAGACCCGGTCCAAGCTCAACTTTTGCATGGAATGCTATGGAGGAGTTGGCGGCCAGGCCCGACTGGGGCCCGTGTGTGCCTAGATCGGGCTCGGGGGTCGGGCCTTCGGGCCTGAGTTTTGCCACCTCTACCCACTACCTTATTCGCACATGTGGTATCTTAGCGGCTCCAACTCCATTAGGACATAAAAGCTAAGTCATGGATGTTTGACTCATGCTGAAGAAAACCACAGCTGAACAAACGGATTCTATTTTGCGGAATGCCTGAACGTGAGTGCAAATGATGGAATGCTGCCGTTGCTACGTGCTGCCATGACTATGACCAAGTGCTATAACATGACCTATCTGACATGACCAGGCTAGTCTCACTTTGCTGTCTACTTCCGTAGTCTCACTGTACCGTCCAGTTGACGGTACAGTGAGACTACGGAAGTAGACAGCAAAGCATGACTAGCCTGGTCATGCCAGCCAGGTTATGTTACGGCGCTTCATCATAGCCATGTCAGCACGTGTGATTGGAGCATCACACATACCGTAGTGTCGGGCCCGACCCCCCGGCCCGACATACGCCGAAACGGGGACCCCTGTCGAGTCAGGCCGTCAACTCCTCCATGGCATTCCATGCAGAAGTTGAGCTTGGGCCGTGTCTGGGACTTACGTCGAGCTCGTACCGGGTTTCGGACTTCAGAGGTCGGGTTCGGGTCGGGCTTGGGCCTGATAATTTCTGCAGATTGCTATCTCTAGTAGAAGGTGAAGGCAGCTGGCAACTGGTTGGCAACGCATCGTCGGGACGCCCATTGCCGGCCGGCCGGCCGGTCGGCGGGGACAAATTTGCGACAATATGGAATTTTGGCCAAGTCTAGATACAGAGTACCGTCCCGTGATCGCAAGAACATAATGAACAAGAAATCCAACCGGTTCCAAAGCGAATTCGCAATCAACGTGCATACGGCCCTGGCTAATGTTAGCTACCCTGGTGATGTCCTCCATTAAGGCGGTATTGACCGTCCACGCTGATGTACTCCATTAAGGCTAGTGTTGGTTGCCAGCGCTGAGTCCTCCATTAAGACAGGTGCTGGCTGTCCGCGCTGATGTCCTCCATTAAGACTGGTGTTGGTTGCCCTCACCTATATTCTCCATTAAGACGGGTGTTAGTGGCCCACTCTGATATCCTCCGTTAAGACTGGCATTGGCTGCCGTCACATATGTCCTCCATTAAGACGGGTGTTGGCTGCCCGCGCTAATGCCCTCAATTAACCCTTTCCGGTCAGATCCTCGCACCCCGTCTCGGGGAGGGGGGTTGATACAAGCCCCCCTCTGATCTCCAAACTAATCGTCGCACGAACACGAAAGGGGGTGTCATCGGAAAGCGCTCGACGAGTAGGGCCAGAAACCACCCACAAAATTTATCCCCCAAAGGTGACGTCACTATGGGGTCTCTTTTCACGACTGACATGTTTTTGGCTTTGGGGAGTTAATTTTGGGGGGAGATTTGACAAACACAAAATATTTGGAATCAGAAAACGAGCGCGAAATCGACCATGGCCCTAAAGTTTTTGTGCACCCCAAAATCAAAATTGTAATTTCTTGAATTTTACAATTTTGAGGTTTGAATTATCTTTTATTTTTATTTTTATGATGGGTAGAGCGAACAGCAACACGTTGTTTTAAGTCAACTTGCTCTCATAAAAATGCTTACTTTAGCCAGAATCTTCGATTTTATTCCTTATGGGCGAATATGCCAAAAATAATAAGTCATCAAAAACGTAAAAAATCCAAAATTCCTCCGGTACGTTTTGTTCCATCCCTAAATATAAGCAAACGCTGAAAGTTTCATTCAAGTATCTTTATCCGTTAAAGCGTGACGACTGATTTAACTTTTCTGGAGGTGACCTCACTTGATCTTGACTAACTCGTTGACCCTAGATGACCTGACTTTAAAATTTTCACACAGCATGTCAAATTGATGTGGGAAAAGGTATGCCAAATTTCGGCGCGCTGCTGCGCGCCGTTCTCTCACTGTCGGCGGAAAACCTTACGGGGGGGAGGCCTGTCAACCATCCGAGACTGGGCGGGTTAAGACGAGTGTTATGCTCGCGCCGCTGTGCTTGTCTTGCACTGGGCGGGTTAAGACGAGCGTTATGCTCGCGCCGCTGTGCTTGTCTTGCACTGCCGCGGAGATAACGCCGGCAAGTCCGCGCCACCCCTGTATTGTGACCTCTGCCATTGGCTCAATGCGAATGGCTGCTCGTGTGGCCGACCACGTGCGTTGGAGTGTGGTAGTTGCATGTCAAGTGCAGCCGTCGATGTCGTCGCCCACGACTGGTGCTCCGTTACGGGCGCAGACGTGTCAGCAGATGCACCGTTCAGCCGGGCAATCAGTCTGCCGCCGGTGTCGTGCTTACGGTGGCGGCTGGGCACGACGCCGGGCCACCACCCCGTGGTCGTTCAGTGGTGGTCGGTTATGGGTGTTTTGTTTGAGCGGTGCCGCATGGGGTGCCTGCCGATCGTAGGTCGGGTCTGCTCAGTAGCTCAGATCATGACCAGGTGGTGACCCCGTGAGGCTAGCTGGGTCGTCGGGGACGAGTGGTCTAGGGGTAAGATGCTCGTCTCACAATCGAAAGGTTGTGGGTTCGAGTCTCACCTGTCGCTACTCTTCGCCCGCGACCAATCGGCGTGAGAGATTGGCGACGCTATATGACTCAACGGTCGACGTGTCGTAAAAACCAATAACCAACCAACCTAGCTGGGTCGTCCGGCCTTGTACTGCCACGTGCACCCGACGTACATAATTACTCTGCCGACTGATTTGTGCTCGAAGCAGTTGAAGCGACAGAGTAAGGTGATGCTTAAGGTGATGAACTACTTGTGGAAATGGATGACGAGGTGGGGAGCGCATTCGCTCGACATATGCGTGTTTAGTACGTGGTACGCACCCGTGCATAACAAGGGAGAGGGGTGAATGATGCCTACACTGAAGGTTTTTTTACCGGGATCGTCCTCCGAGCGAACACTGCTGCCTTCGTAGCCATAGAAAATAGACCCACGTAAATATCGCGTATGTTCGCTCCATTCTTTATTGCGTTTGTGTCTGTGGGTGCGCGCGCATGTGTATGTGTGTGTATGTCTGTGTGTGTTGTGTCGATATACCGTTGTGTGTGGCTTGTGCCGCGGCTGGGCATCAGTCAGTCGTTGGTGGCGACAAATCGCGTCACACACCGGCCGGTGTTGGGTCACGACACACGGCACACACCGGCCGGTGTTGGGTCACGGCACACGGCACACACCGGCCGGTGTTGGGTCACAGCACACGGCACACACCGGCCGGTGTTGGGTCACGGCACACGGCACACACCGGCCGGTGTTGGGTCACAGCACACGGCACACACCGGCCGGTGTTGGGTCACAGCACACGGCACACACCGGCCGGTGTTGGGTCACAGCACACGGCACACACCGGCCGGTGTTGGGTCACAGCACACGGCACACACCGGCCGGTGTTGGGTCACGGCACACGGCACACACCGGCCGGTGTTGGGTCACGGCACACGGCACACACCGGCCGGTGTTGGGTCACGGCACACGGCACACACCGGCCGGTGTTGGGTCACAGCACACGGCACACACCGGCCGGTGTTGGATCACGACACAGGCACACACCGGCCGGTGTTGGGTCACGGCACACGGCACACACCGGCCGGTGTTGGGTCACGGCACACGGCACACACCGGCCGGTGTTGGGTCACAGCACACGGCACACACCGGCCGGTGTTGGGTCACGGCACACGGCACACACCGGCCGGTGTTGGGTCACGGCACACGGCACACACCGGCCGGTGTTGGGTCACGGCACACGGCACACACCGGCCGGTGTTGGGTCACGGCACACGGCACACACCGGCCGGTGTTGGGTCACGGCACACGGCACACACCGGCCGGTGTTGGGTCACGGCACACGGCACACACCGGCCGGTGTTGGATCACGGCACACGGCACACACCGGCCGGTGTTGGGTCACGGCACACGGCACACACCGGCCGGTGTTGGGTCACGGCACACGGCACACACCGGCCGGTGTTGGGTCACGGCACACGGCACACACCGGCCGGTGTTGGGTCACGGCACACGGCACACACCGGCCGGTGTTGGGTCACGGCACACGGCACACACGGCCGGTGTTGGGTCACGGCACACGGCACACACCGGCCGGTGTTGGGTCACGGCACACGGCACACACCGGCCGGTGTTGGGTCACGGCACACGGCACACACCGGCCGGTGTTGGGTCACAGCATACGGCACACACCGGCCGGTGTTGGGTCACAGCACACGGCACACACCGGCCGGTGTGACGCTACACCTCACAGCCGACCCCGTGGTCAGGATCAGGTCATCGGGATGACCTGGCCATTCGATCCACCCTGTCGGCGGCAAGTGGCGATTGTCTCCACGTGGCCGCTCTGATTGGCTGGTTTTACGCGCGGACTGTTTCTGAGCCAGCCTGAGGCAGCGTCACCATACCGGTCAATGGGCGAGCGTGAGGCGGCGTCACCACACCGCTCACTGGGCGAGTGTGAGGCGGCGTCACCATACCGGTCAATGGGCGAGTGTGAGGCGGCGTCACCATACCGGTCAATGGGCGAGTGTGAGGCGACGTCACCACACCGCTCACTGAGCGAGTGTGAGGCGACGTCACTGCACCTGTTCGTGATAACCTCTGTCATCGGGTAGTGCCGTTGCAGCAGTTATTGTCGACCCACACTGCACCAGTTATTGCCGACCCACACTGCACCAGTCATTGTCGACCCACACTGCACCAGTTATTGTCGACCCACGCTGCAACAGTTATTGTCGACCCACACTGCACCATTTATTATCGACCCACGCTGCACCAGTTATTGTCGACCCATACTCCCAGTTATCGTCAACCCACACTGTACCAGTTATTGTTGACCCACACTGCTCCAGTTATTGTCGACCTACACTGCTCCAGTTATTGTCTACCTACACTGCTCCAGTTATTGTCGACCCACACTGCACCAGTTATTGCCGACCCACACTGCACCAGTTATTGTCGACCCACACTGCACCAGTTATTGTCGACCCACGCTGCAACAGTTATTGTCGACCCACACTGCACCATTTATTATCGACCCACGCTGCACCAGTTATTGTCGACCCATACTCCCAGTTATCCTCAACCCACACTGCACCAGTTATTGTTGACCCACACTGCTCCAGTCATTTTCGACCCACACTGCACAAGTTATTGTCGACCCATACTCCCAGTTATCGTCAACCCACACTGCACCAGTTATTGTCGACCCATACTTCCAGTTATCGTCAACCCACACTGTACCAGTTATTGTCGACCCACACTGTTCCAGTTATTGTCGACCTACACTGCACCAGTTATTGCCGACCCACACTGCACCAGTTATTGTCGACCCACACTGCACCAGTTATTGTCGACCCACGCTGCAACAGTTATTGTCGACCCACACTACACCATTTATTATCGACCCACGCTGCACCAGTTATTGTCGACCCATACTCCCAGTTATCCTCAACCCACACTGCACCAGTTATTGTTGACCCACACTGCTCCAGTCATTGTCGACCCACACTGCACAAGTTATTGTCGACCCATACTCCCAGTTATCGTCAACCCACACTGCACCAGTTATTGTCGACTCATACTTCCAGTTATCGTCAACCCACACTGTACCAGTTATTGTCGACCCACACTGTTCCAGTTATTGTCGACCTACACTGCACCAGTTATTGTCGACCTACACTGCACCAGTTATTGTCGACCCACACTGTACCAGTTATTGTCGACCTACACTGCACCAGTTATTGTCGACCTACACTGCACCAGTTATTGTCGACCCACACTGCACCAATTATTGTCGACCCATACTCCCAGTTATCGTCAACCCACACTGTACCAGTTATTGTCGACCCACACTGCTCCAGTTATCATCGACCTACACTGCACCAGTTAATGTCGACCCACACTGCACCAGTCATTGTCGACCCACACTGCACCAGTTATTGGCGACCCACACCAGGGTTGGATTTGTACTTTGTAATCGTGGATGCGAAGAAGATTTGTTATGGAACCGGAGAGGATATTTCTGCTTCAAATCTGTCGCATCAGAATCTCTGTTTGCACTTTCAGAGAGTCTTGAGAATTTCAATACAGAGCAGGAGTTCATTGTCAAACAACGCCATTCAACCTCAAAATGAGGGTAAATAAGCCGATGATTTCCTGGAGAGGAAATTGGTCTGGATTACAAACATCCAGAACAGCCTATTTTTTTGTCCAACCCTGACCCATACTGCACCAGACAGTGTTGGACGCTCCATATTTGTGAGTAGCATTGAGCCTGCACTGTACCAGGCAGTGTTGGACACTCCTGGTGAGTGGCATTGAGCCTCCACTGTACCAGGCAGTGTTGGACACTCCACTGGTGAGTGGCATTGACCCTCCACTGTACCAGACAGTGTTGGACACTCCACTGGTGAGTGACATTGAGCCTCCATTGTACCAGACAGTGTTGGACACTCCACTGGTGAGTGGCATTGAGCCTCTACTGTACCAGGCAGTGTTGGACACTCAACTGGTGAGTGGCATTGAGCCTCCACTGTACCAGGCAGTGTTGGACACTCCACTGGTGAGTGGCATTGAGCCTCCACTGTACCAGGCAGTGTTGGACATTCCACTGGTGAGTGCCATTGTGCCTCCACTGTACCAGACAGTGTTGGACACTCAACTGGTGAGTGCCATTGAGCCTCCACTGTACCAGGCAGTGTTGGACACTCCGCTGGTGAGTGGCATTGAGCCTCCACTGTACCAGGCAGTGTTGGACACTCAACTGGTGAGTGCCATTGAGCCTCCACTGTACCAGGCAGTGTTGGACATTCCATTGGTGAGTGGCATTGAGCCTCCACTGTATCAGACAGTGTTGGACACTCAACACTGGTGAGTGGCATTGAGCCTCTACTGTACCAGTGTTGGGCATTCCACTGGTGAGTGGCATTGTGCCTCCACTGTACCAGGCAGTGTTGGACACTCAACTGGTGAGTGCCATTGAGCCTCCACTGTACCAGGCAGTGTTGGACACTCCACTGGTGAGTGGCATTGTGCCTCCACTGTACCAGGCAGTGTTGGACACTCAACTGGTGAGTGGCATTGTGCCTCCACTGTACCAGACAGTGTTGGACACTCCACTGGCGGGGACGAGTGGTCTAGGGGTAAGATGCTCGTCTCACAATCGAAAGGTTGTGGGTTCGAGTCTCACCTGTCGCTACTCTTCGCCCGCGACCAATCGGCGTGAGAGATTGGCGACGCTACATGACTCAACGGTCGACGTGTCGTAAAACCAATAACCAACACTCCACTGGTGAGTGGCATTGAGGCTCCACTGTACCAGACAGTGTTGGACATTCCATTGGTGAGTGGCATTGAGCCTCCACTGTACCAGTGTTTGACATTCCACTGGTGAGTGACATTGAGCCTCCACTGTACCAGGCAGTGTTGGACACTCCACTGGTGAGTGGCATTGAGCCTCCACTGTACCAGGCAGTGTTGGACACTCAACTGGTGACTGGCATTGAGCATCCACTGTACCAGGCAGTGTTGGACACTCCACTGGTGAGTGCCATTGAGCCTCCACTGTACCAGGCAGTGTTGGACACTCCACTGGTGAGTGGCATTGAGCCTCCACTGCACCAGGCAGTGTTGGACACTCCACTGGTGAGTGGCATTGAGCCTCCACTGCACCAGGCAGTGTTGGACACTCCACTGGTGAGTGACATTGAGCCTCCACTGTACCAGACAGTGTTGGACACTCAACTGGTGAGTGACATTGAGCCTCCACTGTACCAGGCAGTGTTGGGCACTCAGCTGGTGAGTAGCATTCCTCCATTGCCCTTCTAACACAATTATATTTCGTACCTGGTACACTTACACTTCATAGTATACCTGCCACTTCACCAGTTACAAGTGGCCGCTAAAGCGGTGTCATTTAACATGTGGGAAGAACGGCGGCGGAATCTGTCGCCTCTCTGATAACCGATTCGTCGACCAACACGCAATCTTCACTGTTCTGATTAATTATAGATGGGACTACTGTAGGTAGTTGCTTGATGGCACACGTGAGCTCCCCTGAACTTTGCCTGCCTTCCACTGGATTCGGCACCGGAATTATTCCCCATCCCAAAGCACATTATTTGCCGTTTTGATCGCTTTTTGTCTGAATGCATCCGCTGTCCAGTTTTCGTTCCGTTTTCTTTGAAGGGCATGGCGTGCTAATCGACAAGAAAACTGAACGGCTGAGTCAGGTATGATAATGGAAAGACGCAGAGGCCAATTATATTGTGACCATAGTCTTATTTTCTGTTGTTGCTGTATTATTAGACTATAAACATATATCTTTTTCGAGATCCGTGACGATGTTGTTGAATTCTCGAGCTGGGCACACTTACGTTGTATGAGAACAGACATTGGCATCCACACGGCCATTTTTTACCGGAGCATTGTTCGGCAAACATGCATGCGGTGTAGTTGGGGTAGTCGGCGTGGTCGGAACGCAAGAAACCATGTTATATTCTTTTATGCATATCATTCGCCCTCAAGCAGCACACTTTCTTCGAGATGATCCATATCATTTGACTTTGACCTGGCAAGGCCATACGAGCCTTGTCCATGCGATCCAGCTGGGCGCGACCTGCAGCAGGCATGGTTTCGACGCCAACATCCCACCAACGTGGTGTTTGTCGAGCACGTTCTGAAAAGTGAATTGTGTTCGCCGTGACGTCATGGTCCCGTCCACTCGGCCTACGTAGTATTTGGGACCACAGAACAGAACAGAACAGAACAAATAAACTCGGTATTTATTTTAGCGTACGCCTTTTCTCGCGAAATTCGACATTAGCTCAGCGTGATGCACTCGACAACTTGAATATTGTTGCAACACCGGTATGTGATGTGTAAACATGCCGTCGAATACTTGCTGTGTCGCACACTTCCAGCCGCATTGCATCCAACGTCTCCGGGCAACTTGCTGTGAGGACTGTCGTCTGCAAAACTTCGCTCACATGTGGAAACCCATATAGCACAGGAGAAAGAGACAGAGACAGACAGACAGACAGACAGACAGCCGGAGCCGGAGCCGGAGCCGGAGCCGGAGCCGGAGCCGGAGCCGGAGCCGGAGCCGGAGCCGGAGCCGGAGCCTAGAGCTAGAGCTAGAGCTAGAGCTAGAGCCAGATACACAGAGAGAAACAGAGAAAGAGAAACTTTGAAAAGTGTTAGCAGCTCTCCTGATGTCGAAACCGGAGGCTATCTGATCTGATCTGGATGCCGATGTCCATGTATGTTAAGTAATTTGGTCTGGGATGGGCATTGATACCCAATTTGACTGTATGTGGTGTAGTCGTGCTAAGTGAGAAATATCTTGGAACAGTTGTAAGATAGTTAGAAGGCCAATCCTACAGGCGAAAGGAAATTCGAACGCACCAGGTACGCATCCAAGGCCTTTTTCCCAATGGACGGGCTAGCCAGGATCTGAGGAGAGGGGTGTGATGCGGCTTTGATGCCAGGCGGCTGCCAGTGATGTGAGGAGAGGTATGTGATAGTGATGTCATAGTGATGATTTCACCAGTCAATATTTTATCTGTCACTATCCTGTGTCCCTTACCTGCTTTGAAGTCGTTCATATGCCATGAACACCAGGTCTTTTTCGATTTATTTTCGTCACTAGGGGTCTTCCTGTGCAATGACGACTATGGGGAATTCAAGGTGGAGAGGCTTAGGCAGTATAGGCGTAACATGGTCGATAGCATCGTATTGTATCGTAAGTAGCACCACGGTGGAAAATGGTTTCCGTCACGGGCTGTTGACGCAGGAAGGCCTTGCCTTGTCCTCCACAGAAGGGCAAGGCTGAGCCAAATCCGTGTTCGGCGGCCACCGTGGTGAAATGGGCACAGCTGACTGAGGTATTAATCTATTTTCGTGTGTTGCCGCTTCTCTTCGCTGGTATTTTCCGTGGGCTTTAACTTCCCTCGGTATTTAACTCTCAGCGAAGCTTTCATTCACCTGAACTGCCTGTCCAAATTCGTTGGAAACAATTTGCATGGAACAAGTTTGTAGCTGGGACGATGCATTTGGACTACGATTTCCCCGGGTTGTGTGCCAAGTCGGTTCGTCCTTGTTATCTGCCCGGCGTGGCGACGCTCAATCGCCACCGGCACGGCCACCGGCTCGGCCACCGGCACGTCTGGGACACCGCGCCGCCACCGAAACACCAGCTGGTGGTGGTGCGGGCGCCGCCGCCGCCACCACCACGCCGTCCGGCGATAGGTGATTATCTCGCCAGCCGTCGTACAGACTGAAGTTGAAGCAGTCTGTCGAACTCATGGAATGGAGGGAAGGATTGAGTGAAACGAAATGCAACAGTTACGAGAGTGAATACATGGGCGCAAAGTGACCAACGCAGTCGACGCGCTCCAAAACACAAATCCACCACCGAGGGAGTGAATACCATTCAACTAGCTGATAGAGTCAATAGAATTGAACGAACGAAGTTAAGCATTTTACCAGTGATATGTGAGGAGACGCCGTCATGAGATGTCTTATCAAACAGTTTTGGGGATAATCTGGCAGGGATATACTTTAATTTTCTGACTGCCCAGGCTCCAGGACGTGCTTCAGTTCGTGCGCCATCTTTATTATTAATTGCAGGACGTGCACGAAACCCATAGCATCTAGCATTGCAATGCCGAAGGACCGTCCCGTCTCTGAAAACTGACTTTTTAGCATAGCTCGAATGTATATGAACTACTTTTCATCTTTCTTATCCTGACGGAGCACTGGTGAAGACGTATTGAGGCGGTTGCGATTCGTTCAAAACGTTTCCGTTCACACGAAATATGGGCCAATCACAAAGTGTGACGGTCCATTTGTAACACTGGTGGATCCGAACACTCCCGTAAGTTTGTAAGGGTTTGTAAGGGAGCTTTATTGCGCTTTTGAAACAATTCTGACAACTACTGATAACCGTTATTTGCTGGAGCAAAAAAACACTGCAAGCGAACAAAATGAAGTTGCTCAGACAGGGCTATCTTCATTGTTTTTTTTTGTTGTTTTCTTTTACTCACGATTGCCCAAAGTACTTTGTGCTCAGGTAGCTGAGTACCAAACAATTTATTTGCATATATTTGTGTAGGGTAAACGCATGATGATGAGATCATCATGAGATCATCACATGATGAGATTGTGTACTTAATTACCTATGCAAGCAGGTATTGCTACCTATCTGCCTATGTAAGAGCAGAGTATTGCCTACCTATTGCAGTGAATTGAGGAGTACTATGCGTAACGCGGCGGGCAGTTAGTGTGCACGCGGGCACCAGCGGCTGCCTGCGCATTAACGCCAGCGAACAGGGGCCTGACGGGCCTCCTCACGTGTTGAGATGACGAGGTGGGATCACAGAATCAAGCTAGACATACGGACAAGACTGCCAAAACCGCGATGACATGCCCAATTTGTTCTTGCCCAAACTGGCGGCATATGGAAGTCATGTATTCATTTCATGCTTCGTGACTGCATAAACGTACCATTTTTGTTATGACATTATATATGGGACGCGGACTCAATATTACTCCAAACATTTGGTTATAAAGGAAGCATGGGAAGCTGCAAATGGTGCCATACTTTACACTTTATAATTTGTTTGGGGGGGGGGGCTTTAGGGCGCATCGACCATGTTCCCCTGCGTGCTATGTCGCATGTGTGCGTGAGTTCGTGCTATGACCAAACGTTCGTGCATAATCCATTGCGTAGATCTATTATCCCAACCAGGGTTGGGGTTTTTATCGAATTTGTTTTTGCCATGGCAACGAGTTTTTACCGTTAAGAGCCGGTGAAACTGATGGAACAAATGGCGCCATATTTACACTTCCTGTAACATTTTCCGCTGCAATTTTACCTATTTCTATGTAGTGTACACTGCATAATACGTGACACTACTAAACGTACAACCAATGCGTCTTATATATCTGAGTAAGATTAAACAAAGTATTTGAAGGAGCTTTATCGACAAAACCTGTAAAAATAGTTTTTGACATGTCTGCTTTTACCTGTGGCCAAAATCAGTACAAACAGGTTTGGTGGCAAAAACTGCCAACCCTGACCTCAACATAGTGCGAACACCTGCGGAATGAACCGTTCACGTGCTTGATCTTCACAAACGTTTCATAGTTGTTTTCCTCGGTGTTGGTAATGTGTGACTGTTGGGGAGAGAACACTGCCAAATAACCCAATTTGGCTTTCGGATGGAAAAACATGCGAAGCAAAATTTCCACCCGTATCTTCCATTATTACATTTTTTCATTGCATCCTTCCATATTGAAATACCCAACAGCACAATTAAGCCGGAAAAAAATCCTTCAACCAACAAACAAGCTGTATGACCTATGCAGTGGATGCGCCCCTAAACTACAATACAATACAACAACCGACAAGGGGACGAGTGGTCAAGGGGGTAAGATGCTCGTCTCACAATCGAAAGGTTGTGGGTTCGAGTCTCACCTGTCGCTACTCTTCGCCCGCGACCAATAGGCGTGAGAGATTGGCGACGCTACATGACTGAACGGTCAACGTGTCGTAAAACCAATAACAACAACAACAACCGACAAACAAGAATCATCTGTTTTTACACTGGCAGGCCTGCCTTATTACATTGCATGATGCAACATTGCATTGAAACGATTTTCCACGGCTTTTCTTGACTCCTTTCCACTCATACACTATATTTTCAGGAACACATTTTGAGCCTTGCACCTGGGCTCAAAATATATTTTGGTACTATGGGTGAGAGAAGGAAGGCCATGTCGACTCTCTCAGCACCCTTTCGATTGTGGTGACATTTCGAATGCAAGTTCTGAAGACATGATCCCTATCGCGCCACGAACATTGGCAGGCGTAACACTGCTCTCCTGAAGACATTCGACGGCACTGTCATTTAACGCCGAGGACTGAGCTTCAGCTAATCTTCGGCCTCACTGAAGCTCCCGTCTTATCTTTTGGCAACCTTGATCATGCTATATTTACATCAGCTCTACCCGCTGCCTACACCCAATGTGTTGCTAACTTTGTAATTCGCTCCGACGAACGTGGACTTTATGAACGTGGACTATATGAACGTGACTATATGAACGTGGTTAAGCGGTATCGAAGCTAGAGGTGCGGGAGTTACTGGCTGAAATGTTGGCTGATGTAAAAAGACGTATAATAATTATGGTTAACCCGGCATTTACATGGGGAGGGGAGTCGTTTAACGTTTAATGTCCCTATCTTGTTGACAGGTACCCTGAAAACGAAGCAGAAGTTTCTCAGCTTGCTCTAGGTCACTGGCTATGACATCGGGGGACTATGATTTCCGTTTCGACACCGAATAGGCTTTTTGTGCTCCGGCTAGCAGATTAAAGCTGCAGCATGTTTATGTGCCCGCGTATGGATCAGTGATACATGTAGACCGGTATAAAATCAATGCAGACCACTCCCGGACACTATCACCGGTAGTCAGATATCCCAATTTCAATAGAAGCTGGGTTGGAGACGTAGGGACCCAACTGCATCTGACTATTACCTGCCACACAATATTCAATGCAACCACAGGACAAACGGGGAGCTTGATGGTCTCCAGGTTATCATAGGTCAAATAGTCCTGAATCAAAATCATAGGTACCGATTCAAGCTCTGAATATTGTGTGATGGAAACCAGCAGCAAAAGGTCGATATGCCAAAAATATTAAAAGAAATGCCGACCTTTTTTGATTGAAAAAGTTAGTTTCCCGGTAATGTGACGTAGCGATATTTGTTCATAGCCGTGCTGAGATAAATATGGAACAATTTTGTCTTGCTTTACTTTGCGCTTTAATTGGGCCCAATTACACAGTTACACAGCCACCATGTAGTTATTGCTCGAGACTGGGAATTGGTGTCTGCTTTTTTGACGAGTTTGGGGTGGCTGTGACATCGCTGAGCGGATAGAGACATAATCAGGCGAAACGGGCAACACAATGGGAGAATCAATGATGCCCAAGGTCGTGTACAACAGATAGTTATATCCGATGCCTCATCCGGCGAAGTGGGGCTGTTCTGGGCTGTAGTGTCGGGAAGCCGGGAGCTCGGCCATGCACAAATTGTCTGCCATGAACGCTTTTTCTGACGTGGTAGCGGATGTTATTGGCGAGAGAGCAATGTGGGATAATTTATCACCCAAACAATTCAAGGGGATGTTCAATGATGGGGTCGTTCTAAGATAATTTGGGGGTCGAGCAGTTTAATGCTGAATTTGATCTGGTTGTTCCTATCGATAATGGTTGCGCAATTGGGCAGTTGAGGGAAATTATTTCGATTTGAAGCTGAGCTAGGCTATTGACGTCTGTTCATTCTCTAGGCAAAGGAAACATCTGGTCAGTGGGGGGTTTTGTGGGGGGGGGGGGGGGGTTTTTGGGTGGGGGGGAGGGGTGGATGTTCTGGTCAGCGGGGAGGGGTGGATGTTCTGGTCAACTGGGAGGGGTGGATGCTCTGGTCAGCGGGGGAGGGGTGGACATTTTGGTCAGCGGGGGAGGGGTGGACATTCTGGTCAGCGGGGGAGGGGTGGATGATCTGGTCAGCGGGGGAGGGGTGGATGTTCCGGTCAGCGAGAAGAGGTAGACGTTCTGATCAGCGGGGGAGTGGTGAACGCTCGTAGCAATTTGCCCATGAACATTGGGGATGGGAGAGGGAGGGTGCATTAACACCATTGAGGGGCCAGGACCAGCATGGGACAGTGACAATATTGAGGGACAAGATCAGCAGTCAGCACTGGAGGAGGGGAAATGGGTGTAGCGTATGGTAATGACCTCTCCAAAAGCTTGCAAAGTCACGCTAGGTAACTTCTTTCGGATAGGATCGCGTTGCCCTAATATGAACTGCCCCGTCTCACTTTCCAAACGTTCCGACGCCCATTTTTCTGGAATCGACTTTTTCAGGTAATATTGGGATGGGTACAGTTCTTTAGTTCGGGTTCAGATGGCTCACAGTTTCTTGGAGAGTTGGTTTTGGAGGGAAGCGTTACCACCCTCCCCCGCAGCCAATGGCGTTCAACCAACGCCGCAGTCAGTGCCGGGCTAAGTAACCGAACACTTGGTGAGGACATAGCTCCTCAATTTTCAATTTTCAATTCATGAACTCGCCACTGATGTCGAAACATTTCGCATATATGTGCGTGGCATATTGTCTAAGCCTAAGGTATCATTAGCATTGTCAAGCGTCAAAATCAATTTTATCAATGGAGGAAAGGTACAACGTACCTTTTCCCAGCTATCCTGAGAGCACAGCTGATTTTTTGTTTCTAACTTACAACTATGACCGAGTGCCACAAAGATGGCGATGAGCAGGATTTCTGATGATGATGAGGTGAACTGTTTTGACTATATCACGACGAACCCAAGGCTAAATGCGACTGAATAAGTATACAAAGTGATGACGTTAATGTCCAATGTTCTATTCCTGCATATGGACTCGTCGAACACAATTTGCGTATTTTGTGACATACCCTTATTAACTTCATAATAAATTAAAAATCAAAGCATCTTGATGCACATCACTTTGCAACATTGGCGCTGCAAGAGGCTTTCAGGCCCTCTTGCCCCAGTTTCTCCGACGTTTATTTTTCCTTACGTTTCGGAGTGGAAGAACTGTCTTACATGACCAGTATCAGGTTGACCTACGCCGTAAGCCGTGATCGCGCATAAAGTGCGTCGAGGACCACCCATCAGGTTGGCCTACGAATTGTCAGAAGTCGCTCAGAAGCTGAGATGTCAGAGGCGACATGTTGCCGACCATTATTAATGTCAAGCTCAACATACCACGTGCAAGTAGTGATGCAAATTGGTGTGACTGGCAGGGAAACGACACATTAGTGCCGTGAAATGTTCTCAGGAAACGCCTGAGCAGTTTCAGGTCCCTGGACATGCTCTACGTATGATACCTAGTTAACAAGAACATCCTATTAATTCTAGACCCGATAATCGTATCACTAATTGTTTCTCATTTGTCCGGGGCGACGATGAATTGGACATGCTACACCCTCATTGCCGAATGCTACACGTCTCATTGCCGAATGCTACACGTCTCATTGCCGAATGCTACACGTCTCATTGCCGAATGCTACACGTCGCGATCGTTCTGTGGCAACAGGCTGTCAGACGCTGTAGCGAGATCAGCCACGGGCCTTCTCGTGCTTGCGAGCAACGCTTTGCCCGGTTTCTCCACTGTTTGTTTCGCGCGCACATCAGGAAAGTGTGGCAGTGGGATTTGGCCTTCCCAGCGATCATTACCCCCCCGCGTGTGGTAATGGCGACGCACGTCAGGGAAGTGTGGCGGTGAGATTTCGACTCCCCAGCGATCATTACCCCCGCGTGTGGTAATGGCGACGCATCGTGATCTGCATGCTTCGTCAGCGACTAGGAGGCTAGTATTTCCACAGCCTGCGTCACCGCCGTCGGCGCACCTCACGGCGAATTCGAAGGCAATCCCCCCCCCCAAAAAAAAAACCCCAGCCGTCCGTGATGTTTACACCTGCCGCTTCGCTGGCTACGCTGTTGGCCGGTAACTTCGGCCATGTTTCAACAATATCCTTCGTATCGCGTGGTGTGGAGAGTAGACTGCGTTTCCAGCTAGCAGCTTTTTCAACACCAACTTTTCAATGGGAGCGCAGACGAGTTCTCGGAGCTCATTTCCCCCGGGTCGGCGGGCGCCAGGGCTCTCTTTAGTTGTCGGCTCCAATAGGTTCTATCATTTTCTCTCCTCTCCCTCATCCCTCCCCTCGCTTTCCCCCTCTCTTTCCCTCTCTTTCCCTTCCACTCTCTCTCGCGCGCTCTCTCTCTCTCTCTCTCTCTCTCTCTCTCTCTCTCTCTCTCTCTCTCTCTCTCTCTCTCTCTCTCTCTCTCTCTCTCTCTCTCTCTCTCTCTCTCTCTCTCTCTCTCTCTCTCCCTCTCCCTCTCCCTCTCCCTCTCCTCTCTCTCTCTCTCTCCCTCTCCCTCTCCCTCTCTCTCTCCCTCTCCCTCTCCCTCTCTCTCCTCTCTCCCTCTCCCTCTCCCTCTCCCTCTCCCTCTCCCTCTCCCTCTCCCTCTCCCTCTCCCTCTCCCTCTCCCTCTCCCTCTTCTCTCTCCCTCTCCTCTCCCTCTCCCTCTCCCTCTCCTCTCTCCTCTCCCTCTCCCTCTCCCTCTCCCTCTCCCTCTCCCTCTCCCTCTCCCTCTCCCTCTCCCTCTCCCTCTCCCTCTCCCTCTCCCTCTCCCTCTCCCTCTCCCTCTACCTCTACCTCTACCTCTACCTCTACCTCTACCTCTACCTCTACCTCTACCTCTACCTCTACCTCTACCTCTCCGTCTACCTCTACCTCTCTCTGTCTCTCTCTCTCTGTCTCTCTCTCTCTGTCTCTCTCTCTGTCTCTCTCTTTGTCTCTGTCTCTGTCTCCGTCTCTCTCTATCTCTCTCTCTCTCTCTCTCTTTTTCTCTCTTTCTCTCTCTTTTTCTCTCTTTTTCTCTCCTTATCTTTCTCTCTCTCGTTCTCTCTTTCTCTCTTTGTTTTTAGCTCTCTATCTCTCTTTCTCTTTATCGTTAGCTTTCTATTTCTCCATCACCCTCTTTCTTTCTCGATCTTCATCTTCCTTCATCTTCGCCTCTTTTTCCTTGTCGTTCTCTACCTTTCCCTATCCTTTTCTATCTTCCTCGATCTGTATCTTTCTGCCAGCTGTCCCACCGCCATCTGGCCACTTTTTACGTCCTGCCCGTGCCAACTGCTTCTTTGCCGTCTGATGATTGGGCATGTGTTAACAGGCTTCCGGTCGGTGCAGAGCAAGCTGGGTTCTGCGCCGGCTCGCTCTCTCAGGTGTGGTGTGCACGGGTCGTCCACGTGGGTTCCCTCCTTCACGTGTGCTGCGTATATCGGCCTGCAATTAGGTGGCATTCGATGATTGCAAGGAGCATGCTGAGAGCTGGCGTTTTAATGGCTTTGAATTGCAACTTAGTGGGAGGAGTTTACGGAGAGACTGGCGGCCGTTTCCTCTGCAAATGTTTACAAACACCTAGTTAAGCGCACAATATATCTACTGCAGAGCTGTTTGAGCGTTTGGTGTACTTGCTCGCATTTATCGGGCCGGCGTCCACGTCAGTTGGGCTTTCGGCCGTTTCGAGCCGTGTTGGACGATGGACGCACAGTCCAGAGACCGAAGTCAATGTGACGGCCGTAGCGTTCGGGCTGACGACGCGCGTCTCTCGATTCTCCGGCCGGCGCGAACAAAGAGCCGCTCCGGCGACAATGCTCGGCCGTTGGCCGACGCGTGCCGCCGCACCCGGGGATGTGTCGGCAGGCCGGCGGCTGACTCGACCGCGGCCGTAAACGTCACACGTCGGCGCCGCGTAATCAGTGCAGTGTTGTCGTCGGGTGTGGCACAGCATGGGCTCTGTAGTTCGGCGGCAGTGGAGCCTGTCGCGTCTCGTCTGTTTGCCGACGTTTCTCGTCGGTGCTGCATTTGTGCTGCATGGTGCGGTGTCGTTCTTATTCGTTCTAGTGGTGCAACAGGGTTTGGCACCGTAGCAATTTCCTCATCATAGCGATTGTGGGTCCCCCGCGTCGGTTTATGTCTGGCTCGTGACCAAAAAGGCGTGATGAGACATTTATTTTCCCCCGTAATTATATTGCATTGTACACTGGTATCCACATGATGTACATGCTCCTGCTGACTTGTGCTTCAGGATGGTCACGCGACGTATCCATGGCTTCTAAAACCTCGCTTTACTGGTGGTGGGAGGGTGGGGGTGGGGGGTGGCGTTATGGATCGTCGTGTTTTTTTTTCTCGAATTTTGTTCTCACTATGCTCCGTGAGTAGATGGCTGTTTATTCGTCATGTGGTCTCCCTGAGGAAGGTAGCTGCTACGCAGACGTGTGTTTTCCAAATGGTCATCAAAACGATCTCTTGCATATTATCTCCGTTTTGGTCTCTACCACGTGTTCTCTTGGCACTAACTACAATTCATCTTATGAGGTGCATTTTTCTTGGTGCGCATCTTTTCCAGTAGATTTTAATAGGTGTGGATAGGTGTGACACCGGACCATCCTGCCCGCCTATACAGCGGCGTACCCGCCCGTACGGCAACGTACCCACGCACCCATACCTCTGCCTCTGACAATTCATTTCTGCCGACGCCGAGGTAATTGTTCGGACATGACTCTGAAGCTGTACGGACAAGACGTTCCGTCAGTACAAATGGCTCGTTTTCTTGGAGTGCAGTTTGACCACCGTCTTTCATACAGAGATCATATAAAAGCGCTCCGTGCAAGTGTTTTAAAGCAATGGCAATATTGAAGTGTGACTCCCGTATGTCATACGGTGCTGACAGAAAGACTCTGCACCTGCTCTACCGTAATCTCATTCGTTCTAAGCTCGACTATGCATGTTTTATATACGACGGGGCGTGTGCCACCATTAAGCGAATGTTAGACCCAGTGCACCACGCTGCGGTGATAATAATTACTGGAGCATTTCGTACATCCCCCAACGGTCAGCGTACCAGCGGATGCTCACGAACCGCCATTGTCCATGAGGCGTGAAATGCTCGGTCTCCGATACGCCTGCAAAATACGACAGTTTCCGACACACCCAACATATCCAGCGGTGTTCTCCCGTCACATGCATGCGGTCCTTCGTGACCACATTAGGAGAGGAACGTCTTACTGTGTTAGAATGAGGACGCTCCTTAGACAAATGAGACTTCGAATGCAGGGAATTAGGCAGTATGAACAAATAACTACTCCTCCGTGGGAACTGGTCTCCCCCCCTTCATTGACATTTCCCTCGCTGTCGAGAGAAAACAAGATGTGACAAAAGAGGAACTACTATCGCGTACCTTAGAGCACATTTCTTCAGCATATCATGGTTACATCGTTACATACACATGGTTCAAAGACAGACACAGGCGTGGGTAGTGCTTTCGTTAGGGGATTGACCACAAGATCTTTTTCCCTGCCGCCACACGCCACGGTCTTTACTGCCGAGTTGATAGCCATCAGCAAAACCCTTTCATACATCGAAGTCGACGACGAGGAAACACATGTTATTTTTACTGATTCTCTGAGCAGCCTTTTGGCCTTGCGTAATTTTAACCAGCAACATGTCATTGCATGAGACATTTTATCGCAACTTATTTCGATACATAACATGGGAAAACCAGTAACACTTTGCTGGATCCCAGCACATGTCGGAATACGTGGTAACGAGCTGGCCGATCAGGTTACAAGGCGAGCAGCACAAGCACCAAATAGACGCGTGCTCCCACTTCCAGCCAGTGACCACTACCCAATTATCTCAACATTTATTCTCGGACAGTGGCAGGGCAGATGGGACCAAATTGAGTTCAACAAATTAAAGCAAATCAAACCACATCTAGCGCTGTGGCCCTCGTCCTTCAGCCAAACTAGAAGGGACGAGGTGGCCATCTGTCGACTCAGAATTGGCCATACGCTAGCCACACATAGGTATTTATTGTGCGGGCAAGAAAGGCCGAAATGTATGAGGTGTAATGCCGCGCTAACTGTGCACCATGTGCTGGTGGCGTGCCCAGCATATACGGAAGAACGTAGGCGTCACTTCCGATATGATGCTAATACTCTGAAGTTGGACGACTTGTTGGGAAACGTTTCCCGATTTATACACAACAGAGCGGTTTTGAGCTTCCTTGCAGATATAGGATTTGAAATAATATACACACCTTCCTAGCTGATAATTTGCTTCCACAGATATGCTCTGTTAAGCGCTCTTCATATGTGGCAATCTGATGTGTGATTAAGCAAGCTTATTATGGGTGCAATATAACCCACTGGGGTTGACGCACCCTCAAACCCCAATAATCAATCAATCTCTGCCTCTGACACGATTAGGCTCGAAATAAACATTTCCGCACGTAGGCAAGGTAGCATGATAATTTATATCTATAGTCACCTGAACAGCAAAGCAATTCAAATATTCAGATGCATTTACTGTTTCCAAGTTTTCGCAAAAGTATATCTCTGGTACCTCACAATATTAGCTCCTGTAGTCGCCTCTGATATAGTTCCGAAACAAAAACTTTGATGCGAAGTAGAAAAAGGAATGTTGGGAAAAGTCACGGAGTTTCACGCTCCTCTTACAAAGGGTTAGCGAATGGCAGGCGAAAAAACCCTGGGGGATCCGCCCTCCCCCTATTAGAATACGGTTAGGTTTTGGGAGTGATGCCACCACGTGTCGGGTGAAGATGTGTTTTAAGCAATCAAACGGTGACCACCATTCTCGACATGGCGAACAGCTGAAACGTTGAATAAACGGACTGGCCAATCTTCCTTTAAACGTGAAGCCCTGTCTGCTATTGAACAAAATGTTTGTTTTAATTCAGCCCATGTCGGGAGGGGGAGGGGGAAGGGGAGGATGCAATCTACTCAACCCGTGAGTTTTTTCTCGCGACCATGGAAAAACGGCGCGTATGCGAGCGGCCGCTTGGCGGAGCTGATGTGGAATCCTTTGTCGACCATATCGTGTGAAAAATGTGAATATTCTGGCGGTCCTGAGTTGCGACGTCTTCGGAGGGCACATGTCAGGCCGTTTTTGGCGAAATTCACGAATTATCGTCAGTTAACTTGATTTACAACCGAATTGGTGACGTTGCTTGTGTGAGGGTGCCGGCCAACTCAGCTGGCCGGTTCGGCATAGGTCATCGACATTTCCAACATTATTGAAGACCCAACTTTATCTTAAATGACTGTTTGGTGCTATAGGATCGCAACAGTGCCATTACACTGGGAAGGACGGCAAGATGCCGCGTTCTGACGAGGGCTTAGACATGCATGTCCGGTAGTTTTTTACGGGACAAACTGAAGTAGTGGTTGTAAATACCTGCACAATTGCAGATTTTTGCAGCGTGTCCAGTCATAGTTTTGGGCGGTAGCCCATCACATTCGGCAGATGCTCCATCGAGCCCAAATAATCAACCAACGAACCGAACACTTTGTTGGGAAGAGGACCACCCAGGCCCTTATTCAGATGCTGATGATGGCCATCTGTCCCCGATGCCATCAAGATGGCGATGTGCGCAGTTTTGAAATATGGATGGCGGCGGTGGGGGTGGGTTAAGGTTACGGCATGATTGTGCCGGGGTGGGAGAGGGGGAGGGTAGTCGATTAATAGCGCACATTTAGGCCCGATTGCTACCGGTAACACACATTACTTCACCCTGGTGAAAGGTTCACCGATACACAAGCAACGCCAAGGCGACAAGCACGTGGCGATAAACAACCCGACGCCGTTTGGCTAAAAGGCCTGAGTCGAAGTTATCCACCGAATTGCACCCATGTTGCAGTCGCAGACTGATGCGCATGCAGCCCGGCCGTAAATCCCCGCGCCGCGCCGCGCCAGTTTGGCGCGCATCGAGCAGACGCGGCTCGAACCCACTGCTCCTGTACATAATGTGCAGAAGTTCAGCGGCGCTTGTGCTTCTTTGCCACTGCACCTGTTGCAATGCAGTACAGCCTGGCGTAACGTACTCTGGTAAGTTCTGTAATCCTGTAATACGGTCTGACTCTATAGTATATAGGTTTTGTATGCTTCTGCTCGGAGACATGTGGTCAGAGCTCTCACTAGACGTGCGGGGCTCATCTGGATCGCTCGGATCATGGTTCATTGTGTACCGACTGGGGTAGTCGACTGTCGACTTGTTCCACTCAGTGATAGATGTATGTTGCGGGGGGCTTGCTGAATGTTATCTCGTGATATGCTCGGATTGGCTGTGTATTATCGTGGCTATTGAGCACTGACTATGGAGAGCGCTCAAGGCACTCGGAATGGAGCAGCGATATGCTGACAGTGCAGTACAACGATTATGCCATTCTGCCGCAGTTCACAGGGCCGAACAAAACCGTATGCTCTTGACAAACAACGCCAATCCATCTATGGTGCAGTTATACGTTCAATAAGTCACACTGTTGTTTGTCTTCAACTTGCCATTTGCGGATTATTGTCTGTAAGTGCTATCTGCGCGTTTGTCGCTGGCTTCTGTAGAGCCGTTACCAGTGTTCAGACGCCGATGACGCCGTGATGCGCATGCACGGCGCGGATGTCGTGCGATGGCCTTTTCTGCACTCAATTTTTAGCTGATGAGGTTTTCCGTGTTTCTTCCATAAAGTATTTCAGCAAGTTGGCGGGGTTCCTTGGAGAGGTGTGTTGAGTGCCGCTTTCTTCGCCATTGCCATCAAAGGCGTGGGCAATGCGCTGCTGGTTTCTGCAGGACGAGCGCTCTTCTTGATGATTTTGCGGCGCGATTACGAGCGAGGCCGAAGCCCCACCTGGCCTACTGCCGTGTGAATGGCACAGAAGTGTATAGAGCGGCGCTGCCGAGCTGGTCTACTGCCGTGTAAATGGCACAGAAGTGCACAGAGCGGCGCTGCCGAGCTGGTCTACTGCCGTGTAAATGGCACAGAAGTGCACAGAGCGGCGCTGCCGAGCTGGTCTACTGCCGTGTAAATGGCACAGAAGTGTATAGAGCGGCGCTGCCGAGCTGGTCTACTGCCGTGTAAATGGCACAGAAGTGTATAGAGCGGCGCTGCCGAGCTGGTCTACTGCCGTGTAAATGGCACAGAAGTGCACAGAGCGGCGCTGCCGAGCTGGTCTACTGCCGTGTAAATGGCACAGAAGTGCACAGAGCGACGCTGCCCGACCGTCACGCTGCCGAAACCGTAACTTTTTGTTTGTTTGTATTTCAACGTTTCGCGTTCTAATTTCTTCACCGAGAGTCTGATTGCTCTTTTAATCTCGATGTTTGTCAATTATCATCTAACATTCTTCATCAAGTTCTCTTAATCTGTGTGCATAAGGGAGAGCTTGGCGGCCGCACTTCCGGTGACGGGCAACTTGTGTTGGACCTGGCACCGCAGCTGGTGCTTGCCATCCGCCCGGGGTGGCAAATAGATTATTTGATTAAAAAGAAGAGTGATTTGTCTGTGCCTCATGGTCTCGAGTTCTGCGGGATGTACAGAAATGATGCCGTCGTTGTTTTCCCATGCTTGCTGTGCAACATGTTTTGGCAATGTTTTTTGAACAGTGAATATTGAAACAGTGATGTTTTTGGAATAGTGAACACCGGCACCCTTTGTTTGCGCTGCTGGATGATAACTCGGGAGTTGCTAACGTCTAGAGCCGTCTTTATGCTGCATCTTCATGTAGCTAACTTCTATGTGATGCATATCCCCTCCTCAGAGTCAAAACTCAGCAACAATGGCGCTACTGTAGTTCACCTGTAAACATAGTTATGACCGCAAAAAGACCTTGTCGACGTTCCCAATTTTCCATTGATAATCACGAGGAGGCAGACCAGGTAGAGGTAATTCGGCAGTTGAGATAATCGTCGTGCTGCCCCTCCGTCGGCTGCCGTCTGGAGCCGCTGACGGAGCCGCTCATGTCTTGAAATTGATTTCGTCGCAAGGTTGTGGGTTCGAATCTCGCAACGGGCGGCATTACCGAATCCACTCGCGACCAATCGGCGTGAGAGGTTGGCAACACTATATGGCCTAGCAGTTGAAAGCGTCGTAAAAGAACTCGTGGTTCAGGAATTGATGTCTTGTAAAGTAGAGGTGGAAGGGGCTGATGTCAAAAAGACCAGCTGATGTAACAGACATATGCGAATGTATA
This sequence comes from Ashinkailepas kermadecensis, assembly GCA_034440615.1. Classification (NCBI taxonomy): domain Eukaryota; kingdom Metazoa; phylum Arthropoda; class Thecostraca; family Neolepadidae; genus Ashinkailepas; species Ashinkailepas kermadecensis. The sequence continues at coordinate 20,657 of JAOTOM010004543.1, read as the reverse complement.
TGGGTAATGCCTATTGAATGTTTTTTTTGTGACCTGTGTTGATTATTTGATGATGGTCATGATGTCAGTAGTATATTAGCTGCCTTCACCAGTCGGCAGTGCTGCTGCGACAAGCCGTAAACGCCTTTAATGACCCGAATGCCGCTCATAACATGTAACAAAAAAGACGGAGAGGCACCCAATGATGTCAAAAAGAATTGTTAAGCATGAGTCTTCACTCAAATTTCAAAACTTCAGGACACTGGCTGAGATATGCCACATGGAGGTAATTTGTCAGTTTAGGTGACCACCATCCTGTCCGTCCGTCAGCTGTTGAAGGAGCCCTTGGCAGAGATGTGCCACATGGAGCTAGTTTGTCAGTTGAGATGACCGCCATCCTGCCCCTCCGTCAGCTGTTTAAGGAGCCGCTGGAGGAGACAGACCAGGTGGGCGGGCCACTGCTGGAGCCGCCCGACATCAAGATCATCTTCGGCAACATCCCGCCCATGTACGAGGTGCACCAGCAGCTGCGCGACGAGTTCCACCGCATGCTGCAGCACTGGCGGGACGATCTCAGTGTGGGCGAGGTGGTCATCAAATACGTGAGTGGCGCCACGTCATCGCCACGGTGGCAGCACACCGCTAATTATTCCACTGATAAACTGAGCAGGTTTACGCTGCACTCTTTATAGCATATATATATATATATATATATATATATATATATGTATAACTTCTCATACAAGAGCTCCATGCCTGCACACAATGCTCAAAGTGTAGTCCCTCATGTGCAAAGTACAATGTGTGGTGTAACTTCCTCGCTTTTATATTTGACACTCATTACTGATACCCAGCATTCCAATTGCCCTGTTCCTAGCTGAGTTACATCGTTTTTCTGCGTTAAGGTCGCTTCAAGCTAACACGTCTAAATCTGTCCTCTTCAATGGCATCCAGCCCACTCCCTCCCATCGTATATCTAAATGGACCACCTTCAGACCCCACAACCCCACACCTACCATAGCTGAAAGACATCTCACCAGCTCACAAAGACTGGCCTACCACGCGCCTTTCCGGAAGCTGGGGAATATGTGTGGTATGCTCTCCAGGCTCAGAATTTGTCGCAATATGCTCCTCCTGCAAGTAGACTGCTGTGGGTGGATGAATGGATAAACCTTATCTAACTGCTGCTGCACCATTACAACGAGACATCCATTCTGCCATCAAAATATAGCGCGGTGGCAGTCCTCGCTAACGTGGCCCAGCCCTGTTTCAGTTCCGTATTGTACGCTCGCACTCTCAATCTTTCGGTGATCCACAAGTAATGTATTACTCAGCGGTGATAGGCATCAATATGAACTTGAATCCATTGCTGATTGCGACCGGCCCACGATTAGAAACACCGTGCCTGTCAGCCGCCGTGGCAGCGGTGTGCAGTTGGTCGCAAGTTGGCGTCCGCCGTTGGGTGTTCAAAGCTGGCATCAGCAGCGGACGTGAAATTATTACAAATCCCCTGTTTTGATACTATGTGGTACTGTGCTGACTGACTGGTGATGTGACGATTCTGCCGTTCCTGGCCTCGATCTGTTCCCCTGATGTTTTCTTATCTCACGAGCAGCGTTGCGTCGGCCGGATTCCTGTCGGTCGTGCGCCCCGATTACCATCTATCGCGTTGATGTTCCCAGAAATGATGTTTTCTCTGCAAGTACCTTACCACGCCTGGGGAAATTGCGGGCCTCTATATTCCAACATTTACATCGGAAAATTGCCAGTAACTGCCCGAACCAGTGGCTCACTGTCGAAAACTTCTTTTGTTTGTTGCCGTTTTTCATCTTTCTTATCTTCACGAAACTATCGTAGCATCCAGTAGCGAGCTGTCCGATCCTGCTTCTGAGTCATCAGGGTCCCTTCATTTATCCAGATTTCCTTGATGTAGACAGTGGTGCCTGCTTTTATTTTCTTCACGGCTTCTTTTCGTCGATTAATTTCGGTTCCTTTTCTTGCCTTGCAGTCTATTATGGAGATACGTTGTTCGCGATGCCTTTTCTTGTAATAAACATTTCTTGGCACGTATCTTGGCTGACCTCGCAGGAAATTGTTCGTTGTTCCACGAAACGAGTGTTTGACATTCTCCGCACACGTTAATCAGTAACCAAGTTAATGGGGGGGGGGTGCTGCTACAGAGCCAAGGCTGTAGCTCTGACAGTCGCTAGTTTAATACTTGATGCAAATGCTACTCCCGTGTAAATGGCACCAACAGTGCATCTGAGCTACCCTGCTTGATTGTCACGCTACTGAAACTGCAACATTAAACGACTACAACGTACGACTTGATGAGAAAGTGGTACTGGGCACGTAATCTCGTGATGAATATCTCAGTAACGCATACCTTGATACTAGATATACGTTTACGGGCGCCCCCTGCGCCACCGACGAGCCCGCTCCCGGTGTTAGCGGCCGGCCGCTGGCGTGCCACCAATGGAGCCTGCAACGCCGCGGGCCGGGGCGTGCAAAACCAGGAGCTTTGAAGAACCAGCGCGGTCGGTTTTCAGTTAAAAAGCAAATATTCGTGGAGTGTTTTAGATCACAGCTATGCCAATTTTACCATTAAATCTGAATCGATCTTGGCCGACCCACCGTACTGTACGTCCCATGTTCTCCAGATCCTCGTCTTCAAAGCCTCTGATGATTTAAGGCAGCTTGTGAGTCTGTGGTCCTTTCAACATCGAGACGGCTGTGACCGATTTGGTGCGACTCTGACACGTGAACCAATCAAAGAGGTGGTGGATTTTAGGTAGAGTTTGGTGGTGGAAAGGTGGCGGACAGGGCATTGGCAGCTGCATAGTTGACAGGTCATTGACAGCTGCATAGTTGACAGAACACGATCAGTGGCCGTGGCGGAGGGCTTGACGTGGCCATCCCAATGTCAGTGCTGTCACACATTACCGAACACCCTGCACAAGGTATTGTAAATTGGGTGTTAAAGTCAAAAGACAATAAGTCAAACAGAAAAGGAAATGGAAAAGTCAGCTGCAATCGTGTACGGAAAGAAGGCATGGTTTGAACTAACATCATTTTCACGTTTGACCGTCCTCGCCTACCATGTGATGCAGTGTCCTGAAGTTGATTTTTGTGGAATGGAGAGGAGCAGGGTGATGCCAAAAAGGCCAACGGATGTAAATAAGATGTGCAAATGTATATGGATAATGCCTATTGGTGATGTACTTTTCATGACCTTCGTTGATTGTTTGATGATGGTGGTCATGTTGGTAATGTATCTGCTGCTTCTACCAGTCAGTAATTCTGCTTCCACAAGCCATGCAACTTTTAAGGACAGAAATCTCACTCATAGCGTGTAGCAAAAAAGCAACAATGCCACTTCATGTCAACAATAATTGTCAAGTGTGGGTCTCCACTCAAATTTCAGAATTTCAGGGCACTGATGTGATGTTCATGTTGGGTATGCAAAGGCCAAAGTTAGTGTTTTTATTCCGAACCCCGTGAGATGTTATCACTGCCGAAGGTTTCGTCGCGTCAGACCACTACGAATCGCCCGGTTTGCGGCGGGTGCTCATCGCCAGACCATGTGAATCAACAGTGCAATGATGAGGGACCATGGTGCACCAACTATGACCGGGATCAGGTACACCATTTAGCACTGCGCATTATCAGTGGTGCTTTCAGAACCTCACCGGCTGCGAGTCTGACGACAGAGGCCAGTGAACCGCCGCTGGCAGGAAATGTTGGCAGGAGGCGGGAAATGTGGGCATTGCGATATGCGCGTAGGCTGCGGCAGTTTCCCACGCACCCTACTTACGACGCAGTTTTCTCCCCCCGCATTTTTACATTTTTTCCAATCGGCAGAATCAGAGAACATTGCAATTCTGTGCGCGGACGCGGTACCTTTTTAAAAGTAGCAGAGCGAGTGTGTCGAGTGATGCGAGTAAAAAGCTACCGATACCACCCTGGAACCTGGTGTCGCCTCCAAGTGACATATCTTTGTCAGCCATGCACAAAGGAGACCTCCTGTCGGAATTGTGTCAGTCGAGAGCGATTGAGGATTGAGCACCTGGACTCTTACCGAGGGCACACAAGGATTTTTACTGGCGGTTTTAAAAGTACCACAAAAGCAGGGTGTGCCTTTGTGTGCGGTACTACTGTACGTTCGTATAGTTTGCCTGTGTATGTCTCGGTGTATAGCTCTGAACTCATTGCGATCGTGAAGGCACTGTCATTTATAGAGGTTTCACAGGACGCTCCATGTGTCATTCTGTCTGACTCCCTTAGCAGCATTTTGGTGCTGACTGAATTTTATCCCTCAGACCGTTTGCTACTTGACATTATCATACGAATTACTACGTTGGAACGAGATGGAAAAACCGTCCGCTTGTGCTAGGTCCCAAGCCATATCGGGGTGTGGGGAAACGAGCGCGCGGACACTGCGGCGAAATGGGCAGTTCAGAATCCCCGTCCACGCATATGCCAACTTCCTGTCAGGGACCATTTCTCAAGGATTACAAATTCATACTTGGAAAGTGGCAAAATGCGTGGGATAGAGAAAGCAATAATAAGCTACATGCAATCAAGCCACATCTAGGACCTTGGTCGTCATGCCTGCGTAAGTCCAGACAAGGGGAGGTCACGCTTTGCAGGATGCGTATCGGGAACACCTACGCTACCAATCGCTACCTCATGTGGGCAGGAGAGGCTGCAGTGCCCCGTTGTTTGGAAACCCTGACTGTGCGCCACCTACTACTCACGTGCCAGCACTTTGCACCAGAGCGCCGATTGTTTTATGGGAAAAACGCGGACCGTTTCACATATGAAGGCAATCTGGGAAACAACTCAAAGCTTGTGCATTCTGGAAGCTTGTTCCGTTACTTGTCAGCGATTGAATTTCAAACCACGTACACGCCCAGGTAATAGCTCTCGCCAAGGGGACGAGTGGTCTAGGGGTAAGATGCTCGTCTCACAACCGAAAAGGTTGTGGGTTCGAGTTTCACCTGTCGCTACTCTTCGCCCGCGACCATTCAGCGTGAGAGATTGGCGACGCTATATGACTCAACGGTCCGTGAATATTAGAAACAAGCTATTATAGTAGCACCGTAGATTGATTATAATAGTTATGGGCGCAAAATGACCCTGGATGTCGACGCGCCCCTAAACCCCAATCCACCACCACCACTCAACGGTCGACGTGTCGTAAAACCAATAACCAACCAACCAACTAGCTCTCGCCAACAGTGTAGCACTAGAATAAAAGTTGTGGCCGCGAATGATCAATTCTGGACGTAGCGCCCTAAAGGCCAACTATCACTAACTAAAAATGACCATGTTAATTAACAGTGCACTGCTGGGGGACCATGGTGCACCAACTGTGACCGGGATTAGGTAGCACACCGGATATATGACCAATGTTGTCTAACTTACCTTAAAGAGAACGAGACCGTCTCATTCCAGGTTGCAGGAAGCTTCACATGTCGGGAAGCCAGGGAGGAATATGAATTGACTCGCCCAAAAGTTCCCTACGCGGCTGCCGCTGAGCCCAGTAACGGCACACATGCTTCACTGAAGTTGCAGAAAGGGAGGACCGCAAACCTCGTGCGGAAGCTCATCGATCTCCCCCAATCTTGTGGTCTGCTGACAACGCAGGATCCTCGCCTTCGAAAGCCAATGCGATGCCGTCCCCGTCTGGTGGCAGTGGGGTTGAATCTCCACTCCTTGCCTGGAGTAGAGAACAGGCCCAGGGTACGTCTGCACGTGGTGTCGCGCCTTCTGGATCTGATGGGCCGCGGGGGCTGAGCCTGATACGCCGACTGACGTTCTGCCCAAGAACAACGGAAGTGGGAAGTGAACCCTTGTTGAGCGCAGGAGGGATAGCAAATTCTCGCAGAAATCCTGAACAACGGTTTCCCCAACCAAGAACATCACCCAATGCTCATCCCTTTCAGCCGTTGTCTCTCGCGTGGATCCCAGCTAGCCGTCTCTCACACTGCCATCGTGTACGGCAGCAACGCCTGGTACCACCCCTGGGGAACAGCCGGGGGACGCTCGAGCGTTGGTGTCGCCGGCGCTGTGCCGAGACCGACAAATACCCGCCCTTGGATGTGATCCTCCAGAGGCGGGAGGCCGAAAGGCGCGCCAGCGACACCAAACCAGCGCTCCTGACGGAAATGGAGCGGGCTCGTGCTGCGATCCGGGAAGGAAAGGAGAAGGCTCTCCATTATGGCGGACACTCCCTCGCCTCGTATGCGAGTGAAGGATCCGCCCGGACCTTGAACTCCGAAGGGCCCATCCAAGATGGACCACTGCCACCTATGCGAGTGAAGGATCCGCCCGGACCTTGAACTTCGAAGGGCCCATCCAAGATGAACCCGTTGCCACCTCCTCGATTGAGTGAAGGATCCCCCGGACCTTAAATTTTGAAGGGCCCATCCAAGAACCCGTTGCACCTCCTCGATTGAGTGAAGGATCCGCCCGGACCTTGAACTTCGAAGGGCCCATCCAAGATGAACCCGTTGCCACCTCCTCGATTGAGTGAAGGATCCGCCCGGACCTTGAACTTCGAAGGGCCCATCCAAGATGAACCCGTTGCCACCTCCTCGATTGAGTGAAGGATCCGCCCGGACCTTGAACTTCCAAGGTGAACCCGTTGCCACCTCCTCGATTAGTGAAGGATCCGCCCGGCCACCTCCATCAAGATGAACCCGTTGCCACCTCCTCGATTGAGTGAAGGATCCGCCCGGACCTTGAACTTCGAAGGGCCCATCCAAGATGAACCCGTTGCCACCTCCTCGATTGAGTGAAGGATCCGCCCGGACCTTGAACTTCGAAGGGCCCATCCAAGATGAACCCGTTGCCACCTCCTCGGTTGAGTGCTCCCTCTGTCGAGTCGGTGAGAAGCGTCGAGAAGCTAGTGCTAACCTGGGCAGTGTCGTCTGAGGGGACTCACCGTGGCTTCGTCACGGATTTCGGAGTGTCGGAAGGCTATTTGCGCCTGTCTTTCGGGTTCTTGACCAACATGGCACAACGGCAAACTTGTCAGTGTTCTTGAAAGCCAAGGCCTTCGCGCTGAAGATCGTGGGAAAGACTAAACGGTCGTGAATAAAACATATCGGATGCCCATTTAGACCTTCAACGGAGGTGTGGGCGTGCACATCTTTGGCATTCCTGTCCCCCCATTGTCCTTCCTGCAGGTAGAAGATCGCAGCGTTTCGCATCCGTATGAGTCGGTACATGATATCGCCCAAGCTCCCTCAACACGCGGTCGAGATGAAAACGAGGAGAAATGTGCAATCGTTCGCTCATGGAAGGGCTAAAGATATGCCTCGACGCAAAAGCGGCTAGCTTATGAGACATTTGCTTAAGTCTAATTGACCTCTGCAATCCGTAGCTTGAGATATGTGAAGGAAGGGCCAGATATTAACCCGCGCCGTCTCGGGGGGGGGCTTGATAGGCGCACCCTAAGGTTTTCCACGGATTGTGAAAGAACGGCGCGCGGCAGCGCGCCGAAATTTGGCATACCTTTTACCACATTAATTTGGCATGTTGTGCTAACATTTTGAGGTCAGGTCATCTGGGCTCAACGAGCTAGTCTAGGTCAAGTGAGGTCACCTCCAGAAAAGTTTAACCAGTCGTCACGCTTTAACGGATAAATATATTTTAATGAAACTTTCAGCGTTTGCTTATCCTTAGGGACGAAACATAACGCACCAGAGGGTTTTTTCCACGTTTTTGATTACTTATTAGTTTTGCATATTTGCCCATTAGAGCTAAATTCGAAGATTCTGACTAAAGTAAGCATTTTTTATGGGAGCAAGTTGACTGCGAACAACGTTTTTCGGTCCGTTGTACCCATTATAAGAATTAAAATGAATGAAAATTGAAAACTCAATTTTGAAATAAAAAAAGAAGATTTTGGGTGGGCAATATTTTGATGGCAATGGTCGATTTCACTTTCCTTTTCTGATTCCAAATAATTCTCTTTTTTCTCCAAATCTCCCCCAAAATGAACTCCCCAGAGCCAAAAACATGATAAAAGTCGTGAAAACCTAGGCCCCCTAGTGACGTCACTTTTTGGGGATACAATTTTGGGGGTGGTGTCTGGCCCAACTCGTCGAGCGCTTTCCGATGACACCTCTCTTGTTGTCGTGCGACGCTTAGTTTGGAGATTAGACCGGGGTTTGTATCAACCCCCTCCCCCTCCCCACCCCCGAGACGGGGTGTGAGGATATGACCGGAAAGACGAAGGGAATGAGGATATAACCGGAAAGGAAAGGAAAGGATTAAGAACGAACGATATGCCACCTGCCGCTATGTGCCCAGGATGTCTTACCAGGAACATTTAATTCGCTGTGGAAACAGTGCGATTTCCAAGAGGTCTGGCGGCCAGAGGTCCTTATTGTACCTATCCGCAAGTCGGGGAACAGGTGACACTAGAACCACTGCACTGCCGCCCAATATCGTTTGCATCCATATGTAAATTAATGGAAGGAATGGTAAACGTCCATCATCTAGAAGATCGAGATGTTTCAGCAAATGCAGTGTGGTTTCTGGAAGACTTCAGTACGGTAGATCATCTTATTACTCTTCACACTGGGATTCGTGTCGCTTTTATTAGAAAACATCACGTTGGAGTTTTTTTTTTTAAATATAAAAAGTGCCTTTGATACAGCATGGCGACATGACATCCTTTTCGAAATCCATGAGTACGGGCTCCGCGATTCTTTAGCTGTTTTTCTCTGAACATTCTAGCAGATCGCTGTCATGTTCGTTCGGTAATCAGCAGTCTGGTTGATTTTAACAGGAAAACTGAGTCCCATAGGGCAGCGTGCTCAGTGTGGCATTATTCGCTCGTATGCTCAGTGACCTCACCCACACAGTACCACCACCCACATCTCTCTCCCCCTGTCTATCTGTCTATCTATATATCTATCTATCTATCTATCTATCTATATATTTATTTATCATCTATCTTCTATCCTTCTATCTATCATCTATCTGCATATCTATATGACTTCGGCTATTTCGCTCTCAAGCTCTTCTACACCGACAATGCAAAGGCAGCTGCAACTTCCTGCCTCCAGTTTCGAGCCATGGGAGAATGCAAATGGCTTCCGCTTTTCAACGGGGAAAACGGGTTACCATTCACCACCACCACCAAAACGCTTACTCTGCCATTTGTGGTAACTCTGTACAGATATGCCATTTCATCTGTGCGTATCTAAATTCCCGAGAGAGGTGAAGGCTATTTTACTCGGTATCTTACTTGACAAGCACATATCGTAGAATAGCGCTTTACAATGCTCCGAAATAAGTATTCTAAATAACTGAACGTTCTAAAATCGTTGCACGCACCTGATCTGGCACTGACAGATGAACATTGCTCCTTTCATTGCCCTGTCGCTCTTTATCCGCTCTAAAGCTTGCGTTGTTTTTGACAATGCATGTGATGGGCGCTGTATAACCAATGCAGTTGATGCGCCCTAAAACCAAAATAACTAACTGACAATGCATGTGCAATACACAAATGGACATTTGGCACCCTACATCATGTGTCGGTGCGTATTGCTACTGGCGCTTTTCTCACATCACCTGTTGCGAGTCTCCTGCTGGAGGCCAACGAAGCGCGCTTCGCTGTGAGTCAAAAACTGGTTGCGATGCGCTATGGTTGCAGGTTGCACCATTTCCCCGACCATCCCACCTATCGATCGGTGTTTTCACGTGCTCTAGCTCTTCGGAGAAGAACGGCGCGAGAGTTCTGCTCCCTACTGTGTGATGATTCGCGCCCTCTTCAGAGGAGGACGGCGGGATAGTTCTGTTCCCTGCCAGATGAGGACAGCGGGAGAGTTCTGTTCCCGTCAGAGGACGGCGGGAGCGTTCTGCTTCCTACTGTGTGACGATTCGCACCCTTTTCGAGCACAATAACATAGGATAACGCGCTGTTTGGCATGCACAATCATTGAAAATTCCTCCCTGGAGGTTGGGATATTCATATATACGCGCCGACCCTCTGTAGGGTGCTCCGCAGCAGCTCCGGACCCAGTGACCGCATGCTGGATCACAATTTGCGCTTCAGGTCGACGCCACTCTTGACTTGCCAGCCGCCTTTGTGTGTGCGATCCTTAATCATTCCCCATACATCTACAATCGACTGGCTGTGGCACGCAAGAGGGGTTCATTTCCTGTTCTATGCAGGATATTCCTCGATCTCGGAGAAGCTCTTGAGTTTGGGTTCGCGTAATTGTATGAGACCAGGTCGACCCGGAGCACTTACGCTCCCTCTGCGCTAAGCGAGTGTTCAGAAACGACACCAGGCGCTTTTCTAAGCAGGCATTCCTGTGTGCTGATACGTCCATGCAGGCTTCACTCTGGCAGACAATGGGTTATGAGACACCCATCGTCCTCATGACGAGCTAAACCATTATCTTACGAGGGAACTTGGCCGTTTGCTAGTACTACAGCAGCTCACCCTGGGTCTCCCTAGTCCCGACCATCGACGGTGGTCCGACTCTGTCGTGTGTTTGCCAGCGGAAAGCAGCGACAGCAGCGGCGGCCGGTCGGGAGTGGCACTTCCACAGTGGCGGAGGGTGACGCTGACGACAGGCTCCAGGCGCCCTCCCGCGGCACGGCCGGCCATCGGTCATTCCGTGCCGTTGGCGGCGGCTAAGCCGGGAGAACGCCGCAATGGGCGATAAAGGGCTGCCGACGGCCGGCCGACACTGCCGGCGACATGTCGGGGTACCAGGCCATCAGAGCGACATGTCGGGGTACCAGGCCATCAGAGCGACATGTCGGGGTACCAGGCCATCAGAGCGACATGTGGGGGTACCAGGCCATCAGAGCGACATGTGAGGGTACCAGGCCATCAGAGCGACATGTCGGGGTACCAGGCCATCAGAGCGACATGTGGGGGTACCAGGCCATCAGAGCGACATGTCGGGGTACCAGGCCATCAGAGCGACATGTCGGGTACCAGGCCATCAGAGCGACATGTCGGGGTACCAGGCCATCAGAGCGACATGTCGGGGTACCAGGCCATCAGAGCGACATGTCGTGGGTACCAGGCCATCAGAGCGACATGTCGGGGTACCAGGCCATCAGAGCGATATGTCGGGTACCAGGCCATCAGAGCGACATGTCGGGGTACCAGGCCATCAGAGCGACATGTCGGGGTACCAGGCCATCAGAGCGACATGTCGGGGTACCAGGCCATCAGAGCGACATGTTGTGGGTACCAGGCCATCAGAGCGACATGTCGGGGTACCAGGCCATCAGAGCGACATGTCGAGGTACCAGGCCATCAGACCGACATGTCGGGGTACCAGGCCATCAGAGCGACATGTTGTGGGTACCAGGCCATCAGAGCGACATGTCGGGGGTACCAGGCCATCAGAGCGACATGTCGGGGTACCAGGCCATCAGAGCGACATGTCGGGGTACCAGGCCATCAGAGCGACATGTCGGGGTACCAGGCCATCAGAGCGACATGTCGGGGTACCAGGCCATCAGAGCGACATGTCGGGGTACCAGGCCATCAGAGCGACATGTCGGGGTACCAGGCCATCAGAGCGACATGTCGGGGTACCAGGCCATCATAGCGACATGTCGGGGTACCAGGCCATAGAGCGACATGTGGGGTACCAGGCCATCAGAGCGAATGTCGGGTACAGGCCATCAGAGCGACATGTCGGGTACCAGGCCATCAGAGCGACATGTCGGGGTACCAGGCCATCAGAGCGATATGTCGGGGTACCAGGCCATCAGAGCGACATGTCGGGGTACCAGGCCATCAGAGCGACATGTCGGGGTACCAGGCCATCAGAGCGACATGTGGGGTACCAGGCCATCAGAGCGACATGTTGTGGGTACCAGGCCATCAGAGCGACATGTCGGGGTACCAGGCCATCAGAGCGACATGTCGAGGTACCAGGCCATCAGACCGACATGTCGGGGTACCAGGCCATCAGAGCGACATGTTGTGGGTACCAGGCCATCAGAGCGACATGTCGGGGTACCAGGCCATCAGAGCGACATGTCGGGGTACCAGGCCATCAGAGCGACATGTCGGGGTACCAGGCCATCAGAGCGACATGTCGGGGTACCAGGCCATCAGAGCGACATGTCGGGGTACCAGGCCATCATAGCGACATGTCGGGGTACCAGGCCATCAGAGCGACATGTCGGGGTACCAGGCCATCAGAGCGACATGTCGAGGTACCAGGCCATCAGACCGACATGTCGGGGTACCATGCCATCAGAGCGACATGTTGGGGTACCAGGCCATCAGAGCGACATGTCGGGGGTACCAGGCCATCAGAGCGACATGTCGGGGTACCAGGCCATCAGAGCGACATGTCGGGTACCAGGCCATCAGAGCGACATGTCGGGGTACCAGGCCATCAGAGCGACATGTCGGAGTACCAGGCCATCAGAGCGGCATGACGGACTGATGGTCTTACCTACACACAGCCTGACTTCACCCTGGCCTTACCTCCACCCAGCCTGACTTTACCCTGACTTCGTCGACGTACTTTTGGCACACTGACCCAAGTCTGTGGTTACCCCAAATCCGATTTAAGACATCAATTCCGGTTTGCGCAAGTCATGGAAACACCTGATCCAATTCCTAAACCTGGTCCTAATCCGGTTACTTAGCCAGGAATGTTTGAGCTGACCGCTCGTAAGCCGGTTTAGGTTTACGACAGACACCAGTAGGAAATGTATCTATCGGATTTTGTGGACGTTTTCTTGCATAGTTGAGTTTTTATTCCTCATCGAGATACATAAGCATTCGGAATATCATCCGAGCTCATGTTTTACACATAAAATGTCCTAAAATGTCAACTTGTTTTATATCTGTTTTCTTTTGAACCTTTGCCGCTGAACAACAGCCCTACACATTTCTGAATAATTTTGATAGTCGTCACCTCGGCCGTGACCAAGGTCAGTCCAAACAACTGGTACTGCGTCCTGAAAACGTGCGTTCGGTTTGTATCTGTTCCCCCAGCTCAAAGCCTCAAGGCAAGTACAAGACTAAGCCAGGAACTTGGAATTTGGAGATACGTAGTTATCAAGGACTGTGTTGATCCTTATGGCCGTAGATAGCGTTTCGGCGAATCTTAGTGGACACTGCCGAGTAGTTGGATGGCGAGTTGGCGATGCTTAGTAGTTGGACCTCAGCTTGTGTCGACCAAATATGGCTATTTCTGCAATAGGGAACTGGCGAGAATAGGACAACAAAGTTGTGGCTTCATGCTGTCACGACCTGTCCATTGTTACACAGTGAACAACAGCCTGGTGTATTGTCCGCCACTTGCATGCAACAACAGAAGGTTCTCCATGCTTGTCACTTCGTCGCACGTTCTTTGTCCAACAGCACGTACACGTGCACCATTGGCTTCTCCATCGCTCATCCGGCGCTTCCGCCAGCATGTCGCGCGGCGGTGAATACATAGCGCGCGGCGGTGAATACATAGCGCGCGGCGGTGAATACATAGCGCGCGGCGGTGAATACGTAGCGCGCGGCGGTGAAAACGTCTCATGTGCGCTAAACATGTGCACGGCAAGGCGATCGGACGATTCGCTGCCTTTGGCTGATCCAGGCTAATCTGTGTAATGGTCATGAGTACAGTACGTAGCGCGGTTTACGTGATTGCGGCTGAGCCTAATCCACTACGGCCGCGAGACGTTTTGTCAATGGAAACATCACTGCTAACACGAATTAACGTCGATACCGCTCAGCCTAATCCAGCCGTTCTAATCCAAAATGGCCATGGAAACCAAATCACTCGGAGAAGACCAGATCGATTCTGCGCGCTAGTTGAAGCTATTCTGAGCATACATTCCCAGAACATCACCAAGAACATCACCCCCCCTCCCCAGCGTGTTTGGGGCTGCCGAACCTGGCCACTGTTTTCTACTCGACCCATCGCCAGTTTCGCTTCGTTTGCCGACATCGAGTGCGGCACGCGCACTGCTGACAGGCAAATTTGTAATCGGCCGCGCTGTTTTCGGCCGCGGAAATTCCGTTCGCATCGTCGCGTCGTCGCAAATTTCATTCGGCCGCTGGCCACCGCTCGGCACAGACGAAACCAGAACTTTCGGCGCCGGCAGTCGGACTGCGTCGCATCGGCGGTCTGGGCGTCGGTCCACCGGGCGCCGCGGCCAGGCTGGCTTTGTAAACAGGCCCTATCGATTGTGCTCTGGACGCTCAGTGTAGCATCTCGTCCGCTGCTGCGGCGCTCGCTGTGTCGCCGCGGCCGCTGCCGCTGGGCGGGTCTGGATAGGGCCGCGGCCGCTGCCGCTGAGCGGGTCTGGATAGGGCCGCGGCCGCTGCCGCTGGGCGGGTCTGGATAAGGCCGCGGCCGCTGCCGCTGGGCGGGTCTGGATAGGGCGGCGGCCGCTGCCGCTGGGCGGGTCTGGATAGGGCCGCGGCCGCTGCCGCTGGGCGGGTCTGGATAGGGCCGCGGCCGCTGCCGCTGGGCGGGTCTGAATACGGCCGCGCGTCATACCGCCATTGGCGCTGTTGTGGGCGGGTTATAACTCCGAAGTGCGGGTGTCCTTTTGACCCTTCTGATATTTGTCTGATGTAACCCTTGAACCGTGCACACTATCACTTTGAAATGTGGCATCCTTCCGTCACGTCCATTGCGAACATTGTATCAAACAATTGCGTTCTACGCTCTTAAGATAGCGGAGGCAGGGCGGCTCAGTCAGGCCACGACCTCGTCTCAATGTGGTTTTTAGACATACATTGGAACATTTTCCACAACGTACCATACACGGTGCAATCAAAAGTGAAATATGGGTGTGTAGACAAATGAAGAAAAGAAGGAAAGAGAGAAAATATGAAATCGGGTCAGATCTCTTCTCAGATCTCTCAGATCTCAGTCAGATCTCAGATCGGGTCAGGTCAAGGGAAGATTTAATCCATAATGTTTCTCTGCGTATATATTTGTTCTTTAGCAATATTTTTGAATACTCCGAGTGCATATAGTGGCAAATTATGTTATAAGCGCTTGCTAGGTTTCAAGTTAATATCAGAACTGGTTAGTGAGATATGACCTTAAATTTTATAAAGGTACATGTATTCCATGCGCTCTGGAGGCTAAAACACGAAGTATTGGAAGTAAAAATAAAGCCAAGATAATTTTGCATGCCAAGGTCATTTATGTCATCGGGCTCCAAAAGCTGAAGTTGGAAATTAATGATTTTTGTCGATGTTCCGCAAAAAATCGGATTTTTCAAGCACTTTTGGATTCCCCCCACACAATTTCCCATGAAGGTGTGAAGTATATGGTTTTGATTTGGCGACACTCATTGCCTTTTCCTGAGTGTCATCTGTTTTGAAGATTGTCATATTCAACAGTTGACATCTTTCCATGTATTTAACTTTGATGGGATTGGTGATCTTGACCTTTGCACGTATTGTCTGTGTCAGACTATCATCAATATTGAAGTACGAAATCGCATTCATTTTCCGACCAGGGTTCGGCAACTATGGTGAAGGCGGATGGCTGACTGGACCGCGACCTGTTTGACCTGCTCTGGGCCGTCAACCAACAGAGATGCGTACGAATGTTTCAGCAAACTCTAAAATTCAAGGATGTAGTTACTAAACGCTGCTTACTGCATCTCTATCCTGCTCAGAATACAAGTTAGTGTGAGGGGGGGGGGTCAACCCCCTCATACTGCCAGGGTAGAAAGTCCTCCCGCGCTGCGTTGGCTAGTTTGGCGTCCGGCCGTACTGAATCACGTGATTGGCTGTCGGCAGCTGACGTCATTGCTGTAGTTCATGGCATTAACCTGATTGAAGCATTGTAAAACGAATCATCTGTCGAGCGAAATGTGATTGTTCGACCTCCAATCCGTGCGCGATACAAATGACATCGCTTATTGATGGAAGTGAGGGAGAAGAGTTTCGCTACCATCCCCTGAACTATGGAAAGGCTGTTCGATTTGCTGGCTGAAAAATGCATTCAGTTTGCTGCAATGTAAATATACCGTTCTTTGGAAATTGTCCATGAGCTGATCCAGCGGACGAAATGGGGAGGGAGATGTTTTATGTTTCGTTCCCTACAGGAAGAACGTCTGGTGGATATTCCTGGAGTCTACCTTATGATTGGAACATATTTTACTGCCTTAAGCTACACGTCAATATGAGAGCGAGGCCTCATTCAGGCTCAACCCAATGCGAAGAATACTTCTGTGCTATCTGAACCTCGCTAGGACGTCACTATGAATGGTTCGCAGCAGTACGAAGATGAACCTTGGTGATCATTAAAAATACACTTGTGTAGGAGCGCGGTTAAAAAAGTTATGCGTGGCTGTTAGTTGAAATTGCATCTAAATCATTTGGAATTCGAGACGAAATGGGACGTAGTGCCGCTTGCGGAACTTTGAAACGTTCATAGTTGGATCGTCGACGTGATCCTCTGATCTAATAGCACCGTGTTCTCTTCCCAGCTCATGCGTGCCGCACGAGTTTAAGCAATCCATGCTTTCGCGTAGACAAAGGAGCACAATTTTGTTGGCACCTCCCCTTCGTGCAAGCTTTCCCTGAACTAGGATTTGATCACATTACGCTCGAAAGCAGTACGTAGTGTGTGCATGGGCTTTGTACCGATCTTGTAACTATGTTCACCTAAAGGAGGAATATATGTGTACGTAACATATGCGGAGGAGCATAATGTCCCATTATTGTATATATTTTCACCCACGGGAACTGCCATGTGCCCCTCCAATTTATTTTGGCTCACCTCTTATTTTGAGAGATGGTCTATATGCACCTAGCATTTTCCTCCCTTGACTCACCTCTGATTTTGTGCAATTATTTATCGCGTAAATTTAAGTGGTCAGTGACTAAATCAGTGACTAAATCATCAGCATGTTACAAGGGCGCATATTACATTGCTATGCAACACAATGCGATATATCGCTGCTCACCGGAACATTAACGAAAGTAGCAAGGATGACAAAATATTCCTGATGCGCCCTGAAGCCCAAATAACTAGCTTATTAACAAAAATATCCCTGCATTAACGAGAGCAGCGAAGATGACAAAATATGACTCCATTAACGAGAGCAGCATGAATTACAAAATATGCCTCCATTAGCGAGAGCAGCAAGGATTACAAAATATTCCTCCATTAACGAGAGCAGCAAGGATGACAAAATATTCCTCCATAGATCTCACGTCGAGCCATTCCTGATGATTCCAGAGCGTTTCTTAAGGTTTGAAAGATATTTTCTTGGAAATTACCGAATACAAAATGTGTAACAAAGCCGCAACGATATGAACAAAAATACGCTGGGAATGCTGCACGGATGGAGCCTGCCGGCGATTGCTAGCTATGAAGCGACTCGGCGGAATGTTGACTTCCTTTAGCGTTGCTCGAATGTTGGCTTCCGTCGGCGTTTCCCGAATGTTGGCTTCCTTTAGCGTTGCGGTCTACAGCGGCGTGGCCAATCATCGCGATAGCTTGTGTCCAATCAGCCGCGATTGAACACCAACCGGTGACTTGTGTGCTCCGCTCAAACTCTCCGCGTCGAGCCGGGAACAAACGTGCTCGGAGCGGCCGGCCGTGCTGTCCGGTGGCTCCAGTTGGGCTCCGCGGCGGCCGGAGCGCAGGTGATGGCGGGCCCGTGTTGTCCGTGGCTGTGCAGGAAGTGGGCTGTGCCAGATCGCTCTGGATGGCCGATGGACTGGGAGTTATCTGCCAGGCGATGCCCGTTGAGGGAGTTTGGGAATTATGTTTGGAGGGGTGGACGGGGGAAGGGAGAGGGGGTGGAGGCGTACGAAGGCGAAAGCGTGGTGTGTGAATCGACTGTTCCATGTAGTGCCGTTGGGGACATCTGGGCAGCGTGCTGTGTTTGGGGCAATGGTGAAGTAGATGCAGTTCACGATGTTGGTTTATGTACAAGCGCTTGCGTACTTACTTCGATGCGTTTTGCATAAATTCTTTTTGAAAAAAAAGAGTTTAAAAGGTTCATTTTTAACATCTCCAAGACCCGTTCGCTGCGCTGAACAAAAGGTCTATTTAGACATATATTGGTATCGGTTTCGTGTCGATCGGTCCATTGGTTCGCGAGCCATGCCAGTTGAAACGCAACCGCCTGGAAACAGTCCTTTGCTCTATATCAAGTTCTTCCCGCGGTATTCAAGGGCGCTTCATTCAAAACGTTTTGAAAACAAAATTATTTTGAAAAAAATGGACAAAAATCCCAAATAGGCAAATCAAAAAGTGAAGAAAAAAGCTTCGAAAGCTATCAAATGCCGGGGGGGGGGGGGTCTAAAATGCCCACTTTTTTGCCCGATGGACGATCTCAGCAATTACGAAGTGGGTGTCGATGAAAGTTGCAGTAATAGATGTTTTTAAGTAATGTAGTGGGTTTGACCTACAACCGTAATTAATATTATTAATGCCTTTAAATCGCCCCCGAATGGCGTTAAAATTCCAGATTTGCCCGATGGACGATCTAAGAAAGTAGCTTACAGAATTGCGCCAAACACACTAATCGATGTCTTTTCACCGTATTAGATGAGTGGAGGCAGTTAAGAGAAAAATTAACATATGAAATGTAGAAATTCATCACGTCACAATTCAACTAGAGATGGGTTACATCGCAAATCATTTAGAGGTGGGTGATGGATTTGTTGTGTTGACCCATCTCTACCCTGAACCCATCTCTAATTGAATTGTGATATGATGAATTTCTACATTTCATATGTTAACTTTTCTCTTAACTGCCTCAACTCATCTAATACGGTTAAAAGACATCGATCATTGTGTATTTGGCGCAATTCTGTAGGTTACTTTCGTAGATCGTCCATCGGGCAAATTTGGAATTTCAATCCCCGATTTCGTGGCTTTCTACCCATTAATATTGGATGTAAATGACTCAACTGGCCACAAATCGATGTCGAAGTTTATTTTAGAGCCATTTTCACGAAGATCGGTGTAGTAGTTACTGAGTTCGTCCATCGGGCATTTTCTTCTTTTTATTACAGCATTTCAACGCCATTTGGGGGCGATTTAAAGGCATTTAAAGGATAATATTCATTACGGTTGTAGATCAAAACCACTACATTAATAAAAAAAACATCTATTACTGCAACATTCATCAACATCCACTTCGTAATTGCTGAGATCGTCCAGCGGGCAAAAAGTGGGCATTTTAGACCCTCCCCAAATGCCGGCGAT
Source organism: Ashinkailepas kermadecensis (assembly GCA_034440615.1). Classification (NCBI taxonomy): domain Eukaryota; kingdom Metazoa; phylum Arthropoda; class Thecostraca; family Neolepadidae; genus Ashinkailepas; species Ashinkailepas kermadecensis. The sequence continues at coordinate 1,476 of JAOTOM010004543.1, read as the reverse complement.
CGACACGCCAAATTGTGGAAAAGTAATTTAAAAAATGAACGTGAAAAAAAAACATGGTAACACAATCCGAACTTGCTCCCCGTACCGAAATTACCCACGAACAAATGCAGCCGCCTGGGTCCAGCTAGACCATAGCTTGCATGTGATTGGCCAGCCAGCTAATCACTGCATTAATCCTTGAAGTGTGTATGCCAGATCCTTAACCTCTGGATTGACGTCACTTGCATCTCATTGCGCAATTTGACAGTCACTTGAATGAAATCCTTCCGGCGGAGCTTGGGCTGGCTTGGCGGCGCGTGCGCTTGAATAATTTTATACTCCTGAATAATTAGCTGAAACCAAGCCGGCCCTGGCGCCGGCCGCTCCATTATTAAGCCGAGTGAAAAATACGCAAACCACGTTTGGTAACGGTTCGGGGCATCCTTGATTATAGCCGAAGTATTTGAGATAGGAAAATCTAAAGGTACCCTGGTCATGACAACTTATGGAGGTAGGCGGGTGTGCCACTTTGAACTAAAAACTACGTCCTTCATGGGAAGGGTGAGAAGAGAGCCTTTTTAATATTGACAACATGCATCAATGCGTTGACATCTGATACGGCAAGTTGTGATAGTGGATTTGAAAATGTAGCCGGTACATGGAACCAGGCAGTGAAAGTAGCTCAGCTTCGCCATCTGCCGGCGGTCACAGACTCTGCCGTGTGTCCAAGTACAAGGTCATGTTTCCAACCCTGCCCCCGCCTGAAGCTCGAGGTTTCGATCCACACAGGATGATCGGCTTGATTTGCTGTTGTGTGCAAACAAGCTAAGGAGAAACCGTTGTTGCGATACTTCCTTTCAGTTATTTTGGCGGATTTGAACACTCCCCCACCGTACATATTCACTTTCAGAACGATGTCTATTGATGTTCTACCGGTTTGTTTAAGAAGACGGTATCAACTCCAGGTGACCCGATGTCGATGCTCTCCCACAAGCCCAGCCCTAGCCAGCCGGGAAAGTATGGGTCCGATCTGGGTCCGATCTGGAAAGCTGGGTCCGATCTGGTCCATATTCATATGTAATTATATGAAAACGGTTTGGTCAGAATGTTTGCTGGGGTGGCTCGGTGGAACCGCGTGCCATCTATACCGCCACCCGGTCGGAGAATTTCAGCCCAGCTTGGAATCCCAGAACTGCAGTTTTGACGGGCGAGTCGGACGTGTCGCCACCGCACCGACACGTTCCCGGCTTGGTCGGTCGGGCTGCCAGCGGACCGTGCCGGCCGGTGGCTGTGTGCGAGCTCTTGAGGCGACTGCGGCGCTGTCCTGCCAACACAGGGCGGACCAGCGGAGGCCGGCGCGCTAACCAACTTAGCTGACGGGCCGGCTGCCAGCTGGCATTGCCATGCTCGGCTGCGCCATTTGATCGCGCGGCCACGTAAACACGTCTAACTATCCGGCCAAACGAGACGTCGAGTCGCCGCCGCCATTCCGCTCCG